>CM075807.1:21264995-21709348 GCA_037975025.1 Excoecaria agallocha
GAAATGCCATTTCCCATGATCAATATGTCATCCATATATAGAACTAGGAAGACAATTGCACTCCCACTGACCTTTTTATACACATAAGGTTCATCTTCATTCTGTGAGAAACCAAACTCTTTGATTGTCTCATTGAATCGTATGTTCCAGCTCCTAGAGCCTTGCTTCAATCCATAAATGGATCTTTAAAGCTTACATACCTTTTCGCCATTTCCTGATGTGAACCCTTTTGGTTATGTCATATACACGTCCTCAATCAGATTTCCATTTAGGAAAGCTATCTTCACATCCATTTGCCAAATCTCATAATCATAATGAGCTACGATGGCTAAAAGTATTCTTATAGACTTAAGCATCACTACAGGAGAAAAGGTTTCATCATAGTCAATACCTTCTTTTTAACGATAGCCTTTTACTACTAAGCGAGCTTTATAGGTAACTATATTACCTTCCATATCGATCTTCTTTTTGAAGACCCATTTGCACCCTATTGATTTTATCCCTTCAGGGGGTTGAGTTAAAGTCCATACTTTATTGTCATAGGTAGAGTCCATTTCAGACTGCATAGCCTTAAGCCATAAATCACATTCTAAACTGTTTAAAAATTTTTGATAGCTTGTAGGTTCATTGTCCTCTACTACATTTATGCCTCTATCTGAATCAATGTGAAATTCATATTTCATAGGGATAGAATGCATTCTAGTAGATCTTCTAGGATTTTGTGTATAATTAGGTTCAACTATAATCTTATCATTATGAAATTCAGTCTCGGATTCAATCGATTGATCTACTTCTATTTGTGGGTCTTAAACTTCACCAATTTCAATTTTACTCCCACTATCCTCTTGTAGGAGAAATTCTATTTCCAATAAGATATCATGCCTTAAAACAAACACCTTTTGTTCTAAGGGATGGTAGATATAATATCCAAATGTTTCTTTTGGATATCCCATAAATATACATTTGTCAGACTTAGCATCTAGTTTGTCTGACATTGTCCTCTTCACATAAGTTGGACAACCCCGTACTTTCATATGAGAAAGTGTGGGTTTCTTCTTATTCCATATCTCATATGGAGTAACATTAACCGATTTACTAGGAACTCTATTTAACACATAAACAGTAGTTTCTAGTCCATATCCCTAAAAGGACTTAGGCAAGTCTGCTCGGCTCATCATGGATCAAACCATATCTAATAGTGTTCAATTTCTCCTCTCAGATACACCATTGTGTTGTGGTGTATATGGTGGAGTCCATTGAGATAAAGTCCCATTATCTCTAAGATAATCTTGAAATTCTTGGCTTAAGTATTCTCCATCTCGATCTAATCTAAGTGTCTTAATACTTTTGCCAAGTTGCTTCTCGACTTCATTTCTGAATTCTTTAAACTTTTGAAATGCTTCAAATTTATATTTCATTAGATAGTTATATCCATACCTGGAATAATCATCCCTAAAAGTAATGAAGTAGGAGTAACCTCCTCTAGCATGTGTAGTCATTGGACCACATACATCTGAATGTATTAAGTCCAAAACCATTCTAGCTCATTCTCCTTTACCGATATAGGGAACTTTTGTCATTTTTCCCAATAAACAAGATTCACATGTGTCAAATGATTCATAATCAAATGATCCCAAATCACCTGACTTGTGTAATTTGGTCATGCGTTTCTCATTTATATGGCCTAAACGACAATGCCATAAATATAAGGTATTTAGATTATCTTGTTTCATTCTTTTAGTATCCACTTTATGCACTTATTTAATTAAATTAAGAACAAATATACCATTCTTAATGATAGCTTTTGCATAAAACATATTGTTCTTAAAAATGTAACATTACTTGTCCTTTAAAGAAATATCATAATCGTTCAATAAACAACTGAAAGAAATAATACTTTTAGACAATGCTGGAATATAATAACAATTATTTAACTCTAGTATCAATCCACTTGGAAGAGGCAAATGGTAAGTCCCCAAAACTGTTGTAGAGATGTTTTGTTCGATAGCTGACTGTAGACATATTTCTGCCTTTCCAACTCTTCTAGTGCTTCTAAGCCCCTAAAGATCATTACATAAATGAGATCCACATTTGGTATCTAATACCCAAGATTGTTTTGAAGCAATAGAATAAGTATTAATTTCAATCATATGAATACCTGAAGTAGAAGCATCAGCTTGCTTCATCTCCTTGAGAGAATCTAGATGGGCCTTGCAGTTACGCTTCCAATGACCATCTTTTCCACAATGGAAGCAAGTTCCTTTGGGATTCTCTTTCTTGGCAACCTTCTTCTTAGAGATCCCACCATTATTTGGCTGCACCTTGGTTATCTTCTTTTGCTTCTTGCCTTTAGCAGAAATGACAACCATGACACTTTTTGAATCCTTCTTGAAGGATCCATCAGCTTTTTTAAGCATGTTGATTAACTCAGGAATGGTCACTTGGATCTTGTTCATGTTAAAGTTAAGCACGAAAGGTGCATAACTTGGAGCCAATGAGTACAAGATTAAATCTATGTATAGATCATTATCTATTACATAGCCAAGTTTACTCAAATGCTTAATATACCCATACATCTTCAATGAATGAGTAGCAGCCGAAGTGCCTTCCACCATTTTGTAGCTAAATGAAGCTCGAGCAATCTCATAATGCTTAGTTCTAGCCTGAGAAGAATAAAGCTCCTCTAGATGCAAAATGATGGTTCTAGCATCAATCATCTTATGTTGCTTCTGCAGCTTTGAGGACATAGAACCCAGCATCAGACATGCTGCTACTTCACTATCCTCCATGTATTTTCGATAAGCGCCCTTTATCTCATTAATGTCATCATCTGATGGAAGTGGTGATGGATCTTTATCCAAGACATAATTGATCTTTTCAGCTCTGAGAACAATTCTCACTTGCCTAATCCAGTCAGAATAGTTGCTGCCAACCACCTTGTTATCCAAGATTGATTGTATATTAATGTTTGATGTGCTCATGATGATGACCTAGATGTGAAAAAGAAAACATATGAGAGTATGTTCATATATATGTATGCATTAATTAGGTCTTTAATTAATCCATTTGCTCCCACTATTTTATTACGAATCAATAGCCCTCACTATTTAATCTGAGAAAATCCGATGGTTTTCTTAGTGGGCCAATATCCAATCCTTGATATGAAATTTGACCTTGAGTTTGGTCAACAAATCAAACTCCATACCCTTGAAAGGTAGGTATATCTATACCAATTGTGTCTCTACAAAACTATTGGATCATTAGGTTATCAACTCTTGATACATACATATCATATATGCATTCCCTAATCTTACCTCTAGAACCATTAGCCTTAACTTTGGTCAACAAGCTAATGGGCTAGCTAAGATGACCCATTTAGTTAAATTCAAACATATTCAATATAATGTGAGTTTGACTTTGGTCAACAATTCACACTATAAAGAACTCTGGTTCTCCTTAAATTAATGGAAGGCTTATATACCTTAGTATTAGTTTGAGGAATTTTAGTTAATTAAGTCTCATCATACATGGTTGGCATACATTAGTATGCTTCCTATATTTATCTCATAAATATAAGCATACAAATATGATATAGTTATGGACATTACTACATTGATTTCCCTGAGCCAAAAGGGAAATCAAAAGGTCAAACTTAGGTAATATGCATGATTCAAACAAGTAAAAATAATTACATTATCTTCAAACTTATTGGATCTCCATCCGGCCCATCTTTTTCCTTAATAGCCATCTCCATCTCTATCTCTAATTCTAATCTAAGTAATCTAATTACATATTACAATTTGAAAAGAAATACAAACCAAAAACAAGTGGCTGGGATATGAAAGTCCTTATTAGGCCGAAACATGTATTATGCTCAATCACATTGAGCCTTGTCCATAACTATTCATCATGCCAATCATACACCCTTATATACATTTCTAATGCATAAAGTAAAACATATAATGGATTACTAACTTTGTTTCAACTCTTGAAACATACTTTTGAGTTATTTTAATAATGTGATCAAATTAGGAAACTTTTTCCATTTTAGAAAACCTTTTTGTATGCATGTGCTCTTTTCTTAATTATCAATCCAATTGATTATTAATTAATTATCAATTGATTATTTAATTAATTAATAACATTAAATAATTAAAAATTAATTTTG
This sequence comes from Excoecaria agallocha, assembly GCA_037975025.1. Lineage (NCBI taxonomy): Eukaryota > Viridiplantae > Streptophyta > Magnoliopsida > Malpighiales > Euphorbiaceae > Excoecaria > Excoecaria agallocha. The sequence continues at coordinate 21,269,164 of CM075807.1, forward strand.
AGTTTAAAACAATGGTAGGCCAAAACCCACACAATAAACCCTAAGATGTGTTCACACACAAACTAGTTTTGTGTTTATTGGACCATTTGGGCCTTTTGAAATAAGCCAAGTGTTAGTGTAAGCCCTAGCCCCAATACATTGTAATAAAACATTTTACTTAATAAAATGAGGCATTTGTTTTATCTATTGTATTCCTATGCATAAGGGACTATGCAAAATTGCATTAGGTTACTAAATGCCATATGCATTTTCATTTAATTTTGAATGCTATAATATCTTACTAGAGAATATATATAGAATTTGAATTAATTCATTAATTCATTGCCAATATTAAATGAACCTATAGGATCGCACACAAAGCATGAGGCTTAAAACATATAATTAAAGTATAGGGCATTAATTTGGGCTTTTAATTAAAGTCAAATTAATGTTAGTAATGGGTATTAAAATTGCTAAATGGACATTGGCCCATGAGAGATGGATTTGCGGCATTAGTAGGTTTTATTTCAATTAATTAATTAACTTGGATTAATTAGGTTAATTGAGTATTAAATCCTATATAATATTTGAATCAAAGTAAATTACTTAAATGGGAGATAATGTGACAAAAATTCAAGGAATAATCCATGTGAATTTTGGCATTCAATTATCCCTAATGAAGTAGTTAATTTTGATTAAATGACTAATGCTAATTTAAATCAATTTGAATTTGAAAAACTAATGGAATTTAAATTAATTTAAATCACTTAATTTAGGAGTGATGGAGGCTGAAAATATTCCTATTTTGCTAGGGAATTTCGGCATTTTTCTTCTTTCCTAAATAAATAGTATAAATTAATTAATTCTAGTTTTTAACCTAAGTGAAAATCATCTCTCTTTGTGCCGCCACTCTCAAGAGAAAGGACTCTTCCTTTTTCTCTTGGTTTTTGGGCAGCCATTGGTGAATTTTAGGAAGAATAAGATCAGGTCTTATGTCTTTAGTTCAATACCCATTCCCAAATATACATACATAGAGCTAGCACTCTCGGTTTTAAAGCTTTGCTTGCAATTATGTGTGTGAACATAGAAAAGGGTGGCGTAAAGGTTGTTCATTTGGCATTGGTGGTGAAGATCTAAGGCTGACATATCCTTCATGATTGATGGTCATCATCAAAATCAAATATTGGAATGCATCTAAATTTGTAAGTTTTAAAACCCTAAAATTGCATGTTTCGATTCTTGTTATGGAATTGTATGTCATGTATGATCGAATTTTATTATTTTTCCGCTGCATGATCATCATATACATACCATGTCATTTTCCATCACCAAGCCCACTCTAGCCCTTAAAACCCATTAATAAACTTAATTTTATTTTATAATATCTAATTTAAATCAGCTCCTTGGGTTCACCAAGTGATTCACTAATTTAAATCAAGTCCGTAAACATAATTAAACCCATTAATTGGTTTTAATGAATTAAAATTAATCCAATTAATTTAAGGCCCATTTTAATTAATCCAATTAATTAAAAACACATTAATATATCAGATATATTATATTTAGAAGATTAAAAAATGTTCTAAACATGAACACACCAAAAACATACCAAGAACACACAAAGAACACCAATTTATCAAACTTTTCGACTAAACTAGTTTTCATACAAAACTTGTTCGATTTTAATTTTGTTTGATCCTATGGCTTAATATCACATATTAAACACATAAATTATCATCAAAATGATCTTTAGAGTGGATCAATTAAAAAATTAATTTAGAATAGCCCCTAAACTTTATTGAAAAATAAAACCCTACACACCAATCTCAATTGTTCTTTTCTCCAATCATGTCTCGTACATGACTCTTGGATCAAATGGGCTAACATCTTAAGATGTTATAGCACAACCCATTTATTAGTTGCCTAGGTCCGGGCATCCCTTTCCATGATAAGTCCAACCTACGTTCACAACCCATGCCTAACAAAGATAATCGGGTGCATCTAGGACTCCTAGTCTACGTGACCGATGATCGATGCCTTGACATGTTTCGAATTAGGAAGGCAACTTTGTGACTTACTATTTTTAGGGATTCATTTTATTATGGCTTACATGGCATAAGCTTTTTCATCCATACATAGCATGCATATATAAATAATTGCATAAAGTAAAGCGTGACAAACATGAGCCCAAAAACCTACAACTAAGATTTTATACTATTACATAAGAATCTTCGAGTTGGGCTTCTCCACTCCGGTGGGCTTCGTCTTGTTTTACAAAGTCTTCAAGTATATTCTATTCTAAGAAATAAATGAAAAACTTTTACAACAAAATATAATGGCTCGCAGGCCATATTTAATTACAAAAACCCAGGGCCCATGAATGCACCATGCATATCCATTCATCACACCAAATTAGCAAATAAATATACATAGCATTCATGGATAAAACAAAGTCTAATTTTAATTAATTTAGCCAAGCCCATTAATGGAAATTGTGTACTTGAACCTTTAAGAGAAGACCCCATGACGGGTCTGGGCCAAAGCCCAATGGACTAAATCCTCTTACTGAATAAGTTCTCTTAAAAGCCCAAAACACTAACTAGTTAGATTTGTGCTATAAATCAACTCTAGTATAATTTCCAATTTTGCCATTTTTTTAATTTTATGTCATACAGCCCATAAAAATTAAAAATGCATATAATATGTACCAACATGAATTAAAACACAAAATCATGAAGAACATATATATATGGTACACGGCATGCATATAAAACAAACAAACAACAAAACTAGTTGTTTAATGCTTATGTAATGCCATAAAATGCACAAACATTTAAATCAATTTTGTGAGTCATTTAATAATCTAAATAAGTCCATAAATATTGATTTAATATTCTGTACCAATCTGATCTAAATGTGTTTTTACCATTTTAATCAAAACAAAACAAACAATCTTGATTAAACATGTAACAAACACAAACTAGTCATAGTTTTAAGTGATTTTAAAATTAATCAATTAAATTGTCATGGACCAGAATTAAAACCAAATTTAAAATATGTCCAGACCTGATATTTAATTTTTAAAAATCACTTACAAACATGCCAAAAACGTTTTTACATTTAATTTTAAAAACTAGTTGTTAAAATAGCAATTTACATGCCAACAAGCACCTAGTTTCATAATTAACATGTACCATCAGGTATAAATAATTAAATCCGACCATTACCAGCCCTAATAACATCTTAGGACAGTATATTAACATGTCATATTAATTATAATACCTATCTAATCAATTAAAATCATTTTTACTCCAAAACAATGCAAAAAACTCAAAACAGAAAATTTCAGATTTGCATGTTTTCATAATGACGATTTTTAATTAATTTTTTCATGCATATAAAGCACTAAAATAAGCATGTTTAGGCTCTGATACCACTGAATGAATATGACATGGTATGAATGTGATGATAGCACAGCGGAAAAACAAAAATTTTTATCATACATACCATACAATTCCGAAGCAAGAAACGAAACATGCAATTTTAGGGTTGTATAACTTACAACTTATGATGCCTTTTGAAAATTGAATTTGATGATGCCCAGCAACTAAGGTGACTTTATCCGCCTTAGGTCTCGATCACCAATGCCAAGGAACAGCCTTTAACGCCACTCCCTCTATTCTCACACACACACTTGCAAAGATGGCTTAAAATAGAAATTGCTAGCTCTCTTTTAAGTATTGTGTAATGGCAATTGTTTGAAGCTACAAGACTTGATCTTGTACTTATTTTAGGTGCTATTAATGCCTAAGAACACAAGAAAGCAAGGAAGAATCCTTCTCCTTGTGTATTTCGGCCAAGAGAGAATTTTTTGAGGGAAATAATGATTTCACGCCAAAAGCAAGGTGGCTAGGGTTTTTTTTTCACGCCAACTTCTTTATATTCTAGGGTTTTATTTCTTTTAATATATATGCTTATCCTTTGGCAAGTCTTTGATCTGAATTCAACTATCCTAAGATAATTAATTCAAACTCTTTCACTTCCTAAAGATAAGTAATATATTTTGAATTAAACTCCTTTGAATTTAAATTCAAATTTGAAATAAAATATAAGACATTTAATTAAATGAAAACACTTAATATAAATAATAAACATGTGCCGAAATTCCTTGATTTCCCTCTTGGAATTTCGGCCACTTCATCAATTATATAAGTGATTTAATTTAATTTAAATTCCTTTAGGCTTTAATACTCAATTAATTTAATTAATGTAACATAATTAATTAATTGAAATTAAACCTTGTGGGCTGAATTTCTCTCTCTCATGGACCAAAGCCCAATAGCAATTTTATAACCCATTACATACATTAATTTGACTTTAATTAAAAGCCCAAATTAATGCCCAATACTTAATTTAAGTATTTTAAGCCCAATGCTTTGTGTGCGATCCTATAGGTCCATTTAATGTTGGCAATGATTTAATAAATTAATTCAAAGGCTATATATATTCTCTAGCAAGATATTATAGCATTCCAAATTAAATGAAAATGCATATGGCATTTAGTGACCTAATGCAATTTTGTATAGTCCCTTACCCATAAATATCAGAATTAATATAAGGCATGGAACTAGTCATCCTTATATATATTAATTCCTTTCTTGATATTCCAGTGACACTGAACTCTCAGATAAATAATGATTACTCATTATTTCATCTCGGTATGGCCATACACTTCTCAGTTCACTGATCAAGTGGCCGATGATATTTTCTCTCTTATTGAAAGGGGTAATCCCTTCACTTCTCTCATGCTCTCTAACATGAATTAATGCATACCCAATCATACCCGTACTTGTCACTCTGTTACGAGCACGTTAGATGTATGTCAAAGTACACAGTAATTCATAAAGAGTTTCATAGAGATTTCAGGTCTAAGAACTCCGATACAAAACTTGCATATGAGAAATACTTATGACTTGTACCATGTAGTGTTCTCATGAGCGGATCATATCCAGATACCATGTTCTTTAACATGTATCTATGATCTCTGATTGACACTCTTGTCCTAATGATCCGTAAGACAGAACTCATAATATCAGATAGAGCATACTAGTCTTAATTCATTGTTATTCCCATAACAATGACTGACTAGGGATATTTAGAATGATGTGTCATTTGTTTCAAGGTCTTACAACCATGTGCCTCACACATGATAACTTAAACCGAAACAACACTCTCGGATAGTTTTATCAATTGATATGCACAGGAATACAAAGGATAAAACAAATGCCTCATTTTATTAATTCAAAGTGCTTTATTACAATGCATTGGGGCTAGGGCTTACACTAACAATCTCCCACTAGCACTAGTCCCAATTGGGCATAGCCCTAAGACCGAACGCTCTCAAATGAGCTTCGTGCAGATTTGGACACAATTGTTTCATCAAAGGATCGGCTACATTGTCTTCACTTGCTATCTTGCTAACCTTGACGTCCCCACAATCAATGATTTCTCTGATCAGGTGGTACCTCCTGAGTATGTGTTTGGATTTCTGGTGTGACCGGGGCTCCTTGGCCTGTGCAATGGCCCCGTTGTTGTCACAAAAAATTTCTAATGGATCTAGGATGCTTGGGACCACTCCTAATCCAGAAATGAAATTTTTAATCCAAACAGCCTCTTTTGCAGCCTCACTTGCTGCAATATACTCAGATTCTGTAGTTGAGTCGGCAATGGTTTATTGCTTCGAGCTTCTCCAGCTGACAGCACCACCATTTAAAACAAAAAACAAACCCAGATTGCGATCTAGAATCCTGAGTGCTGGTCTGAAAAGCAGCATCGGTATAACCTTGTATGACGAGCTCTTCTTGACCACCATACACCAAGAAGTGATCCTTAGTCCTTCGCAGGTACTTCAGAATCCCTTTTACAGCAGACCAGTGCTTCTCACCAGGGTCTTGCTGAAACCTACTGGTTATACTTAGTGCATGAGCAACATCCAATCTAGTACATAACATAGCATACATGATAGATCCAATAGCAGATGCATATGGGATTCTACTCATGTTGTCCCTTTCCTCTTTGGTTTTAGGGCACTGTTCTTTAGTCAAAGGAACTCCCAAAGCCAAAGGTATGTACCCTTTCTTTGAGTCTCCCATACTAAAACGCTTTAGTACTTTGTCTAAGTACTTTTCTTGACTTAGTCCCAAGAACCGATTCGATCTATCTCTATAGATTCGAATACCAAGTATTGTCTCGGCTTCACCTAAGTCTTTCATTGAGAAACATTTTTCCAACCATTGCTTAACCTTTTTCAATGTTGGAATGTCATTCCCAATGAGAAGGATGTCGTCCACATATAGGACCAGAAATACTACTATGCTCCCACTAACCTTCTTGTACACACAAGGCTCATCTTCGTTCTTTATGAAGTCAAATTCTTTGACTGCCTCATCAAAACGAAGATTCCAACTTTGGGATGCTTGCTTTAATCTATAAATGGATTTTTGAAGCTTGCAAACCTTCTTAAGATGCTTGGGATTAACAAAACCTTCAGGCTGTGTCATATACACATCCTCAAGTAAATTTCCATTGAGGAAAGTAGTTTTGACATCCATTTGCCATATCTCATAATCATGATATGCAGCTATGGCAAGCAAGATCCTAATGGATTTGAGCATGACTACAGGCAAAAAGGTCTCGTCATAGTCTACACCATGAGTTTGTCGAAAACCTTTTGCTATTAGTTTACCTTTGTAGGTCTTATCAGCTTTGAGTTTGAATAGCTACTTGCATTCAATTACCTTAGCACCTTCCGGTGGATCAACCAAGGTCCAAACCTGGTTATCGTACATTGATTGCATCTCGGATTTCATGGCTTCAAGCCAATTTTCCGAGTCTGGGCTCTCAATAGCTTCTCGGTAGGTAGTAGGATCCTCACGATCTACTAACTCAATAGTGTCACTGTCAGTGATTAGAAATCCATATCTCTCAATCTCCTGACGTACCCTACCAGACCTTCTCGGTTGTTGTGTAATGGGTTCTTGTTCCACAACTGGTTGTGAACTTGATCCCATTTCCAAACCATCCTCTATAGGAGTTTGTGGTGCTTGAATTTCTCCAAGTTCTACTTTACTCCCACTGTCTTTCTTGAGAAGGAACTCTTTTTCCAAGAAAACAGGCTTGCGAGCAACAAATACTTTGTTCTCGGCTTATGAGTAAAAGTAGTATCTCTTTGTTTCTTTAGGATACCCCACAAACAAGCAGACACTGGATTTGGACTCTAGTTTGTCAGATGTTAATTTGTTAACATGTGCTTCACAGCCCCAAATCCCTTTGGAGTTACTAAGATCACTCCCACTCTGGCTCCTTTGTTATTAACAGCTCCATCAAAGTACATCTAGTAACCCTACACTGTTATAGCTATGATATATTCATTAGAGAACTCATAAGTTATCTTTCTTCCCTCTAATGACTTATCAACTAGGAATTCTACCATGGCTCATCAACTAGGAATTCTGTTATGGCTCATCCTTGAATATATTATATATCGAATTCCTATAGAAGGATTAACCACCTACCCATCTTTCCTAAGAGTGAGGTTGCTTCTTGTAGATACTTAAGAGGGTTCTACTTGGCTATTGCTTATACTCTTTAGGAATGAAAGTAATGGCTCGACTTATGAGCCCAAATGACCACTAAATAAATCTTTTCTACTTCTATATACTTAGCTTCATGAGGAAGAAATTTCTTACTAAGGTAGTAAACTACATACTCAATCCTAAAGTCATCCTCCTGAACCATCATTGCCCCTACTAAACTATCCTCTGTTGCTAAATACAATATCAAAGGCTTGCCCGCCTATGGCAGTCTTAACACTAGTAGATGTAAAAGATATTCCCTGATGGTGTTGAATGCCTTTTGACCATCTTCGTTCCATACCACTAGCTATCCTTTTGAAGCAATTTGAATATCAGTTCACAAATTGAATTTAATTTAATTTAGCTATGAACCTACTTATGTATTAAATCATACCTAGAAATCCTCTAAGTTCCTTTTTGTTTTAAGGTATAACCATCTCTCTTATGGCTTTACTTTGTCAGAATCGACCTCTATTCCTTTCTGGCTCACTACATGCCCTAAAAGCTTACGCAAAGTGACCCCAAATATGCACTTCTTTGGGTTGAGGCGATGGTTATACTTATCAATCCTCTAAAAGAACTTTTCTTAGGTAGCTGACTTGATCATCATGTCATCCACATATAGCTCTACTTCTTTGTGGATCAAGTAATCTAATATCTTAATTTCAATCCTTTGATAGGTGGCACCTACATTTTTAAGTCCAAAAGGCATAACCTAGTTAGCGTAAGTACCCCATTCAATGATAAAAGGTTGCTTTAATCTAACCTATTATATAGTTCAGAATCTAATTATACATAGCATATCCATCCATAAAGTTGTATATGGCACAGGTGGTTACACTATCTACCAAGAGATCTATGTGAGGTAAGGGAAAGCCATCTTTTAGGTATGCTTTATTCAAATCCCTATAGTCCACATAGACTCTAACCCTTCCATCCTTCTTTGCTATAAGGACTACATTTGCCAACCATGTAGGGCATTGAACCTCCACTAGGAACTTGGCTTTTATTTGTATTCTGACTTCATCCTTAACCTTTTTAGCCCACTCTGGCCTAAGTATCCTAAGCTTTTACTTAACTGGTTTGTATCCTAGATAGGTTGGGATGGCATGTTTAGCAATCTCTTAATTTATTTACAGCATGCTCTCATAGGTCTAGGCAAAGACATTTTCATATTTTTTCAATACTCTCAGATTTTTCTCTACCTTCAAGAGTTATATCTAATGCTAATAAAATTTCTTTTGGATTTCTTTTTGTTTCGAGATTAAATGAACATGTATTTGTTAAGTTAATGTCAAATATGAATGATTTATGATCATGATTATACATCTTGAAATCAGAAGAAACATCACACAAGTAAGCAAAATTGTTCATCCTATTAATATAATTAAAAAATGAATCATTGTTCTCATCAAAAAGTTCTGGAATATAAACAATATCAATGAAATTATCTTCTTCAGTCTTGGTAGCATTAGATGTCTCTTTGGATTCCAAGTCCGACTTGGGTAGATCTTTAGCCTCTATATCAAGCAATTTCTCTATTATGATCTCCTTAGGCACTTCTATATCCCATGTTGAATGATGCAAAAGGATATCTTCATTCCAGAGACCCTCAATTGACTTGATAATTCCTTGTTCCCAATCAAAAAAAATATAGAGAATTCCTTTCGTCACTTCCTTCTTTTTGTTCTTCTCATTAGGACCGGTGAAACATAACCCCTTTTTGTCCTTCTGATCTTTGGTAGTGATAGCAGTTTGTGACCCCTAAAATTTCTTACCCAAATTGATCCCTTGTAGGAAGTTCATCTTCTTTAACATATTGATCACTTGTGGACTATCAGCAAAACTACTTTCACCCTCTTCATCACTGATTATAGACATATGAAGCCCACTAAAGGCTACTTGGCTATCTCTAGCATGGATATCTAGTTCTCTCTTATAGCTTTGATGCATACAACTTGACCATCATGAGGTATCTTAATCATCTGGTGCAGTGTGGAAGGTATACCACCTAATTTATGGAACCATAGTCTTCCAAGGAGCACAAAAAAATTGGCAGGGATTGGCAATACCACAAATTCAGCCTTAGTTTCAATAGGTCTTATCTTCACTACAGCCTTAAAATTCCCAGCAGCTTGCCTCTTTTAGTTGTCATAGGCAGAAATGGTCAAATCAGACTTGTTCAACATACTTCCATTCATTCTAAAAGAAATGATTTCAACCAAAGGATGCACGTTGATAAAAGACCCATTGTCCACCATCACACATGTCGTGTGGTTATCATTCACTTGAGCTTTGATATAGAGAGGGCGATATGGTTTCTTCCTTCAGTAGGTAGGTTAGCAATAAAATACACAACATTCTCTCCCGTTCCTCCCTTAACCAGATCTAACAACTCAGAAGGTAAAATGGTAGTGACAACAATAGACTCACTCAAAGCTTTCACCAACTTCTGCTTGTGTGATGAATACCGCCCTAATAAATACCAAATAGAGATCTAGGCCTATATCTTCTTCAAGTGCTTTATTATCTAATTCTCATTGGCTTCTTTCTATGTGGGCATTGCAACAGAAGCTGGTTATTTTTTAATTTTTGCGGCCACCCTTCCACTGCTAGTGACCGCATTCACTCTCTTCTCTTCCCTCACTTCATTGTCACTCTAATTGACTAAAATTTAGATATCAATAGGTATGATAGTCCCTTCATCTTCACTTTTAGTGAGAGAATTCCAGCAATCAATCATTAAAACTAGCCGATCTTCTTCATTTGGCTTTGTTACTTTGGGGGTGGAATGAGTAACGGCCATGTACTCATTTCCATATAGGTCTCACATCACATACCACTTAGGTACCTCATTTTTTCTTTTTCTCTCTCTTCTCAATATTTGAAATCTATTTGCTGCCTATCAGATCTTAAATTTTATTCCTTAGGGTATGGCAATAATCAGTGAGATGCCTAGTATACTGGTGGTAAGCACAATACTATTTTTTCCTATAATGGGGCAACCCTTGAATCTTCATAAGTCTTGGTGGTAATGGTTGAAGCTTCCCTTCTTTGTTCAGTTGGTCCAACACCCAAGTTAGTGACTTACCGAAGTTGGAATAATGCCTTTAATTAACCTCTATAGCAGACACTTCAGTTGTTTTCCTAGTTCTATTTGCCCCACTATGATTTTTGACTGCCTTGTTATTGCTAAAATTCCTTCTCGCACCTTCATTATTGGCCCTCCTAGCTAAATACTCTCCTTCAACCTCTATGGTTATATCCTTTAGAGATTTTTAATCCTTCAAACCTTTCATCATTAGGCTATCCCTCAATAGGGACTTGCATTTCAATTAAAGAGCCTAATCCGGTTGGTTGTATCATGCCTCCTCTTCATTTCCATTACTTGGTTCCTCCATCATGTGAGGTATTCATTAAAGGACTTATCATGCTTTTGTTAAAGAAATTCAAGGTCCTTCAGGGTGACCTCCATCCTAGTACTACAATCATATTATTTGAGGAATTCTTTAATCAGAAAATCCCAATCTTCTTTGGTATTCCTGTCCAATCTATGATACCAGTCATGCAAGGGATGTTAAACTCAGACAAAAATATTCCACCTTTTACTTCTTAGACAAGGTGGTGCCTTTCATGATCAATGTATATTGCTTAACATGCACAAAAGGATCTAATTTACCATCAAATCTTGGCAGGTTAGGCATCTTAAACCTCTGAGGCAAGGGCTTATCCCCATACAAATCCCTATCCTCAGGGTTCATTCCCCTTCCAGCAGATAATAACTTAGACATTACTTCAACCTTCTCTTTCATTTTCTTAAAGGTTGCATCCTCAACAATAGGACCTCTACCCCTCATATTCATCACTGAAGGAACATATTCCTCATCCTCTTCCCTAATGTAATCATTCTCTGGCTCATGCCTTTGTTTCCTCCTTGGTGGGTCTCAAAGCACAGTAGCATCTATCATGATAGCATCCCTAACATGCATTGACTTTACTGTCTCATGAATAGGTGTTGTAGGCTGAGCTTTAGTATTTGGTGCTGAAGAAGCCACCAACCCGCCAATCATGGCCACCAACCTCTCCTCAAACTTTTGAAGCCATCTATCTGGCCTCCGATCTAATTCATCTCTTATCATTAAAGGTCTTGAAGTAGAAGAATTTAACCTTTCCCTTAAAGACATAAACCTTGTTGTCTCTTTTGTAACTCTCCCAATCTCATTCAATTGCTTGTCATCCATTTTTTAACATTTTTTCTAACTGTTTTCTGATAGCTGGCTCAAACTCAACTCTAAAATAACCTATGATTCTAACCCTGAACTTGACCTTGACCAAAGCAACTCAGATGTCAATCTTTGAATAAGGTAACTGTTAGTGTAAGCCCTAGCCCCAATACATTGTAATAAAATACTTAGTTAATAAAATGAGGCATTTGTTTTATCTTTTGTATTCCTGTGCATATCAATTGATAAAACTATCCAAGAATGTCGTTTCGATTTAAGTTATCATGTGTGAGGCATATGGTTGTAAGACCTTAAAACAAATGAGACTTCATTCTAAACATCCCTAGTCAGTCATTGTTATGGGAATAACAATGAATTAAGACTAGTATGCTCTCTCTGATATTATGAGTTCTGTCTTAAGGATCATTAGGACAAGAGTGTCAATCAGAGATCATAGATATATGTTAAAGAACATGGTATCTGGATATGATCCGCTCATGAGAACACTACATGGTACAAGTCATAAGTGTTTATCATATGCAAGTTTTGTATCGGAGTTCTTAGACCTGAAATCTCTATGAAACTCTTTATGAATTACTGTGTACTTTGACATACACCTAACGTACTCATAATAGAATGACAAGTACGGGTATGATTGGGTATGCATTGATTCATGTTAGAGAGCATGAGAGAAGTGAAGGGATTACCCCTCTCATTAAGAGAGAAAATATCATCGGCCACTTGATCAGTGAACTGAGAAGTGTATGGCCATACCGAGATGAAATCATGAGTAATCATTATTTATCTGAGAGTTCAATGTCACTGGAATATCAAGAAAGGAATTAATATATATAAGGATGACTAGTTCCATGCCTTATATTAATTCTGATATTTATGGGTAAGGGACTATGCAAAATTGCATTAGGTCACTAAATGCCATATGCATTTTCATTTAATTTGGAATGCTATAATATCTTACTAGAGAATATATATAGCCTTTGAATTAATTTATTAATTCATTGCCAACATTAAATGGACCTATAGGATCGCACACAAAGCATTGGGCTTAAAATATTTAAATTGTGTATTGGTAATTAATTTGGACTTTTATTTAAATTCAAATTAATGCATAAAATGGGTAAATAGATTTTTGCCTAAAACAGCTAGCTGTTTTAGGCAAATTTGTAAAAACAGTTTTTTTGCCTAAAACAGCTAGCTGTTTTAGGCAAAACTGTCAAGGTGCGATTTTGCTTAAAACAGCTTGTTGTTTTAAGCAAATCTATTAAGCCACGATTTTGCCTAAAACAGCAAATCTGTGAAACAAGTTTTTTGCCTAAACTGTTTTAGGCAAATATGTTGAACTGTCTTTTTGCCTAAAACAACTTGTTGTTTTAGGCAAATATGTTAACGGTTGGTCACGAGAGAAATTTGTTAGCATGTGCTAGGTTTAATTTCGATTGATTAATTATCTATGTATAATTAAGTTAATTGAGTATTAAATCCTAATTTGTATTTAATCAAAATATAATACTTGAGAGGGAATTAAAGTAGCCAAAATTCAAACTAAAATACTAGTAGAATTCTGCAACTATCACCTTAAATAAGTAAGTTTGTTTTAATTAAATGACTAATGCCATTTGAATTTAAATTCTAATAGAATTTAAATTAAGATATATCTCTTAATTAGGAAGTGATGGAGGCTGAAATTAACACTTAATTTTTGGCACTCACACTTGACCTAAATTAAGTGATATATATTAATGAATAAAATGAATAAAAAGGTATGCCATTTTGCTATTTTTCTCTCTTGGCCGAAATACTCAAGGGGAAAGAAATCTTTCTTATTCTCTTGTGTTCTTGGGTTGAAACAGTAACCTAAAGGAAGAACAAGATCAGATCTTGTGGCTTCAAATCATTCCCATTGCCGAATACACAATCATAGAGCTAGCACTCTTGATTTTAAGCCATCTTTGCAAGTGTGTGTGTGAGAATAGAGGGAGTGGTGTAAAGGTTGTTCCTTGGCATTGGTGGTGAAGATCTAAGGTGGACATATCCTTATTGGTTGCTGGTCATCATCAAAATCAAGTTTTAAAGACATCTAAAGTTGTAAGTTTAAAACCCTAAAATTGCATGTTTCAATTCTTGTCATGGAATTGTATGGCATGTATGATAAAAATTTTTGTTTTTTCGCTGTGCTATCATCACATTCATACCATGTCATATTCCATCAGTGGTATCAGAGCCTAAACATGCTTATTTTAGTGCTTTAGATGCATGAAAAAATTAATTAAAAATCGTCATTATGAAAACATGCAAATCTGAAATTTTCTGTTTTGAGTTTTTTGCATTGTTTTTGATGAAAAAGTGATTTTAATTGATTAGATAGGTATTATAATTAATATGAAATGTTAATATACTGTCCTAAGATGTTTTAGGAGCTGTTAATGGTCGAATTTAATTAATAATACCTGATGGTACATGTTAATATTAAAACTAGGTGCTATTTGGCATGTTAATTGTTAGTTTAACAACTAGTTTTCAATATTAAATGTAAAAACGATTTTGCATGTTTGTAAGTGATTTTTAAAGATTAAATATCAGGTCTGGACATATTTTAAATTTGGTTTTAATTCTGGTCCATGACAATTTAATTGACTAATTTTAAAATCACTTAAAACTATGACTAGTTTGTGTTGGTTACATGTTTAATCAAGATTGTTTCTTTTGTTTTGATTAAAATGGTAAAAACACATTTAGATCAGAATGGTACAGAATATTAAATCAAAATTTATGGACTTATTTAGATTATTAAATGACTCATAAAATTGATTTAAATATTTGTGCATTTTATGGCATTACATAAGCATTAAGCAACTAGTTTTTGTTATTTGTTTGTTTTTGCATGAATGTCGTGTACCATATATATATATTCTTCATGATTTTGTGTTTTAATTCATGTTGGTACATATTATACGTATTTTTAATGTTTATGGGCTGTATGACATAAAATTAAAATGGCAAAATTGGAAATTATACTAGAGTTGATTTATAGCACAAATCTAACTAGTTTGTGTTTTGGGCTTTTAAGAGAACTTATTCAATAAGAGGATTTAGTCCATTGGGCTTCGGCCCAGGCCCATCACGAGGTCATCTCTTAAAGGTTCAAGTACATAATTTCCATTAATGGGCTTGGCTAAATTAATTAAAATTGGACTTTGTTTTATCCATGAATGCTATGTATATTTATATGCTAATTTGGTGTGATGAATGGATATGCATGGTGCATTCATGGGCCCTGGGTTTTGTAATTAAATATGGCCTGCGAACCATTATATTTTGTTGTAAAAGTTTTTCATTTATTTCTTAGAATAGAATATACTTGAAGACTTTGTAAATCAAGACGAAGCCCACCGGAGTGGAGAAGCCCAACTCGAAGATTCTTATGTAATAGTATAGAATCTTAGTTGTAGGTTTTTGGGCCCATGTTTGTCACGCTTTACTTTATGCAATTATTTATATATGCATCCTATGTATGGATGACAAAGCGTATGCCATGTAAGCCGTAATAAAATTAATCCCTAAAATAGTAAGTCACAAAGTTGCCTTCCTAATTCGAAACATGTCAAGGCATCGATCATCGGTCACGTAGACTAGGAGTCCTAGATGCGCCCAATTATCTTTGTGAGGCATGGGTTGTGAATGTAGGTTGGACTTATCATGAAAAGGGATGCCCGGACCTAGGCAACTAATAAATGGGTTTGTGTTATAACATCTTAAGATGCTAGCCCATTTGATCCAAGAGTCATGTACGAGACATGATTGGAGTTTTCCTACCTAAGTAACTTAACTTATTAGGTGTACAAGCTCAGCTTGACTAATAAGTTGTTGTGAAAAGTGGATCTTGGCCCACATCAAATCACTAACACGAATTATTTAAAGGGATATTAATTCGGTTTGTGGGATTATAATAAGACCTCATTTAATCTTGCTAAATTTTATTGTAGATTGAAAATGGCATCTTCAAACAACAATTTCCCATTGCGATCGGTCCTTAAAAAGGATAAATTGAATGGCACCAATTTCATAGACTGGTCTCGAAACTTAAGAATAGTTCTTAAGCAAGAGAAGAAGTCGTATGTTTTGGATGCACCCTTACCTGAGGAACCTGCTAGGAACGCTTCTGTGGTTCAAAAGGAAACTTTTGAGACCAAGAAAAGTGACTCTAATGATGTGACCTGTTTGATGCTAGCCACTATGGTGCCTGACTTGCAAAAGCAATTTATGGACCAAGAGGCTTATGCGACCATGGTGCACCTCAATGAGATGTTCCAGGAGCAAGCTCGTCACGAGAGGTTCGTGACAACAAAGGCCTTAATTTCTTGCATGATGGCTGAGGGCACTCCTGTTAGTACCCATGTACTCAAGATGAAAGGGTATCTTGATACTCTTGAGAAGCTTGAGGTACTAGTGCCAAAGGAATTGGCCACTGACTTGATCTTAGGATCATTGCCTGCTGCTTATGATCCATTTGTGATGAATTATAACATGCATGCAATGAACAAGTCAGTCACTGAGCTTCATGGGATGCTTAAGAATGCTGAAGAGAACATTCGAAAGACCAATCCCATACTAATGGTTCAAAAGGGAATTAAGAAGGGACCTGCTAAGGGAAAGGGAAAGGGTAAACCCAAGTCAGTTGGGAGTGCACCTCAGGCCCAATCCAAGCCCAAGGCGCCAAAACTCAAAGAGAGTGAGAGCACTTGCTTCCATTGCAACAAGATAGGGCATTGGAGGAAGAATTACGCTCTCTTCAAGGAAGAACAAAAGAAGAATGGAGCCAAGGCGTCCAATTCTGGTATTTTTGTTGTTGAAATTAACCTTTCTATTTCTACCACTTGGGTATTGGATACCGGTTGTGGTTCTCACATTTGTTCAAATGTGCAGGGGCTAAGAAATAGGCGGTTGCTTGGGAAGAATGAAGTGGACCTCTGTGTGGGGAATGGAGCACGAGGTTCTGCCATGGAGATAGGCGACTATCACCTCACTTTACCTTTCGGACTTTGTATTGTTTTGAATAATTGTTATTATGTGCCTGCTATGAGCAGAAACATTATTTCAGTTTCATGTTTGGATAATGATGAATTTGATTTTGTTATTAAAAATGGCAATGCTCATATTCGTCGCCAAGGCATTTCTTATGGCAATGCCATGTTGCAAAATGGCTTTTATATCCTTGATTTACAAAACAAAGAGTCAATATACAACATTAATACAAAGAGGGTTAAATCAAACGAATTGAACCCTACTTACTTTTGGCATTGTCGTTTAGGACATGCAAACGAAAAACGCATTTCAAGACTCCACAAAACTGGAGTGCTTGGGTCATTCGACTTAGAGTCTTATGACACATGCGAGCCATGTTTGCATGGAAAAATGACAAAGAGTCCTTTTAATAAAAAAGATGAGAAGACTAATGGCTTATTGGAACTAATACATACCGATGTATATGGACCTTTAAGTACACATGCTAGAGGTGGTTTTAGCTACTTCGTGACATTCACAGATGACTTCAGTAGATATGGCTATGTCTATCTAATGAAGTACAAGTCTGAAACTTTTGAGAAATTCAAAGAGTTTAAGAACGAAGTAGAAAACCAACTTGGCAAAAGTATAAAAGCCATTCGATCAGATCGAGGTGGCGAATACTTAAGACAAGAGTTTGACAGTCATCTAAAGGAGTGTGGTATTATTTCACAGCTCACTCCTCCTGGAACACCTCAATGAAATGGTGTGTCCGAAAGGAGAAATCGAACTCTGTTAGACATGGTTTGATCTATGATGAGTCAAGCTAATCTTCCTATCTCTTTTTGGGGTTATGCATTAGAAACTGCTGCATTTCTATTGAACCGTACTCCAACTAAAGCAGTTGAGAAGACACCATACGAGGTATGGACTGGGAAAGAACCCAATATGTCTTTTCTCAGGATTTGGGGCTATGAAGCACATGTTAAGAAATTAACATCTGACAAACTAGAGTCTAAATCCAGTGTCTGCTTGTTTGTGGGTTATCCCAAAGAAACAAAGGGATACTACTTTTACTCACAAGCCGAGAACAAAATATTTGTTGCTCGCAAGGCTATTTTCTTGGAAAGGAGTTCCTTCTCAAGAAAGACAGTGGGAGTAAAATAGAACTTGAAGAAATTCAAGTGCCACAAAATCTTGTAGAGGATAAGTTGGAAATGGGATCAAGTTCACAACAAGGTGTGGAACAAGAACCCATTGCACAAGAAGATGAGCCTTGTGTGTACAAGAAGGTTAGTGGGAGCATAGTAGTATTTCTGGTCCTATATGTGGACGACATCCTTCTCATTAGAAATGACATTCCAACATTGCAAAAGATTAAGCAATGGTTGGGAAAATGTTTCTCAATGAAAGACTTAGGTGAAGCCGAGACAATACTTGGTATTTGAATCTATAGAGATAGATCGAATTGGCTTTTGGCACTAAGTTAAGAAAAGTACATAGACAAAGTACTAAAGTGTTTTAGTATAGGAGACTCAAAGAAAGGGTACATACCTTTGGCTTTGGGAGTTCCTTTGACTAAAGAACAATGCCCTTAAACCAAAGAGGAAAGGGACAACATGAGTAGAATCCCATATGCATCTGCTATTGGATCTATCATGTACGCTATGTTATGTACTAGGTTGGATATTGCTTATGCACTGAGTATAACCAGTAGGTTTCAGCAAGACCCTAGTGAAAAGCACTGGTCTGCTGTAAAAGGGATTCTGAAGTACCTGCAAAGGACTAAGGATCACTTCTTGGTGTATAGTGGTCAAAAAGAGCTCGTCATACAAGGTTATGCCGATGCTGCTTTTCAGACCAGCACTCAATATACAAGATCGCAATTTGGGTTTGTTTATGTTTTGAACGGTGGTGCTGTTAGCTAAAGAAGCTCGCAGCAAGAGACCGTTGCCGACTCAACTACATAATCTGAGTATATTGCAGCGAGTGAGGCTGCAAAGGAAGCTGTTTGGATTAGAAATTTCATTTTTGGATTAGGAGTGGTCCCAAACATCCTAGATCCATTAGAAATTTTCTGTGACAACAACGGGGCCATAGCACAGGCCAAGTAGCCCCGGTCACACCAAAAATCCAAACACATACTCAGGAGGTACCACCTTATCAGAGAAATCATTGATTGTGGGGACGTTAAGGTTAGCAAGATAGCAAGTGAAGACAATGTAGCAGATCCTTTGACGAAACAATTGCATCCAAATCTGCACGAAGCTCATTTGAGATCGTTCGGTCTTAGGGCTATGCCCAATTGAAACTAGTGCTAGTGGGAAATTGTTAGCGTAAGCCCTAGCCCCAATACATTGTAATAAAACACTTAGTTAATAAAATGAGGTATTTATTTTATCTTTTGTATTCCTGTGCATATCAATTGATAAAACTATCCAAGAATGTCGTTTCGATTTAAGTTATCATGTGTGAGGCATATGGTTGTAAGACCTTGAAACAAATGAGACTTCATTCTAAACATCCCTAGTCAGTCATTGTTATGGGAATAACAATGAATTAAGACTAGTATGCTCTCTCTGATATTATGAGTTCTGTCTTAAGGATCATTAGGACAAGCGTGTCAATCAGAGATCATAGATATATGTTAAAGAACATGGTATCTGGATACGATTCGCTCATGAGAACACTACATGGTACAAGTCATAAGTGTTTATCATATGCAAGTTTTGTATCGGAGTTCTTAGACCTGAAATCTCTATGAAACTCTTTATGAATTACTGTGTACTTTGACATACACCTAACGTACTCGTAATAAAGTGACAAGTACGGGTATGATTGGGTATGCATTGATTCATGTTAGAGAGCATGAGAAAAGTGAAGGGATTACCCCTCTCATTAAGAGAGAAAATATCATCGGCCACTTGATCAGTGAACTGAGAAGTGTATGGCCATACCGAGATGAAATCATCAGTAATCATTATTTATCTGAGAGTTCAGTGTCACTGTAATATCAAGAAAGGAATTAATATATATAAGGATGACTAGTTCCATGCCTTATATTAATTGTGATATTTATGGGTAAGGGACTATGCAAAATTGCATTAGGTCACTAAATGCCATATGCATTTTCATTTAATTTGGAATGCTATAATATCTTGCTAGAGAATATATATAGCCTTTGAATTAATTTATTAATTCATTGCCAACATTAAATGGACCTATAGGATCGCACACAAAGCATTGGGCTTAAAATATTTAAATTGTGTATTGGGAATTAATTTGGACTTTTATTTAAAGTCAAATTAATGCATAAAATGGGTAAACAGATTTTTGCCTAAAACAGCTGTTTTAGGCAAATCTGTAAAAACAGCTGTTTTAGGCAAAACTGTCAAGGTGCGATTTTGCCAAAAATAGCTTGTTGTTTTAGGCAAATCTGTTAAGCCACGATTTTGCCTAAAACAGCAAATCTGTGTAACAAGTTTTTTGCCTAAACTGTTTTAGGCAAATATGTTGAACTGTCTTTTTGCCTAAAATAGCTTGCTGTTTTAGGCAAATCTGTTAACAGTTGGTCACGAGAGAAATTTGTTGGCATGTGCTAGGTTTAATTTCAATTGATTAATTATCTATGTATAATTAAGTTAATTGAGTATTAAATCCTAATTTGTATTTAATCAAAATATAATACTTGAGAGGGAATTAAAGTAGCCAAAATTCAAACTAAAATACTAGTAGAATTCGGCAACTATCACCTTAAATAAGTAAGTTTGTTTTGATTAAATGACTAATGCCATTTGAATTTAAATTCTAATAGAATTTAAATTAAGATATATCTCTTAATTAGGAAGTGATGGAGGCTGAAATTAACACTTAATTTTTGGCACTCACACTTGACCTAAATTAAGATATATATATTAATGAATAAAATGGATAAAAAGGTATGCCATTTTGCTATTTTTCTCTCTTGGCCGAAATACTTAAGGGGAAAGAAATCTTTCTTGTTCTCTTGTGTTCTTGGGTTGAAACAGTAACCTAAAGGAAGAACAAGATTAGATCTTGTGGCTTCAAATCATTCCCATTGCCGAATACCCAATCATAGAGCTAGCACTCTTGATTTTAAGCCATCTTTGCAAGTGTGTGTGTGAGAATAGAGGGAGTGGCGTAAAGGCTGTTCCAACCTTATTACTCCCACACAAGAGGTCATGTAGTCTCTTTTTTATGTGGGCTTAGTCCATGGATCAACAAGGTACTCGATGGATGTAAGACGAAAAATTGGCAACATAACCTCTCTTAATTAAAAGTGCAAGCAAATGGATTTTGACTAGTATGTATTTTGGACTAACTCACACAAATCGAGTAAGGCTTGCCAAGGCATGGCAGCCTTTAGCTAGTATCATCCTAATTTGTTGAAGTTTAGTTAATACATAAAGGTTCACATAGCAGGCAAACGTTATTATGGTCATACAACCTAAGGGAAGTAGCTATTATCATTACATGGGCTACAGTCAAGGTGATGAAACTTTAGCGCTACCCCGGTATAGTCCCTACCAATAAGTCTAGCTGATCACAAGCATATCGATCGATGGGTCACTATTTTATATACCAATTGGTACTAGACATGGGATGGTAGTTTTCCTTAATACCTGCGTATATTGAGTGAATGTAAGGCATGTTTCAAGATAGCACCGGGGGTAAAAAGGGATGCCTAACTTAATTCTAAGGCTCTAGCATGAATGCAATTTCAAAAGGAGATAGGATTAATAAAAAAAACCCAACTATAAAGAAAACTTAACCAAAATGCTTTTAGGAGCAAGGTCTCTTTAGTCCCTAGTGGAGTTGCCTCTGTGATGTGTGCCAGAGCTATGCTGGATTCCAGTTGGATTCTTAAATACCTATTTTTAGGGTCCAAGATCAGACAACACTCACTATAACTCATAAATTGGCCATTTCACAATAAAAAGGGGTTAGGCCCAAATTATTGTTGGTAGTCAATCTATGAAGGCATCTAATGTGGGCTCAAAGAGGTAGGTATCATGGAGTTGCCACCCAACAAAATATTGGGAAATGAATCTCGAACTTTTGATGTCCAAACAAAGAATGGTGCTTGGGAAATTACTCATACTTGGCACCTCGGTTAAGTGTTGTTTTATAATTAAGTTTTAAACATTATTCCACTATCTTCCTTTCCACACGATGCATTACATAAATAAACATATCAATCAATTAAATAAGCGATAAATAGATAAATAATTCATCTACTTAAATTATTACAAAAGCAAATCATCCAACTGTAAAGCTAAAATGACATACATAAATTGAAGTATTTATTGGGTTATAAACATTGGTTCCCTCATGCATATTTTACAAAAACAAATCTCTTTTTTTCTTTATTAGGTAACTATTGGGTTGAAAATTGGACATTGATCCATTTTACAAAGAAAAATCCAAGTTAATTAATAGAAAATGATTTTGAGTGAATTTTCCATTCAACGTACAGAAAAACAATTTTATTACTACTTATTACATCCCCAAAAATAAATACATCCAAAATTAACAAAAAGCCAAAAATTAAAGTAATAAAGCAAAACATTAAATAATTAAATTTAAATGAAAAATTAAAATAAAATTAATGAAAGGAAAAGTGTGAACCAATTTAGTGCATAACTCCCAAAGCAAGATCAGCCCTTGAGAAACTCCAAATGCATATCAAATCAGTTGCTCACACAAACCACAAAAATTGATCAATTAGCATTTTAAAATAAATGTACAATAAAAAGGTTAAAATAATATATAAAATAATATTACCAAAATTTAAATATGCATATAGAATGCAAAATACTTATAGAAAGGTGTAAAAAATGAATTAAGAATCAAATATCGAGAAAACGACATAAAGAAAGATAGAAAAGGGGTGAAAAAGACATTAAAACAAGCACAAATCCAATCACGAATGCCCTTGGGAGGTGACAGATGCCTATGACCGGAGGAGGGACGGGACGAGAAGAAAACACCATAATGTCCTACTTATCGCATTGACGGACTATCATCTATGGTGCTTTTTCCCGTTTGTCACTCAAAAGACAGATGCAGAAAGCAAAAATAGTACATAAAATCTATCAAAATCTTAAATAAACCCTAAACATGTAATTATATAAATATAAAACATGTCAAGCCTAAATTTCTATTCCTAAATCACACTTTAGGCACGTGATAATGATAAAACAATAAGTAAAACAATAACTTAAATACAAGATATAAGACATGCATCCATGAAGGAAATCATATCCTAATATGTTGTTCTAGCACACTAATAGATTTAGATCATCATGTCATTTCTAAGAATATGCAAGTCTAAATAAATAAGACAAAAAAACACATATATGGCATCACTAAACAAAATGTATGAGGATGAACATGAAACAGCAAGAAAGAGAGGGAACCTGGAATACTACCCTCAAGAGATATTCTGATTTTGTAGGTTTTAAAATGCAGATCTCTACTCTGATCCTTAATGTTTCGTGTTATAGAAAAATAAAGAGTTTTATGTCTTGGTTTTGGTTAAAAAGCAATCTGAATTCCTATTCTTGAAAAGTGAAAATCTATTTTTACCATCGAAAAACTTTATTTCCATTTTTCCAAAATCTTTTCCCCTTTCAAAAAACCCTAATTTTTGGTCTTTATACTTGGGAAGGAGTTGGAATCTCCTTCTTACTCTAACTCTCCAGTTATGGAAGGATTCCAATCCCTTTAAATTTGGAAAAAAAATCCTTAAATTATCTTTATCTTCCATTTTGAAAACTAAAAAACATGAAAATTTTGGAAATACACCCACAAATGGGCATCCATAATGACAGATGATTGTCCCTCACACGATTCCCCCAAAAGTCACAAAAATGTCCCTAATCTGACCTAGATAGGAGGTAACTAGCCAAAGATGACCGTCCCTCACATGACAAACTAGCTAAAGGCCAAATTCAAGTTTTTTATGCTCTTTTTTTAAAATCTCCAAAAATGCTTAGAAAACTATAAAGTTCTTACAAAAAAAAGTGAAAAATCCAGGTCAAAGCTTTGAGATTTGTGTTTTTTATCAGAAATATACTATCTCTTTATCATCAAGTAACCCAGATCTAGGTTGTCTCATGTCATGGTGTCTACAATGTGCAATGCATAGACCATATAGGAATGCAAAAGAATGCACTTAGGTGGTCCAGGAATGATTGAAGACCAAGTCGTGAGTCGCTCCTGAGTGACAGTTATCTATCAAGGTATGTCTATAAATAACTTGTCTTTTTCCTTTGATTATGTGCCATGACTCTCCACCTACCTCGTCAACCTTCTCTTTTAGGTATTCCTCTTCTCTTTTATCTTTTCTTTTTTTATTATTTTTTTTGTATTGTCTTCTGCATAAAGGCCATTCAAAACATTTCCATTAAGTCAAACTAGGCCATAAATACACTTCATCAACTCTTACATGACCTTGAAAGTTTTGAAAACCTCATCCTATCTGGCTATTCCTTTTTGAGATTTTTCAGATGGGGAAGCTTAATACTACTCTGATCTTATTTGCTGCTTAATATTAGGACCCTCGATTCCATATTTTTTGCTTTACACGCTAGGAGTTCTGCCCCATGGTCGAGGAGTTTGCTGAGATTTTAGGCTTGAAATACCCTCCTGGTGTTTTACCTTACGTGCCCCATGACCTACTTAACTACCTGAGAGAGATGGTACATATATTGTGTATCTATCCCTCTAGTTCCAATAGACTAGTACCCCAAGAAGGTCAACTCTCATTGGAGATTTTGTTAAATGTTATGGATGATTTGCCTAAAAATCGCACATATTAAATCAATGTCATCTTATTATGTAGTTTCACCTGATATCTGATGGTGACTCCTAATAGTTTCATGGAAGAATATCAATTATTCGACATTGTAAAGGGGATAAGCCATGGATTGACCCCATTCCCTCTGATCTTGACTGAAACCATTATGGGTTTGGATTCTATATCTACTGATCCCACTATATTTCTCACTGACAACCCTTTGTTACTCCAGGTACATCATTATCTTAAAGGTAGTGTGCCCTTTGTGGGTTTTCACACTAGCTTTTCTTATTAGAAAATGCCTCCTTTTGGATTTTTACACACTTCTTTGCCTTATTTTTGCATATAATGAATCTAACTCACCCCAATGGCCCTTTTTTTCTCTTTTTTTTGTTAGATTTGGCTACAGGAGAAGCAAGATAAGTTGAAGCTATTGAGAAAGCCTCCTCCTCAAGTGTTGACCACCACAAATTGGGTATTATTCATATAGATAGAAGCTGTATGACTTCTCTTCACCAAATAAGGGAGCTATTTGGTTGACCTTTGTGCTATATGATGAGATTAGCTTTCAATGTTCGATGATATCCCTTTGCTATGTGACCCAAGATGGAACTTCTAGGTGCATTCCTTTATGTAGGTTGCATTGAGCTACCTTTTGCATTACTACATATTATGCTCGATAGTTTAGGGAGCATCAAGACATCGTCAGGTGCCCTCTATCCTTCTATAGTGATCCTCTTTTGACTGGTTTTATCTCTCGCTACCATCAACTCTAGGCATAGCTACCTGCGAAGATAACTATACCAGATATTATAGATTATGACTTCTCTACCACCCTCAAGTGCAAGAGATGGGTCACTAATCCTACAGTTAACAACAAGAGCATATTAGTTGAGGTTTAGTGATAGTAACTAAGTATAGATAGGAAGTTAGATGCAATAGAGACATTATGTTTTTGCTTTTATTAGAAATTTTACAATTTTGAGAATGTTAGACGAACATCTCTAAGCATATTAATAAAACATTGAATACAAATGCAATATTTCAATTTCATTTCATTGTATAATCATCATTTAACATCAGGTTCAAAACACAAAATTAATTTAATCTCATGTTGAAATTCGAAAAGCACCAAAACTCCTATTATTAATCAGCCTCTCGGGTTTTCTTAATTGAACATTTTGTCTCAAACTCTAACTTTTGCCCAAGATGCTTTTTTTTTAATTTTCACCCTAATAAGGTACTCAATTTTATCAAGGCCACCATTTTTTTGGGTTTTTAACTAGCAGGGCTTTTATTCTCTTCTTTTTCTCTTAAGTTTAGCCATGTAACCTTTTAAGTCTACGATGTTAACCAATTCTTTGAAATTGTTTCCATCACCATTGGTTAAGATAACTACCCTTTTTGACAACAACTTATTTGACAAAAACTGTCCTTCCCAGGTATGTCTAAACTTGCACCAAATATTTGGAATCCCTGGCCTCATCTATTTGAGCGCTAAGTCCCCCTCTTTCAAAGGATGTTTTCTAACTTTCTTTACGAGCAATATAGCCACTTTTAATAAATCTATTTGTGATAATAAGTTTGTATTCAATCTCTATCTAGCAAATTAAGCTGTAACAACCTTTATCTACCCTTAAAGACTGATGTTCAATTTCCATAGGCAACACAGCTTCTACCTCATAGACTAGAGAAAATGGAGTGGCTCCTGTTAAAGTTCTGGCTATAGTCTTGTAACCCCACAATGTGAATGGAAAATTTTTTGCCCAATCCTTATAAATTTGAACCATCTTAGACAAAATTCTCTTGACATTCTTGTTAACTGCTTCAATTGCGCCATTTGCCTGAGGTCAATAAGGAGAAGACCTGTGATGTTAAATTTCGTACTTATTGAGCATTTGTTTCATCTCAACCTGAAAATTAGCCCCATTATCTAGCACTATATAATGAGGAAGACCATATCTACATATCATATTCTTCTCAATAAACCTAGCCATTTCCCTAACACCTAACTTCTTGAAGGATTCTGCCTCTACCCATATCAAGAAGTAGTTGATGGCAACCATGATAAACCTGTGACTGTTTGATGTTGTTGGATGAATCATTCCCATGATATCTATACTCCACATAGCAAATGGCCATGGCAATGTGAAGTTACATAACTCTAAAACTGGCAAATGCCTTAAGTCTGCATATTGCTGGCACAACTGATACTTCTTGACATACTTAGAGTAGTCTGTATCCATCGTATGCCAGAACAACCCTTGGCATATATTCCTCTTTGCTAAAACTAAACCATTAATGTGAGCACTGTATACACCAGCATGTACTTCCTCCATTATTTTTTTATCTTCCTTTTCATTCAAGTACCTTAACTAAATACCATCAGGCTATCTCTTGTAATGCACACAACCTACACTGATGAAATGAGTAGACAACTTTCAAATCATCCTTTTGTCCTTTTTAGTTGCTTCTTCTAGGAACACTGACTTTTCTAGGTAGTTTTAAATGTCATAGTACTAAGGTTTCCCTTCATTCACTTCTATATCCATTACTTGCTTAATCTTAAAATGTGGTTTATTAGAGCTGGAGATCAACACAAACTTCATGCTTACTCCTTTTGGGTTGTCCCACATCGACAAAGGCATCGACCAACTGGTTCTCATCTCTAGGGACATACCTAAAATTGCAAACCTATAATTAACTGCTCAAAGCCTTCAAACAATTGATGTAGGGCAACAACCTTTCCTCCTTCATTGACCAGTCTCCTCATACCTTATAGATCGCCAAAGATGAATCCCCAAACACTTTTATAGTCTTTACCCCCACAGCTAATAAGGCTTCTAATTTAAAAATTCACACTTTATATTCAGCTTTATTGTTTGTGGCTTCGTGCCTTAACTTTTTAGCTAAAGCCAACTTCTTTCCTTCAGGGGTAACTAGAATCACTTCTACTCCAGCACCTTTATTGTTCATAACCCTATCAAATTACATCTGCCAACCCTGTACTATTATCGCTACAATGTCCTCATCAAGGAATTAATAAATTGTGTCATCCCCTTTTAATGGTTGATCAGCTAGGAATTTGGTAACAACTCCTCCCTTAATGGTCTTCCTAGTGACATACTCGATGTCAAACTCTTGCAACGATATCAACCATCTACTTATCTTCCCTAGAAGGGAGGGTGCTTCCTAAAGGTATTTGAGAGGGTTTTGTTTAACCACTTTCTATACTATGTAGGAATGAAAGTAATGCCTTAACTTCTTCAAGGCACAAATCACCGCCATATAGATCTTTTTAACTTCTACACACTTAACTTCATATTGTAAGAATTTCTCGTTGAGCTAGTAAACTATATAATCTATCCCAAATTCATCCTCCTAAGCCATCATAGCTCCTACTAAGCTCTCTTTTATAGCTGAATACAAGATTAGTGGCTTAGCCGATTGTGGTGGCCTTAGTACTGGTGAATGCAAAAGGTATTCCCTGATCATGTTGAATGCCTTCAACAATCTTCATTCTAAGCCACTGGTTTGTCTTTTCTAAGCAGTTTAAAGATTGGTTCACAAATAAAAGTAAGCTTAGATATAAGCCTACTAATGTACTAAAGTCTACCTAGAAATCCTCTAACTTCCTTCTCTTTCTGTGGCACAGGCATTTCTCTACTAACTCTCACCTTGTCAAGATCTATTTCAATCCCTTTTTGGCTTGCCACATGTCCTAATAGCTTACCTGAGGTAACCTCAAATATGCTTTTCTTTGGTTTTAGGTGAAGATCATACTTATCTATCCTGTGAAAAAACTTCTCTAGTGCCTCAAAATGACCTTCTTAGGTAACTTACTTGATCATCATATCATCCATGTAGACCTCTACTTCCTTATGGATCAAGTCATTTAAGATCCTAGTAGCCATCCTCTGATAGGTGGTACCTACATTGTTAAGTCCAAATGGCATAACCCAACATGCATAGGTCCCTACTCAGTGATGAAAGTCATCTTAATCCTATCTACAATCTTGTTAAAAATCTAATTGTACCTGGCATACCCATCCATAAAATTGTACATGGCGCAGGCTACAACACTATTTACCAAGAAATCTATATGGGGAAGGGAAAGTTATCCTTAGGACAAGCCTTATTCAAAACCCTATGTCTATACAAACTCTGACCCTTTCTTCCTTATTAGCTATGGGAACTACATTGGCTAAACAAGTTGGGTACTGGACCTCTAATAGGAACTTGGCTTCTATCTATTTCCTCAATTCTTCCTTGACCTTCTCAGCCCACTCTGATCTAAGTCTTCTAAGTTTCTACTTAACCGACTTATAACCTAGGTAGGTAGGAATGGTGTGCTTAATAATTTCTCAACCAATCCCTAGCATATCCTTATAAATCTAGGCAAATACTTTCTTATACTTTTTAAAGATTCTCTCAAATTTTTCTCTCTTTTTAAAAGTTATATCTGATTCTATCAGAATTTCTTTTGGGTTTTCTTTATGCTGAGATTAGATAAACATGTATTAGTTAAATTGATGTCAAATATGAAGGATTCATGCTCATGATTACGCATATTGAAATCAAAAGAAACATCACATAAGTAAACAAAATTGTTCATCTTATTAATATAATCAAAGGAAAAAATATTTTTCTCATCAAAAAGTCCAAAAGCATAAATAATATCAATAAAAACATCTTGTCTTTAGTCTCTAGCACAGTTGTAGATGCCTCTGCAAGTTTTTTCTCAGACTTTTAGTGATGTTTCAACTTCCACTTTCTCTTTACCTTTACTCTAGATAGCAAGCAAATCTAATGTCATAACTTTTTTAGGCATTTCACGATTCTAAGTTGAATGGTATAGTAGGATCTTCTCATCCTAAAATCCCTCTACTAGCTTGATAATACCTTCTTCCTAGTCAAACACCTCATTGAATAGCTCAAAACTAGACACAATCTTGTTGCCCACAAACTAAGGCTCATCCTACCCACAATAGCTACAAACTACTAAGGCAGGCACAAAATTATTGGAAATATGAGGAACTTCACCCATTGTTGCTTTGCCTTTTCCCTTCTTCTGAGACATAGTGTAGCCTAAACCTTTTTTATATTTTTGGCCCCTTGTAGCAACTGTAGTTTGAGGTCCCTCAGACTCCTTTCCTAATCTAGCTCTAAACAAGAAATGCATTTTTTCAATATATTAATCATTGGGGCCTATCAGCTGAACCATCTCTACCCTCATCACTAATCACGGACACATAGAACCCACTAAAAAGGTTGCTTGGCAATCTCTAGCACCAATTCTCAATTCTACTTGGTTGCCTTAATGGTGACCACTTGACCATCATGTGGTATCTTAATCATCTAGTGTAAAGTGGATAGTACCCCTCCCAGCTTATGGAACCTTAGTCTACCTAAAAGCACCCGAGAAGTTGCCAAGAATAGGAACCATCACAAATTTAACTTCAGTTTCCATCGTCCCCATTTCACTATAGCTTTGAATGTCACAGTAGCCTATCCCCTTGAATTATCATAAGCATATATGGTTAATTTAGACTTACTTAATGACCCGTGTCTAGCAAGTGTACTAGATCAGCTAGTAATATAAGGAAATATAATTATGACCCCTAAATATCGAACCCAATGGAAACTTGTGCATGTATGAAGGACTTTAGATTTGTAAAATGAAAACTATGCATGAGAGAGAAGAAGGATCCCAAAGTTATGATAATAAAGGGTCAACTAAATTAAAGACAGAAATTTGAGCAAACAACTAAAGACTCAACACTTGAACTAAAAGCAAGCAAATAAAATTGGTAAAAATCAATATTAATGATAACTTTCACTAAAGGACTATCCACCTTAACTTATATTATAATGACTTAATCAAAAAGATAACACAAGTGATTATGAAGAAATCAGATGAATAAAGCAAGATAACTTAAATCAAGATTATCATTCTAAGCATTAAACCTTTCCTATTCAAAATATTCAACACTTAGCATAAAGATCTGATTTTAGCCTCCTAGATGTCTATTAAACTCTCATGTAAGTAAATTTAAATTTCATTTATTCTTGATTTTAACTTTTCTTAGGCTTAATCTATTATTACCAACACAAAACTATACCTTGATTCAGAATATAATCATACATTAATAACAATAAATTACCTAAGAATATGCAAACCAATAATCATGCATAAATCAATCATCAACTATTAATTTAAATAAGTCAACAATCAATTTATAAATAACCAAAGGTAAGAATTTGCACAAAACCAAGAAATAATCAACTTGTATCACATTAAGCACAAACTAAGTCATTACAATATAATGTTAAAGCTTCAAGTATCCTTTAGCAAAAGTAAAAGAACTACTCACACTTAATCTTGAAAATTGAAGAAAATAAATAAGAGAAAGCAATACAAACACTTAGAATTACAACTACTCTTGAAGATTTCAATCGTAATTTCCGACCTAAGTGTAAAACTAAAAACAAATTAAAATGCTTAATTGGTAAAACTCCCCCTCTAACTAATGTCCCTTGTTGCTTTTATAACCTCAAACTAGAAGTAATTCATCTCCTGAAAAATTCCCAACAAGCAAGACTTCCCAAACTAGCAAGAATCATAGTTCAATTCGGTATTAAAGAATGGGCTTGGTAGAGTGACATTTCACTTCACCGAGTGAAGCTCCTCTGCCTCTTAATATTTTTAAGTCACTCGATAGAGTGAGGATGTCACTCCACTGAGTTGTGTTCTCCTGTGTCTCCTTTTGTCTCACTCAGTAAAGTGGAAATTGACTCCACTAAGTGGTGCTCCTCTAGACTGATCAAAGGCCCTCTTCCCTTTTCTCTTTAAGCCACTCGGTAGAGTGAGGATATCACTCCACTGAGTGGTCTCCTCTGGACTAAAGATGAAAACCTTCAATTGCTAAATTTACATTAGCCCTTGCAAATTCCTTTTTTCTTTAAATAAGCACCTAAAAGCAGCAAAATTCTCAATTAAGATCTCAAATTGCAAATTTAACAAATTAAACATTGAATTAACCTAAATACTACTAAATTAACACACTAATCATACTAAAAACATACTAAAATTCACACTTATCAAATACCCCACACTTAGACTTTGCTTGCCCCCAAGCAAATTTGAACAAACCAACTCCTCAAAATGATCAAACTTTAATCAAGAATAAAGCATTTCAAAACCAAGCTTAATAATTAACAAGAGCACTTAACAAAATCTTAACTAGAATAAACTTCAAACAAGACAATATGAGTTAGTTTCCTTATTTATGTGCAAGACCAAAACATTTTAAGTGCTTTCGAAAACAAAACACTAATGCAATTATATAACCAAGCTTAGAATGAATGTACACCTAAGTGTACAAATGGTTTCACACTTGAAACTCTAGAAACACCATAAGCCTCTCTTTTAGCACCAAAACCCAAAGGTCATCTCTGCTAAACAACTCAAAAACCAACTTAAAATCACTTAGGTCTTAATTAGGTTGTAATGGGGTTAAGGTGATGGTTAACAAGAAATAGATAAAGGATAACAAAAAAGAATAGCCATTCTAATTTGAATATACCAAAACCTTCAAAATTGCACTCACTAAACACAACCCTTTCTTAAACTCATAAAGCACAACCAAAAATAAAGCTAAAATTCCTCTTTAAAATGCCTTATTTGAAAGAAGCCAACTATTCTTATCCAAGGAGAAATACAAGGCAAATTAGCACAACCACTTGACTTTATCTCACAACCCTTTGCTAAACACTTCATTACACCCTTTGAAATTTCCAATTCCTTTTAATTTATCCAATTTTTAGAGTGGTTACTCTTAAATAAGTGAGGCAAAAGCTATTTAGGCTAAATGGTTACTTTTATAGGTGTAACAAGAAAATTAAAATGGCATGCCTTTAGCATGTCTCATTAGGCTCAAAGTGGCTTAACAAAGGTAAATATATAAACAGGGTAGGAAATCAGTTTTTTATGGCTAACAAGAAAAACTATGCCTAGATCACTTCTAAATTGAATTGAGTCGCTTCTATGCTTTGAAGGGTGATGAGGAAGGTTATAGTGCTATAAAATTCCTTACTTAATCATTCAATGCATTAGTTTTTCTCTAAGTTCAAAAACTAGTCTAAAGCGTTCAAAAAGTAGAAATTAACAAATATTTGCCCAGTTGAATGTTAAACTAGCTCAAAATTTATTAAGCAACATACTTGTTCTAATGCTAAACTTAGAATTTCAACTTGTGCAAATTCTAAGTTTAAGTTCAAGTTTGAGGATAACCGAGGCAAACTAAGTCTTAGTGCAAGCTTAAATGATAAGATGAACAACTATCAGCAAAAATTACTACTACTTAAAACAGACAAACTTTAAAAACAGAAATCCTTGCTACTAAAATAGCAAAACAAAAACATGCAAACAAACCAAAAATAACTACACAAGTGCTTTATGATAAAAAGGAAAGATTTAGATTAACTTCCTGAATCTAAGCAAAATTAAGCTTAGAGAAGCTCTGCCCCCCCCCCCCCCTCTCAAAAGTTTTTTTGTCCTCAGTAAAACAATGTGTGTGTCTCAATCCGATGGTGATGGTGGTGGTGGACAACGTTTTCACCATCAATGGGAATTTAGGCAACTGGAAATGATTAATTGATAATTATTGATAAGTTAATAATTGTAGCAATGCCTTGGAATTTCAGTGTAATATTAGTGTGTCTTAGTGATATTATTAGTATGATTGATAAATGGTAATGCAATACTTTTTAATGCATGGACTGTTATTATAAGTATATGCATTGTGACATGAAAAGACATGCTATTATTTTATTCACATTAGCATATTATATTATTTATATTTGAGACTTCGTCAAGAAGTCAATTGCATTATTTTACTCCCCACTGAGCTATCGCTCAGCACGGGTGCTTTTTCCGTGTAGGTTTACATGTGTAAATTAGAAGTGCTAGGTTTTAAAGCGACATCTGCATGCCACTAGGAGCAAAGCTTGAAGATTATTTTGGTATATAGTCATTTTGTATTGTAAACATAAATGATATGTAATGTATGTAGTGAATAGGTGTTGTAAATAGTTTATGACATCATAAGTTTATATATATATATATATAGTCATTTTGTATTGTAAACATAAATGATATGTAATGTATGTAGTGAACAGGTGTTGTAAATAGTTTATAACATCATAAGTTTATATATATATATATATATATATATATATGTTTCAAAATGAGAACTTGTATGTAATTGAGTAGGATAATACTAAACATAAAGAAGCATGATTATAAAGGTATAATGAACTTGTAATCGAAAAATAATCTAACAATATGAGTTTATTGAATTTAGCAGCACTCATATATTTTTTCTAGGTGGTACAAGGGTGTCACAAACTAGACTTCACGAGTTAAATGAACCTTTATCCGGTCTTAGGTTCTAAAAGCGGACTTTCGAGAATAAAGCCAGATACTAATCGATGGTTTGGCGCACCTCACAATTAGTGCCATGGAACCTTTACACACTTTAAGAATACCATTGTTTGAATGGTACTTGTATCCTTGATCATACAGAGTAGGAAGAGAAATCAGATTCCTTTTCATATTGGGAACATGTCAAAACTCAATGCTTATAATAACATTATCAAACATTATCAATCTAATGCAACCAAACCTTTTTATTGGCAATGGATTATAATCATCCACATAAACTATTCCATTCATCTTTTTAAAAGTAGCAAACCAATTTTTATGGGGACATATGTGGAATATTACACCAGAATCAAGAACCCAGGAATTCTGCTTATGACTTGAACTCACGATAAGGACATTCCTTCTAAGCTCACTATCATTAGAGCTGTTGCAACATTTGCAGACTTCTCCCCCTTTTGCTTTCCTTTTTTTCTCCTTTAACTCAGGACAATCTCTTTTAAAATGACCCTGCTCACCACACTCAAAAGAATTTAGCTTTTTTGTTCTAAACTTCAATCTACCCCTACTTACTAAACTCTTACCCTTTATTCTATTTATCTTTTTCATACAGTGACGCATCGGTAAAAATTATAGTGATATGGTGGTAAAGAATATAATATAATCAAGACTTGATCATTAATATCGATTTTAATATCTATGTTATATAGGTTCATTATAATTGAATTGAACTCATCAAGATGTGTTTTGATAGGTGTACCTTCATTCATTCGAAGTGTATATAGCCTATTTTTTTAGGTAAAGGCGATTTGTCAATGATTTTACAGAGTACCATTCTTCTATCTTATTTCATGCCTTTACTACAGAATCTTCAGTAGCAATCTCATGTAAAACAATATCTATAACCCTTATGAAAATCACACTCAAAGCCCTCTCCTTCAAAATATGCTTTTTCCAACTACTTCATTCTTTTTAAAAAATCTTCTTGAATGCCTTCCATAATCCTTATGAAATCAGAGACAATTCCATTCTAGTATTCCATAGACTGAAAGTAGATCTCTCATTAAACTTCTCTACCTCATACTTTACTAAAGATGAAGACAACTTTTTAACCTTAGATTGTGTATAGAAAATTCTATCCTCGCTCTGAGACCAATTGTCGAGATTAAATGCAATTAACTAATACAATCACAAGCAAAGATAATATAAAAAGAAAAATAACATAAGAATTTAAGGTCAAGTATGCCTACATCCATGGGCAAAATAAAGAGAATAATTTCACTGTGTGAGAGAGAATTTTTTTTTTTTTTACAACCACTAATTTGATCATTTCTCAATAAATTTTCTATATCTAAAATTCCTTAATTTCTTGTGTATTTATAGATTTCAAAATTATTCCAATTATACTATAATTAACAAATTTCAATTCTATTTGAAATATGATTATACACCATAAACTTTTAGAATTCCAATTAAATTCAAGTCACATCTACAAAATATATAAGATATATATTTAAATAAGACTAGCAAATTTTAAAAAGATATTTCAATTTAAGAATTAAAATTATTTTTAATTATATTAAAATTAAATAAAACTTCAAAAAAATTTTTTAAT
This sequence comes from Excoecaria agallocha, assembly GCA_037975025.1. Lineage (NCBI taxonomy): Eukaryota > Viridiplantae > Streptophyta > Magnoliopsida > Malpighiales > Euphorbiaceae > Excoecaria > Excoecaria agallocha. The sequence continues at coordinate 21,304,901 of CM075807.1, forward strand.
AGAAAATTTAAATTTTTATTTTTTTAACAAAAAATTTAAATAAACTATTAATTGATAAAGTCCTAAACTGTTAATGTTCGACTAATAATAATTTAAACATTAAGTGTTAAAATAATATCACACTGATTTGATATTATATGTCTCGTTATCCGTTACGCATTTTACAGGGTTCATGTTCTTGAAATTGAGGTTTTATTGCAAATTCAATTGTATTTTGTAGTGGGACCTGCATTCCTGAAACCGCAGGCTCACTTGCGGTTTTGCATGTACACTACTTTTCGAAATACTTTTAAGTTCACGGCATTTTTCAATTTTTTTCTTTCGAATTTACTATATATATATATATATATATATATATATATATATATATAGAGAGAGAGAGAGAGAGAGAGAGAGAGAGAGAGAGAGAGAGAGAGAGAGAGGGTAATTTTTATAGAGTGCTTGCAATGGAGGGGGTAAAAAGGAGGGAAGGAAAATCAAAAGCGCGTGCTGCGTCTTCCTACTTTTTCATTCTCCATTTAATTAATTTTCTTGATTGATAATTTGAGGGCTGTGACTGAGACCTCTGCATTTCCACTTTCTATCACCGTCACCGGCCAATTTCTTTCTTTTCCAACTCTGATCTTAAATCCCCAATTTTCTACTGATCAATAACCAAATCTTTTATGGCGATGAATCATGCGGCGGTGGTGAAAGTGATCCTTGGCTTGATGGGTATGTGCTTAGCTGGTTACATTCTGGGTCCGCCTCTCTATTGGCACTTCAAGGAAGGCTTAGCCGCCGTCAGCCACTCTTCCTCCACTTGCGTTCCTTGCGTCTGTGATTGCTCCTCTCAGCCTCTTCTTTCCATTCCTCGAGGTCACTCCTTTTTCAATTCTTTATATTTTAGATCTGTTTAGATCCCTTCCCTTTTCTTCTTTTGTCTCTTTGTGATATAAAATTTCGCTATTATTATCCCGAATTACTTCACAATTTTTTGGTCATTAGAGAAATGTGTGATAGACAGATTTGTCGAAGAACAATTCTAAAGCTGAAATTATTATATGGGTGTTTTCAGAATTATTGTAAGGCCAGAGCATAGTTAGATTTTCTGTGAGGTTGCTCTATTACATATATATTTTTGGCAATCAATCAATTTTGCAATTTTGAGTGATTGTCTATTATGAGCACTGATTCCCTTCTTTGTTCTGCTGTTGTTATTTCTGTCGACTCTACTTAAAACGCAACTTGGCAATTTCTTGAATCAATTGATGCATTCATCTGCTGTTTTTCTCGAACACTAATGCAAAAATTCAGATCTACAATTGATTTGTTGTCATTTTGAATTTTTTTACTGCAAGATTCTTTAATGTCCTGTTAGAGTAGATAAATACTTATTGCATTACAAGAATAAGAGTGGCATTGAACCCTTGGGATAATCCATGTTGATGAACATGGTTGTTGGGTTATAACAGGATGAACACTTTTGATGACCTATTTGCTTCCTCTTATGTGGGCTCAAGCATGTTTCTTTGTGCGTGTGTATGTATGGACATGTAAACATGTTTTGACTCAATGTAAAATTTAGTTATGGTAGTTGATGCACATAATCTATCTATTGAGTTCTCCTGGCACTTAACTGTCCATATATACATATCAGTTTCCAGACCAATTTATTTGTTGCTCTATTTGGTTATATATTTAATTTATTAATGCTTCTTTTTTTTTTTCAATGCAGGATTGAATAATGCTTCCTTTGCAGGTTGGTCCCTCTTTCTTCAAGTAGTGTAGATTGTAATTTAACTTCCTAAATTATAGCTGAAAAAGTTGAGCTATCACCTTTTATTTGTTCCTATTAACTGTATGCAACAAAATGGAAATTGTAGAAACATCTTCATTCTCTCCCTGCAGCAGATAGCATGCTGTGTTCTCTAAGTGATGCATCAATATCTTGTGTTATAACTCATTTTGATTTGTAAAAAATTACATTGGCTTGCTTTAAACTTAGCAACTACTTGGAAACCTATATGTTGTCAGAATTTGGTGAACAAATATAATTATTAGGTGCCACATATTGCAAAAATAATAATGTTTCAGGAGAGATATGAGTGTCATTGTTAGGTATAACCGGAGGGTAAAGATGTAAATTTGCCCTAAGTTAGTTAAGTTAGTTATGGATATTAGAAGAGATTTTCAGAATTACTTTAGACTTTCTTTTTTTTGGTGCACACGCCATTTTGGCTGTTTTTGCACCTCAGCAGAAAGTTTGTTGCTCATGCTTTGCTTATGCCTATTTGTACTAGTCCTTTGGGACCACTAATGATTACCAAATCAGAAAAAGGCAATTCTCATGTTTTTCTCTTCCTCCTTTCTTTTCTCTCTCTCTTTTCTGCTCTCTCTCCCGTTCTAATCTTCTATTCTTTCTCTCAAACTCTACTCCTAATCTCTATTTTGGGATTCAACCCAGAATTTATTGTTCAATCCATCATTTGTTGGGAATTAAACCTAACAAACTGGTATCAGAGCAGCCACTATCTCTGGGTTAGATGGCGAAGAACACAGCAGCTAAGAGAAGCAAGGAAACTGAGGAATCGATGGTGTCTATGGGGGAGCTTGAAGAGCAGCTTCGGTTTTTGAGTTCCAAGTTTGACGAACAAATGGAGAACCGATTCAGTTCCTTGGAATCTAAGCTACAAGAGATGATGCTGGATCAAACCAATATGAAGGCAGAGCAAAGGAAGAACCAAAGCCAATACGAAGAGCTCAAGCTGGAAAACCAAAAATCGGTGGCTTACTTGGCTCAGCTAATCCAAGGCCAAGCTCCAGCACCGGCTTCCAGCAGTAGCACTCCATTTCCTTCTGCTAACAGAGGTAAGGACACTATTAACTTCACTTCAGATGTTAGGAATGGAAGGGGGTTATTGCCTACTCCTCATGAAAGAGGAGTAGAGGAAGTGTGCCAAGGGAAAACGTATTATAATAAGTTACTACCAAAGCTGGATTTACATAGCTTTGAAGGGACTGATGTCCAGAGCTGGATCTCTAAGTGTAGGAAGTATTTTCTTGTGTATGAAGTTACACCCGAGAGGCAGGTGGAATTGACTAGCCTTTATCTACAAGGAAGGGCTGAAACATGGTACCAGAATTGGAGTAGACAAAGGGAAGCAGTAGACTGGGAAGAATTTGCTGAAGCACTTGCTAAGAGGTTCAAGGAGATTGGAGAAGATAATGTGGTGGAAGAAATGCAAAGGCTCAGACAAAACACCTCGGTTGATGAGTATTTGGACAGATTTGAGCTCTTTAAGCTCAAAATGGAGAGGTTATACCCCAACCAGCCTGAAAACTACTATGTTTACAGCTTCATTGGGGGCCTTAAAGATGAGATAAGATCCCCTGTTAAGATGTTCAAACCACCCAGCCTTTACACTGCCATTGAACAAGCCAAGCTGCAAGAGTCTCATTTGGAGGCCCTCAAACCTAAACATTTCTACAAACCCTCTACCCAAACATGGAACCCAAACAGCCAGACTTCCTTCAACAGAAATTTTCCTCCCAACATGTCCGCACCTAGACCACACAATCAACCCTCACCATCTACTAACCCAAGAACCCCCCAAGAACATAAGCCAAACACTGCTAACACCCCGTATAACCAACCTAAAACCAACTTCTCCAACATGAATAGAACCCCAGGATCCTGCTACAAATGCGGGGACAGGTATAGACCAGGCCATCAGTGCAATCCGAGAGGATTGAGGGCAGTACAAGTCACTGAAGGGGATGATTCTGGAGATGAAGATTGGCAGGAAGTTGAAGAGGAAGAACGGTCTATCGTGGAGGAGCATTCCGAAGAACATATAGCACTGTCCTTGAATGCTTTTGAAGAGGGACTCAACGATTACACAATTAAGGTTAAGGGGCAGCTCAATGGGAAACCTGTGATGATCCTAATTGACAGTGGAAGTACTCACTGTTTTGTGGACTCTAAGATGGCTAAGAGTCTCAAACTCTCCTTCACCACAGTGCCTCCTGCTACTGTCGCAGTGGCAGATGGAAGAAGGGTCACGGTGGCAGTCAAATGCAACGGGGTGAGCTGGTTAATGCAAGGCAGCAAGTTCGAGTTTGATATGAGGCCATTGGAATTAGGAGAGTATGACATCATACTAGGGTCCGATTGGATGAAGTGTCACTCTCCAATAACTCTTGACTATGATGCCAATGAACTAACCATCAAGAAGGACGGCAAACCCTTCAGAATTAAAGGAATGACCGAACAATTGTCCCTTAAGGCGATTACAGCCAAACGTCTCACTAAGGCAGTGCAACAAGGCTGGAAGGGTCTCACTACTAAGCTGTTTCTCATCAGCTTAAAGCCTGAAATTAAGGAGGAGATACAGTCAGAAGAGTGCCATTCCTACTGAAATTTCAAGGTTGTTGCAGCAACACCAGGTTGTTTTCCAAGTTCCCACATCCCTACCCCCTCCTAGATCCCATGACCACAAAATCCCACTCAAACCTAACACTGAACCAGTGAATATCAGACCCTATAGGTATTCACACCAACAGAAATCTGAAATTGAAAGACTGGTGGCCGAAATGTTGGAGAACAACATCATCCAGCCTAGCACTAGCCCTTATGCCTCTCCGGTTTTGCTGGTCAAGAAGAAGGATGGCACTTGGAGATTTTGTGTCGACTATAGAGAGCTCAACCAGCATACCATCAAAGACAAGTTTCCTATTCCAATCATAGAGGATCTCCTAGACGAATTACATGGGGCAGCCTATTTCTCCAAGATCGATTTGCGGTCCGGTTACCACCAAATCCGAATGTGGAAGGGGGATACATTCAAGACAGCCTTCAAGACTCACTCAGGGCATTATGAATTTCGGGTTATGCCCTTTGGCCTAACCAATGCTCCGGCAACCTTCCAGTCACTCATGAACCACATCTTCCAGCCTTATCTCAGGAAGTTTGTGTTGGTTTTCTTTGATGATATCCTAGTCTACAGTCTCTCTTTGGAACTCCATCTCAAGCACTTACAGCTAGTCTTCAAAAAGCTGCAGGAACATCAGCTATCTGCTAAGGAGTCCAAGTGTGAGTTTGGCAGACACAAGGTGAATTACGTGGGGCATGTGATATCTTCTAAGGGAATATCGACTGACCCTAGCAATGTTACAGCCATGCTTCAATGGCCTACTCCTAAAAACCTGAAGTCTTTAAGGGGATTCTTGGGGTTAACGGGTTACTACAGAAGATTTATTGCTGGATATGGGGTCATTTGCAAACCCCTCACTGAATTACTTAAAAAAGATCAATTCCTTTGGACCTCGGCTGCCCAAACAACGTTTGAAGACCTAAAGAAGCTCATGACGCAAGCACCACTGCTAGCACTACCTGACTTCAAGGAGCCTTTTGTTTTAGAGTGTGATGCTAGTAACACTGGTTTGGGGGCTGTTCTAATGCAGAAGGGAAGACCCTTAGCCTATATATCCAAGCCATTGAGTCCTAGAAACCAACAATTGTCTACCTATGAGAGGGAGTTAATGGCCATCATACTAGCTGTGACAAAATGGAAGCATTATTTGGAAGGGTCCAGTTTCATCATCAAAACTGACCATGAAAGCATAAAACACCTCTTGGAGCAGCGGCTACATAACTACATCCAGCAGAAGGGGATCTCTAAGCTGCTCGGTTTGGACTACACCATCCACTACAAGAAAGGGATTGAAAATAGAGTGGCCGACGCCCTGTCTAGACAACATGAAGGGGCTTCCATACAACACCTCACTCTCTCTACATACACCCCAAGTTGGCTAACAGAAGTTATCAATTCTTATGAAGGAGATGACGTTCTTCGAGGGCTGATTACCACCTTATCTATCACACCTCAGGATCTTCCTAATTACTCTCTATCCAAGGGCCTGGTTAAGTACAAGGGGCGACTGTATATTGGCTGTTCAACCCCCCTAAGGCAGCAGCTACTTGCCACTTGCCATGATTCTCCCATAGGTGGCCACTCGGGAGTTAGGGGCACACTCCAAAGGCTGCAGCAGAATTTTTACTGGCCTGGTATGCAGAGGGAGGTAGTCAAATGGATAGCACAGTGTGATGTTTGCAAGAGATGCAAGTCCGAATCAGTGGCATACCCGAGACTTCTTCAACCCCTACCAGTACCTTCCCACATTTGGAGAGATATCTCCATGGATTTTATTGAGAAGCTTCCTAAATCGGCTGGCAGGGATCTATCTTAGTAGTAGTTGACAGATTTTCCAAAATGGGCCATTTTCTTGCCGTCAAACACCCCTTCACTGCTGCAGAAGTTGCTCAACTATTCCTGGATCAGATTTTTAAGCTACATGGGATGCCTAACTCCATTGTTACAGATCGGGACAAGGTTTTTACAGGAGGATTTTGGAGAGAGCTGATGAAGCTTCTAGGCACCAAATTGCTTTTTAGTTCAGCCTACCACCCCCAAACCGATGGCCAGACCGAAAGGTTGAATCGGTGCCTTGAGACCTACTTACGATGCATGACTTTCCACCACCCCACCCACTGGTTCAGATGGCTTAGCTTGGAAGAGTATTGGTACAATACCAGTTACCATTCAGCAATCAACATGAGTCCTTTCCAGGCTGTTTATGGCTACGCTCCTAATTTACCAAATTTGCCAACCGAAACCAGTTCAGGAGCAGCAATGGAGGATTTCCTACAAGCAAGAGACTCTTTGACAACCTATCTCAGGGACCGTTTGGCACACTCTCAGAACAAGATAAAGCAATATGCTGATAGGGGAAGATCGGAGAGGGAATTTGCTGTAAGTGACTGGGTTTATCTTAAAATTCAGCCCTATAGACAGACTACCCTAACCTTAAGAAGGTCTTTCAAGTTTGCTGCTAGATACTATGGACCATTCTAGGTGCTTCAAAGAGTCGGAAAGGTGGCTTACAAGTTGGAACTCCCTCCCAACTACAAAATACACCCTGTCTTCCACGTCTCCCTGCTCAAGAAGAGGGTGGAACCTAATTCTCCAGTCCAGGTCACTCTCCCTCCCCACACTAAGTTTGAGTTTGTGATTCTACCAGAAAAGGTCCTTAACACAAGAACAACTCTGATTAATGACTCCCACGTTCAACAACTCCTCATCAAATGGCAGCACCTTCCAACTATCGATGCCACATGGGAAGACCGAGCCTTCATCCAACAACAATTTCCAGAATTTTATCATTCTTGGGGACAAGAATGTGCACAAGGGGAGGGTATTGTTAGGTATAACCGGAGGGTAAAGATGTAAATTTGCCCTAAGTTAGTTAAGTTAGTTATGGATATTAGAAGAGATTTTCAGAATTACTTTAGATTTTCTTTTTTTTGGTGCACACGCCATTTTGGCTGTTTTTGCACCTTAGCAGAAAGTTTGTTGCTCATGCTTTGCTTATGCCTATTTGTACTAGTCCTTTGGGACCACTAATGATTACCAAATCAGAAAAAGGCAATTCTCATGTTTCTCTCTTCCTCCTTTCTTTTCTCTCTCTCTTTTCTGCTCTCTCTCCCGTTCTAATCTTCTATTCTTTCTCTCAAACTCTACTCCTAATCTCTATTCTGGGATTCAACCCAGAATTTATTGTTCAATCCATCATTTGTTGGGAATTAAACCTAACAGTCATTTAGTCTTCTGATGTATCAATTAATAGTCTCATGGTATTATCTCACTCTTCCTCTCCTTCTTTTACTCCTTGTCTTACCTCTTTTTGTGCACGCTAGATGCCTTTGGATGTGAACAGTGCTTAAGATACTTTTCATTAGACTAAGATACTCTGGGGTGCATAACATTTTCTTCACTTTGTTGCATATTAACAAGCTAAATTATTGCTTGCAAATAATGGGACATGGTGCACCATAGCGCCTTAATTGTTTTGTACTTTCCATTTTGATCCTTTTGCTCATATCCGCTATGTGCAAATCTTGGAAATAAACTAGTAGATGCAATAGGGAAAAGCCATTCAATTTAGTTTGGTATGTTAAATTAGCCTTTCATACTTGCATATTTGACTTATTAAAAAATAAAAAGGAACTTAATTTTCAGAATTCAAATCTTAGTGCCACTCTGAACTGCATTAATTTTGTCGCAATTTTTTGTCCTGTTGATGATGAACTTTATATTACCAAACAACTCTTTCCTAGTGGATCTATAATACTGGCTGATTACATAATTTCTTCTTGAAACTAGTTTAATAATATCTGTTACCTTCTATAATTTAAAGTCAAATCTAGTGACACCCCAACTTATTCATCTATTTTAGACACCTCCTTACACCAGTAATGATGCGTGTGATACCTCATCAAGTTTAGAGTATTTATCACCACTTAGTTTGCCTTTGAGGAAATATCAATTAGGAAGAATCGGAGAAATGTATCTGGATAAAGAGTGCCCTGGTGGAGAGAGAAAGTTAATTTTAAATAGTTCGTTGGTTGTTGTACGCATGCATACATATGTACATACATTCATACATAGATGTGTCTGGGTATCATATGTATGCATCAATGTTAATGCATTTTTACCTCATCTGGAGGAGTCAGAGCAAAGAGTTAAAATGTATTCAGATGGAAAGTCGAGGCACCGATAAGGTTCATGTCAAGTATAGAGGTGAATAATTTTTTTGGAGCCAGTTCAGTGAATAATTTGTGGATTAGGCCTGTAGTATTTCAATAAACTTTTGAGTGACAAAATGTTTCAAATTGCTTAACTGCTTAATTCAACTAAGGATGGACATGACTGTAGTCTGGAGTCATCAGTTCTCATTTCAGTCGGGCTTATATTCTACAGATTGTGCAAAACGTGACCCAGAGGTGAGTGAAGATACTGAAAAGAACTTTGCAGACTTATTAACAGAGGAAATGAAGCTACGGGAGAGTGAAGCTTTGGAGAATCAGCGGAGAGCTGACATGGCTCTGATGGAGGCTAAAAAGATGACCTCCCAGTATCAGAAGGAAGCAGACAAATGCAATTCAGGGATGGAAACCTGTGAAGAAGCAAGGGAGAAAGCTGAAGCTGCATTAGTAGCACAAAAGAAATTGACAGCAATGTGGGAGACAAGAGCCCGTCGGAAAGGATGGAAAGATGGGGATATGGCGACTCATTTCCAGTCTCAAGGAAATGTTGACTCCATGTGATAAACCCATTCTGGTGTCGTACAAAAAGGTATTTTGCTTCCAGTTTGGTGCTTTTGTAATGCTAGCTATGATGAAAGTTCACAGTTCTGATAGCAGAGTTGGCATGTCAAAAATCTGAGATTACCCCATATTTTAGTAAGGAAATATAGATAAAAATTTGTTGTTAGGGAGCCTTTTTAAGCGATTTTATTGGATTTCTAGCTTCTGTAATACTTCCAAATGTAAAACTCGGGAATTAGAAAGTAATTTATTCATTGGCCAAAGCACTTAAATCTCTGAACAATTTATGAAAATACATATGAGCCCCTGAGGTTTTTGGCTTTAACCACAACACTTTTATTTCAGTTAATTTAAAGCCATTTTTGGCATTCTGTGCGCTTGGATTTAGCTTATTAAAAAGAAGTGGATACAATATCACAATAATAATGGAGTATATTCGATATTTAGCACCTGCAAAAAAGAAATATTGGATGGTGGTGGGTGAAGATGAGATTGCGAGCGGAAGGGCGAGAGTAGGCATTGGAGAGTAAGGAAAAATGTGGGAATAAGAGTAGAGAGAGCCCAAATGCCAATAATTTCTCCATCTTTAACTTTCTGTAATGTGAGAGTAAAGGAGAATGGAGAGGTATTTGAAGGTTTTTTGGGGAACCTCTAATTAATCCTACAATTATATTTAATAAAAATGGATTTCTATAACGTCAAGCAACCCTATTTCGATATTTTTTAACAAATAAAAAAAATAAAGATAATGAAAGCCTCTTCAAGTCTGTATTTCAGGAGCAGCTTCTTCTTCCCCTCAGAATTCTTTATATTTGAGAGTTGAGACCAGAAAAAATAGAAAATAAAAATGGAAGAATAAGAAATTTGAGTTTCAGAGATAACGTGGCTTCAAGATAGAGGTCCAACTCAAAAGCATTTGACCTTCAATATTTTATCTTTCAAACATATTCTTGCATTTCGTACTATAATTTTCTGTATAGAAGTTTACGATATAATTTTCTATTCTCAAAATGTCAATGCTATTAGATTTTGTTATCAATATATCTAAAGAATGCTTACATATTTTCTGTATAGAAGTTTACGATATAATTTTAGTATTATATATATCGTTGAAAATGTGCAGGCAGTAGATTTAATATACTGTGAGAGATGAAATGAAGAAGTTGAATATCTTTTACCTTTCAGAAGATTTTTAATTTGTTGATTCTTGGACGTGAATAGGAAAAACATGTAATGTAAATTCCATAACGTTGTCGATGCTACAGACCATATATACATATACATAAATTAAAACTAAAGACAGTATTGAATGCATATAAATAATTATAGAATGTCACGAGTAAGATTGAGCAGAGCAGACTGTAATTTGAGTAGGCTACACTACAAAAGCCAACAACGACAACACAAAAAATGTTTCTGTTGGACATGGGTCGTGGAGATTAAGTTTTATGTTTCTCTTCTCAACCGAAACTTCTGCTTTCTATCTTTGACAATAATTTATGTTATTCCATTCCAAAGATGGTAGATTTTTCTTATCCCTTCAACTTTTCCATATATACCATTATAAAATAGCAACCAGTGTTTTGAATGCTGTCTCAAGACTTATTTTTGAATGCATTAACCTATTTAAGTTGGTTTTTTAAAATTCAAATTTGAAATTTTTAATTAAGGTGAGAATTGGTGCCACCGATTATCATAGTCAGTATAACTCTTCAATATATTTGTTATTCTCATAATAATGGCAACCGTACGTTTTGTTACACCATTTCTTTTGTCTCCTTAGAAAGAAATTTCCAGCTAAACAATGCATTTTAGAATATTAAAATACAACCACTTTGCAAAGAACAACGTAAGAATTTTGTTGCACTATGAAAATCGAGGGATTACCAAAGAATTGTCCTTATAAAGTCTTATTTCGATTTAATTTCTAATTAACATCACTGTGCCACCAATTTTATCATTTTTTTATATAAAATAATAATAATAATAATAATAATAATAGTAATAATAATAATCAGGAAATATTAGGTGGTTAATAATTCAAGCTTCAAAGTTTCGAATTGATGCAAAGAAACAAAATTTTATACCATATGAGGTCTGTTTCAGATTCCTTATTTTTTCATCTTTACATTTAAAATTGATCTCTCTCGATAGTTGAATAACAATTTAGTTATAAACAAATAATGATGAAGAAGCACATGATCGTTCACGTGTGTTGCCTTTGCTTTGGGTTCATTCACACATAGTGTGCACATACTGTACACAGTATGTACATCTAGTACACATAGTGTGTACATGTTGTACACAATATTTACATCTAGTACGCACCGTGTGTACATGCTGTACACAGTGTGTATGTGTAGTACACACAGTGTGTAAATCTAGTACACATAATATGTACATGTTATACACAAATTAGTTTCATAATTTTAGGGTCTTAGCTATTTTATTTTTGTAAGTTCTCAAGTCTTGCCCATTTTATTAAATTATAACATGGTTTATCATTTTTTACAAATATGAAAATAATGACAATATTATATTATGCTACAACACATCATATGATAAACCATTTCCCATGGCCAAAAATATTTTGAAATATATGTGTGTATATAGGGGATAAATCCCGCGTGGGCAAACAATATATCAACTTGTTCTTGTTCTATTTCTCAATAAATGATAACTATATCTCAATATATCATGCCTGATCCCCAATATTTTCATTCCAAGCTCCCACGCAACAATTGCAGCTGCATTAGCAGGAAATGCTCTCACTATTGTGGGACCTAAACCTGCATAGCATCCTTTAATTCCAGCACTCCTGTAAATCTAACAAAAAAAGAACTTACTTAGTCTCTCTACTGCCTATGTGGAGCACCTAGTGCTTAATTATGTAATAAAAAGAATAAGAACATCTTTACCGAGTTCAGTACTGGGATTGGACTTCTGGTGAAGCTCTTATCTGGCGAAGTCTGGATGATAGTTTTTGCAACATCCAAGGGCAAAACAGCAGACCAGAACTGGATGACACAAGAATGGAAAACACTGAGTAAATGCTGCAAATAAACACATTAAACATCTTAAATCTAACACTTCAATTTTAAAGATATGCAAAGCTGTCAGAATACTTACAGCTACACCACCAAGGCCACCGCTCATAATTCCTATCCCCATGTCAATCAAATTGTTGTGGTCAGATAAAGAAGGTTTCAATTGTAAATGCATGTAGTAGCGGACATACTCATAAACACTAAAGAAAACTGCATTCCCAACATATTCTCTTAACAATGTTGTAAAACCTTCTCGAAAAACACCTGACACCTGAAAGATTTTCTATTAGACCAAGACCATGTTAATACTTTTAAAGCAAATACGTGGAGGATTTTCTCACCCCATCATTTTTCACCGTCTGAAGGGCACAGTCAAGAGAATCTAAACTCTAAAAAATATTCAATTATTTTTACCAGATATCATTTTTATATTCAATTTGATTTTTGTTTTCTTTATGGTTTTTGTTTGGAATTTCATTCAAATTGAGTCGGTATTAAATAACCTCTCACCTCTTTTGAAAAAATTCACATTTAAAGAATATCTTCCTCCCAGACATAGCATTTAGAGTTTCTGAAGTAAGGACTGGTGTTTTATGAATAAATGGTTTGATGCAATCTTGTGCTTTTCTTATGGAGGAAATATCAGCAGCATACTTATCGGTGTTTATTGAGCTCTTTGTTTCCATCTTTACAGGGTGAATTCACTTGCATTCCTTGCGATGAAGAATGCAAAGGCATAAAACGATGAGGAAGGAGAAAGTGAAAAGAAGTTGTATTTTTGAAACTAAAAATTTAAAAAGTAAGATTTATGAAAACTTACAAAAATGATTGTATTTTTTGAAAAAAAAAAGATAAAAACCTGGCATTTGGGATAATTTCCTCTTGGAAATATGACAGGGCTTGTTCAGCCATATAATCCCAAGCCTAAATACAACCAAAACAAATAATAAAAGGGTGAATGGAAATGGTATATATTTGACTTTTGAATATATTTTGAATCAAAATTGCTTTTGAAGTATTGATATAGTGTATACTTCCCCTCGTTGTTATGTATTTAATTCAAATTTATCACTAAAAATATCCGAGTTGTAAGCTAGACATACATAATAGATTGATCGAAATCACATAAAAAAGTTAAAAATTTACCATCAAACTTTTTTTATTTGCTCGTCAAGAGTCCAATTATTTTGATAAACTTACTATTAAAAATTTTAAGCTTTTTCTGAAATTTAAAATAGAGTATTAATCTATAATACACATGTATCAAATTTATTTGGCTTTAATTAACCTACTATGTATGTTTCCATTTGTTTATGTTAAATTTCATTATTTTTAGTAGTAAATTTAAGCAATTATGTAATAAATTAAATATGTATCATCTTTAATATTTTAAAAGCAATTTCAGTTACAAATATAATAAATTGACAAATTTATACTAGTTTTAATATTTTACCAGCAAAGTTTACCCCTTTTTTCCACAATAAATTTTATGGACGCCAAGGGCAAGTCCGTTTTAGATATTAAGGCATGACCTGGTGCCTTTTATTTATAGTTTATTATAACAGTAATTTTTCACTCTTAATAATCGCACAATGACAATATTCCATTTTTACTTTTTAGCCTTCTCAACGGCTGTGATTGATGTGGTTGTCCCAGAGATGGAATCATACCTCCTAAACAATTGAGCCACAATTAAACAGGCACTCATAGTCACGTAATCCTTAGCCGCACATTGCTTATTCGAAGCACTGGGTGACTCGGTCTGTGGCCCATTTGACCAGTATAAATAATTTAGCAACTCTTTGCCCGAACCCATAAACCGGTCCGGTTTAAATACCTCCGGTTCATCGAATATTTTGGAATCTCTCATTGCCAGTGGCTGATATCCACATAACAGCTCACCTTTTTTGACTTCAAATACCGAGTCATGTGAACTGAGTTGAAAATCCTTCCTAGCTCTGGCGTATTGGAGCGCAACCGGAGGATTGAGTCGGAGCGTTTCGTAAACTATTGATTGAACCAGGGGCATCTGATTCACTGAGTCGAAACTTAAAGTTGAGCCACCATTTTCCCTGACTTCTTTGCATAATTTTTGCTGTAAGCCAGTGGTGTCACTGGCTATAGCATTGAATAGAGTAGGTATAAACACGGAGAACCCACCAAATGCATTAAAACCAAGTATAAACAGGAGATTATGGATGGTTTCTGACTCGGTGAGTCCAAACTCATTTTGACCTCGCTCTAGCACTTCTTTACCTGTCTCCAACGCAAAATGCATTAATCCAAGTATAAAAAATAATATCAGTCCCAACTTTTGTATGGATTGTTAGTTAATTTTATTTATAATTACTGAATTTATTTGTAATAAAAAAAATTGTTTTACAAACTGAACTCAATTTAAGTTAAAATATTTTTATAAAATAATTTTTTTGACCGAAGAATTATTATTAGAATATAAGTTCCTTAACTATAATGAAATTAACCCTTACTTTCTTGATTACCTCTTCATTTTTCATGCAATTCAAATCTTAATCTATCCAATTCTATGCAATTCAACCACTCAATTGTATTTTCATTCATTTTTAGACAGATATCTGAGTTAAAAAATGCTACTGGGATCCACTGTTTAGAAGGATCCCAATAACAAATTTTTTTTTTTGTCAGATTTCCATGATAAATGGGTTGAGTTTAAAGAAACTGTATGTATCAAGATTCGAATTGTAAAACAAAAAAGCACAGAGCTTAAGATGAATAGGTTTTTACCTTGTGTTTTGATGAAGTCGGCTAGCTTGTTGTAATCTCCACTAACAAGAAAAGAGGGGTAGGGAAAAGAGTGAAGAAAGATTTCAACTAGGGGCTGAGCAACAACAATAGGGGTGACGGGGAGGAGCTGAAGGACTAGCCAGCGGTCGAGCATTGCATAGCCGGACTTTGCTATTGCCGGCGAGGTTGAAGGGTCAGCTCCGACAAGTGATGCGGTGAGAAACCCAAAAATGGATTTCTGAAGAGTGAAGATGTAACTACAACTACCTTTTTCTGACATATCTTTATCAACAACATCCCATAGTGCATCGAAGTTCCTTAAAAGCTCTCTAACCCACACTTTGGAGCTCCTTTTCAGTATGTCCATTGAAAACTTTTTCACCTTTCACAATTAAACAATTTTAAAAAGACTTAATATTTACAATCTAATTATATCAACATAATTAATTATATAAATAATGATAAAAAAATAAAATAAAATTCACCAAATTTTTATTATTCTAATCCATTTACTTCATAACCTTGTACTATGACTGAACGATTGAATGTTGTTGTTCAAGCATCATTAAAATTTTTAATCATTTATCATAAGATGTATGTACATTTATTTAGTGTACATCATTTAATATTGTACAGTAGAAGAGATTCACATGTAACTTGTACTATTTTTTCCCACTCAAATACCGTACTTTAACTTTTGAAAATTATGATTAATGGATTTGAATTTAAATTTTAATATATGTTTAAATGATGATTAACTTTTAACCGATTCTTATATAATTTTCAATACATATGTGTGTGTGGTGGGGGCAGAGAGGTTTATAAGGATGATATTTACATTTTAATTCTTATCATTTTACTCTACGCAATATTTGAGTATATTTTTATATCTTAATTACCTAAATTCATCTACTTATTAATATTTATGAGTAATAAAGTGGTATTGAATTAATTTATTTATTATCTTATAAAATATTTATGTAATTTTTTTTATTATATTGACATTAAATATTTAATAATTTTTATTTTTATTTTTACTTTTATGTTTAAAATTTTTGGAATATATATTTTAATTTTTTGGATATATGTTTTTTCTGTAAAGTATATCGTAATTGCATATGTTTAATTGTTTAATTTTTTAATGATTCACTGATTGTAATTAATTGGTTATTAATTGATAATACTCCTTTTACCTTCTAGGCTCAAATGAGGCCTGGGCCGACTAATTGCACTAGCCGATTAGATCGTGTGCTTATAGACATTGGAAAGAGCCTAACATATGCATGTCACACAAATGTCGGGAAGTCAGCAATCAAGCGACCTCTAATCTCGTTGATTATTCAGGAAGTATATCCCAATTGTTTGTTCATTCAATTCAGTCAAGCTATCGTAGCACAAATAAATCAAAATAAAAATGCACATAATCAATGTTCCAAATCCCATTCGAACAAAAATAAATCTGCTACAATCACACAAATTTTGATAATTACAAATTGCCTGTACACATGAAAGCATTAAGGAACTGTCTCAGAGGTTGACGTTCCTCCTGATTTAGCAGGCAAAACAGCAACCAGGTCGGAGGTCGAAGCCGTAGGGGGGTTTACAGTCAATACAGGAGAAGGATCTGCACTAGTCGAAGCAAAAAGTACCACGATCGAAAGCTCAGCAAGCGGGTCGGGAAAAGAGGCGATGGTCTGAAGAGGCACCATTGCAAGCTCCACAAGTGATTCTTGAGCGGCCTCACCATCCATCGCGCCTTCACCCCCAGGATCAACCACACCCTCGGGCTCCTCGTCCTCAGGCAAATCCTCTTTTTTATCGCTAGATGGCTGGTCAGGCAGCACACCAGGGTCTTCCATCCAATCAAAAGCAACACCAAGAAAGCGCCTTTTGGCCTCGTGTTTAAGGCGCATGATGATGCTGACCTAAGCTGTAGCTAACTCATCGATGAGGCTACGCTTCTGGGACACCAGCTCTTCAGCATGCTTGCTAACAAGGGTGCGCTCTTTGGCCTCCGAGATATTTCGCAAGTCATTTAGCTCTACAACAGCTCTATCACGCTCTATAGAAGCGCGATAGCAATCCATCGCCAATTTGTCGTTATCCTTTTCGAGCTGTCGCAAATGAGCACCATCACTTTTGAGTTGCTCCTCCAGCTTGGCAACTTTCCCCTGCGCCCTTAGCTTTGCGGTCGCCTTGGTCAGACGAAGTATATCAACCTTCAGATCTGAACTTTCCTAGGCAGCCACTGCGAGGTTATTCTTCAGCCCCTCCTTCTCCTAAACATTGTCCTCCCACTTTGCTTTGAAATAATTGATTTGACCCTGAAGGCATGCACCTCGCTTGAGCACCTAAACACAAACAAAACCTAAAATAAGCAACAAAGCAAAGAAAGCAAGGCCTGGCTTATTGAAATCTGAGAATGAGAGCAATGGTACAAACATCTAAGCTTGCGACTTGGAACCCCTGGAACTCGATTCTTAAAGTATCATAAGCGCACATTGCTTGGAAATCATCCTATTCAAGGATACCCCGGCAAATGAAGGATGCCACGCGAGAATTGAAGATAAAATACTTCTTCCCGAAACGCTCTTTCAGCGCATCCTTTATAGAGGTAGCCCCACGCTTAGTTCTCACCCTAGGCTCCTCACTAACTACGCCGCTCGGGACTGCCTCTTTGCCTTTTGCCCTTCTACCCACCTCCACAGGCACCTCCTCAACAGATCCACTCACAGTAAGGATAATAGGAGGATCAGAAATAGGGAAGGTGTCTTTGGGTGATGGCGACTCGTCCTCAAGTCTAAGCCTCCTCCTTTGCAAAGAAGGGCAACCCACCGAAGCTGAAGCGTAGGGGGATCTGATGCTGAGTGGACACTCGAAGGGCTTGCTGATGGCTCTGTGATGGGGGACTCTATGCCCATTAAAGAGCCCTCACATCAAAGAGACTTGCTTGGACCACGCCTTAGTTTTTTCATTCGCTCAACCTTAGCAGAAGATAGCAATTTCCTCTTCCTCTTCTCATCGTCCTTCTTCCCCGATACAATCTTTCTCACCGCAAATTGTTGTGTCATGGCTCCGATTAATTTGTTCCTCGCAGCTCTTCCCCCAGCCATTGCAGCTGTAAAAAAGAGAGAAAAGAGGAAGAAGAAAAGGGTCAGTGCTTTACTCACTACAGCTGCAATACATGGCGAACAAATAACACTACAAGCTCCTCGCGGTGTTTCCTATTGCTCACATTCTATGCCTTCTCCCTCTAAAATGCTCTCTAGCCTATCGCTAATGTGCAGCAGCCAGTCAGAGTCATATGGACACCCCGATTTGTTCAATGCAACATTCAGCTTCTTGATATCCAGGGCGTACAAAGGTACACCACCCGCTTGATCTCCCAAGGATATCGTATTGTCCGATCAGGAGATCGACACACCAAAACCCCTCGCTCTTCTTATGAGTAAAAACTTATCCTTGTAACCCTTCATTGAGGAGGGGAGCTCGATCAACTTTTCTTCGACCTGCTAGTAAAATAATATTTGATTCCCTCTGAGTGGCTAGACAGGTAGAAAAAGTGTGTGAAAAGATCAAAGGTCGACACCACCCCTTCGTTCTTACAAATTATCTAAAAGCATGTCATCGCCCTCCACCCATTAGAGTTCAACTAATTCGACGCGAGCCTGTAGCCCTTGAGAATGCTAATCTCGAAAGCACCGAGCGAAAATTTGAGCCCCCCATCCAAACTCCACAAATGACAAATGAACCATTCGTTCTGGTCCACACCAAAGGGACCATCTGTCACTGCCATTGAGTCGGGACATTTCATCACCTACATGTCTTCCGGCAAACCATACTTCGCCTTTATTCTTGACACATCGCCCTCAGATAAGAAAGAACGTGTCCCCGCAGCAGGTTTAACAATATACTACTCCATAAAGCTCATGTCCAACGATTGACCACTACTAGACGCCATATCTCTAAGAAGGGAGAAGTAAAACAGTTCCTAGCTTCGACCAAAGTCGAAAGCCTAAATTAGAGGACTCAAAAGGGAAACAAACACAAGCGAAATGCGAAAAGATGGAAAGGTAATGCAAGGTGCGAAAATTAAATTCACTTACTCAAAGAAATGATTATGAGGCCTAAAAGATTCTCGAAGTCGAAAAATCAGAGAAAAGCAAGAAAATTTTCGGCAGAGTTTCGCCAGAAAGTCCAATAAAGAGCGAAAAATCACCTCTGAAGGTTACCTATTTATGCCAAACGATGCTTCAGATGCACCAAACAAACCTTGCCATACGTTGATAAAGAACAACCGTGCTGGTCCAAGTATCGAAGCGTCATTCTAGGCACAAATGCCTGTTTCTAAACGAAGGTGGCTACCCAAAATAACAAGAGTCCAACTGAGTAAGTGATTCATTAAGTCACCACCAATCCAGCCGACGGACAATCAGCCGCCCTTTCGAGGGGGAAGGGCAAGTGATAATATCCATTTTACCTTTTGGGCTCAAAAGAGACCTGAGCCGAAGCCTAGAGACCCTAGTTCCAAAGACGTCTGACATGTAACTAACAAAATGGGAGAGCTAGCTGATCTCAACTGATTGGATTGATGGGACCTGTTATCTTGTCAATTCGGCATTGTACAGCCAAGCCTATGCCTCTCACCAGCTCCTTGTCACATTACCGCTCTCCTACTCTGACACCTCTGTAGCCCTTCCTAGGCACTCAAGTGTGCTCCCACACCCTCTATAAATGGCCCAATGAATAGTGGGTTCAGGTACACTTATTATGAGAACTCATTCTCTCTCTAGAATTTTTCTGTCTCTAAGTCACTGACTTAAGTTTCGGAGTCCTTCCGCCCGAACCAACTGAGCAAGGCTTTTGCAGATCTCCACGTGACGATCGAATCTCCTTTCCTCCAATTCATTGAGAGGTTTGATAATCTAAACTTTATCATTAATGGACTGAATTTGAACATTAATTTTAAAAAATCGATATTAATGGATTGAACTTAAAAAATAGGTTGGCGCTTGGTTAACAAGTTCATATTCATTCCTAGTAAATTGTTTATGTAATTTTTTTATATTGTATTGACATTAAATTTTAATAAATTGTATTTTTATTTGTACTTTTATATTTAAAATTTTTATAATATATATTTTAATTTTTTAGATGCACTTTTTTTTATAAAGAATAGGATGATTTTATTATAAAATTTTTATATGTTTAATTTTTGAATGATTAATTGATTGCATTTAGTGATTAACTCGTTATTAATGAAGTGAACTTGAACTTTATTTTTGAAAAACCGAAATCAATGAATTAAAATAAAAAAAATAAACTGTCCATTGATTAATCAATTAATATCGATATTAGATTGATTAATGAGTTTATACCCATCTGTTGCAGATCTATAAATTAGCAGTGCAATTTCTTTCTTTTCTTTCAAATGATAGCAACAAGAGAAAGAAGTAAAAAAAACAAAAAAGGAAATAGAAAGTTGAAAAATCTAAACTCTCTCACTACTATATATGACCATATTATTTTTGCATTCCTAAGCTAGTATTCTTTTCTAAAATTGTTATTGTACTTTATTAGATTCCTTTGTAAAATTTTAAATCAATAATAGGTCAAAGAAAATTTAGTAAAAATTAGAACACAATTAATGGTTCATGATATGTGCGAAAAATAAAATAAAAAAAACTATTCTAACAATTAAAATTGAATGCAATATGCATTAAAAATTAAAATGATTAATTTTGGCCCCTTCTTTTATAAAAAAAAAATAATAACAAAATGAATATTTAGAAATCCAATTATATTAAAAAAATGTATAAGATTTTAAAATTTTGTTTTTCTTTTTCCCATGTACACCTACCGGGGCGGATACAGAAAATTTTATTTGAACCGAAATAGTACATGAAAATAACTGTATTATTATAAAAATTCTAAACATTAGTGTTTATAAACTATATAAGATATGATAATATAAATAAAAAATAAAACTTTATCCTTCTTTATGTATTTCGCTTGCAGCTCTTTCATTAAACAAAATTCGTCTATAATTTTGTCGGTTATAATTTTTTTTTCAATTTTTCTTTCGAGATACATAATTATAGAATATATATGAAAATTATCTTCCATTTTGGACATCATTAAACTTATGTAAGGGTTGTTTTTTTTTTGACACAAACTTAATTATTCGGTTATGAACAGTGATGAATTATAATTGAATACTAGATGCGAAATTACTACTAAATGTAGAATATATTTCTTTAATAGGCACTAAGTTTAATTGGCACCAAAAAGCAATAGATAGTCCTTATTAAAAACATTAGTCGGCATATATAAAAGCAAGCCCCCTTTAATTTTTTAAATAAAAGATTAAATAAGGAAAATCATATGCGAAAGCAAATTAAATTCTTTCAGCCAAAAATCATTAGTATAACTCAAGAATATATATTCAAAAAGAATATTTGAAGAAATACTTGTTTATTTGTAAGATTTATTGATAGTTTTCAGCAATTCAACTTCAGTCTTCTGTTGAAATGTTAGGTTAGGGGAAAACAAATTAAACACTGAATTTAGGGCTTTTTGAAGTTATGAATTAAATCATTTACTATACAGACCAAACAAATTTTTTCATTCAACAATAATACTTTATTTATTTTAGCAGTTTTTTTTAAAAAAAAAAAACTGTTTATTGATGTAGTTATTTGCTGCACATTCCTTGTAATAAAAGACTTTTACTGTACATGGATTTTTTTGAAGCTTACAATATATGGATTAGTATATTTACTATTTAGTAATTTTTTTGGTGGGGCCACTATACATAATATATATTTTTTGACATGATAAAATGGTGAAAAATAGTAAAAATTAAGTACAATTAAAACTTAAAAGCGTTTTATTCCTTATTCTTTTACATAAATTAGATTTAGGTAGGAAATTTGAATGTACTTTGATTTTAGAGCAAAAGACGCGAGCTAAGATATGAAGTAAAGTACGGTGCATGCTCGCAAACGGTCTGCGTATTTTTAAACTGTTAAGTTAAATGTATTAATTTGACGACTCAAAGTCAACTGCATGCTATATCTAGTATCTACCCTCCCATTGAATGACTTCAATAAAATAAATAAATAGCCCAGAAATTGAGAGGTGGGCCCGTATAAATATCTCTAACGACTATCCCTATCTGCCGGTACAAGTGGTCACATTATTTGTCTACTTGTGTGTGTGTGTGGTAATTACATTAATAAAAATAGAAAAGTACCATATTTAAATTTTAATTAATTAATAAAATAATGAATTTTCAACAGTTTGAACGAGTGTAATTCTCTTATTATAAATATATTAATATTACCTTACTAAATTCTTTTCCTTTTCATAATTATATATTTTGGGGGTACTTTACTAAAATTGATACTTCAAATTAGACCTATTAAAATTTATAAATTAGTTTTGCAGGTTGTCATATTTATCATTGTTGTTTAAATAATTTTCGAGATTTCATACGTAAGCCATGATTTCTATTTTCAAAATTATTCTCTTGAAGAGTAAAAAATTGGAAATGGTGAAAATAAGAAAATGTCTTCTCATATTACAGAACATGAGATTAAAATTTAAATTCAAACACAAATTTCATCATAAACGATGTCGCATTTGTATTTTCTGCCAAAATAAAAATATAATAATGTGAATTATTTTGATTATTGTCAGATTTTGAATTTCACCTTTCCTTTAAAAAAATTATATATATAATCACCTTTATCTCCGAGAAAAATTATTTATCACCAACTAAATAAGTTCTTTAAATAATTAAAGAAAATAAAAAATAATTCATATTTCGAACCAAAACTTGTCAAAAGAAAAAAAAATATCTGAAGAAACAAATTGCTCATGAATTTTCAAAAAGATCGCATAAAAATTTTTAAAAAGCAGAAAATTGACGGTGACCAATATCAAAGGCTAAAAGCCTAATATAAAAAAAAAAAATTAATTGTAAAGAAGAATTCACCTTAGAATGTTGAGGCTCAGAGGGATCACAATAAACAGAAGTTCTAATGCCACCAGTGAAAGCAGTACTGGGCATGTAATCCCCAACAAGGACATTCTTCTTCTCCACAATCTCCATGTCGAAAAGATGAGCAAACGATTTGCAATCAACAACAGCAACGACCTCTGGATTTACTCCTACAAAGAAAGGAAATGTCGGTGGAATATTTGTACGGAACACTGTTGATTTGTACTTTTCCATGCGTTTTCTGAAGAACACATCTTGTCCTTGAAACCAGAAATAATCTAATCGGTCTGAGATTGGCCCCATCAACGGCCACCCGTAAGATCCAGGGATTGTACGCAGTGGAACAGTCGAGCACGGAGGAGATTGGGTGGAAATTGTTTGTGTTTGAGGCGGAGGAGAAGAAGAAGAAGAAGAGGATGAGGAGGAAGAGGACATTCCTGGAGAGAGATTCATCATTTTGGTCATGAGGCTTGCCATGGCTTGCTGAGCTGAAGACGGAGCAATTCTTTTTTATCAAATAAAAAAAAAGAGGGGGGGGGGGGGGGGGGGGGGGGGGGACACGAGGAGAGTAATAAGATGGGAAATTTGATTAACGGGTCCCACTAAGGATATGTCGACGGAAAGTTGGGAAATTTGATTAACGGGTCCCACTAAGGATATGTCGACGGAAAGTAATATAATATTATTTTTTTAATTTTTTTTATGTCAAAAGATAATGAGAATATAAAACGGGTCCACCATATTATTAAGGATAATCCTTTCCTATTTCTAATCAATAAATTTTATATGACTCACATGCAGATTTGCCAAAATTTTATTATTTAACCCACATTTTTTATTCAAATTGGACCAAATTTATTATTATCCATTTATAACCGGATTCTTTTAATATATAAAGTGGCATAAACCGTTATAGGTCATATTTATTTTTTCATATTACAAATGAAATAATATTATATAACACAAATTAGTACAAATATTGTATTTGGTTAATTTTTTTAGAAAATAATGTATGGATAATATAATACAAAATGATAACCATTTTACCTAATATATTAAATAAAATAATACACTACAAATTTTTTTTTTTTTTGTGTAAGACAGTATATTTAATTAATGTCTATCACCATCGTTCTCTTCGGGAATGTATCACTTTGGAAATTCCAATCATTTGTTTAATTGATACAAACTGTAACCCGGATCTCGCAGATATTTTGATTCCAGCGAATGATGACGCTATAGCTTCAATCCGATTAATTAATGATTGAATTGCGAAAACTTCTGGATAGGTATCCTACATCTGAACTGAATTCTTTCTAGTTAAAGAATCTCTTTCTAGTTGCTCTGGAATAATTAGGAGATTTTCTAGAAGAAATGCGGAGTTCTGCTTCTAGCGGCAACATGCTATAGGATGGTGGTCCCGCTTATGGGGTTAAATCAATACATTCTAAGAAGAAATTTTTTAATATCAATTTTGTCATTGCCGCAGTTACCGCTAGTGCCGTTGCCACTGCTATCTTCATTTAATGATGATAGACCCTAGTCAATTTAATAGTAATAATTGGTATAATATGTATAATTAAAAATATGTACAATTTTTATATATTCATGTATAATTAGAAAATATGATATAGTTATAATTAAAAAAATATGATATAGTTTTTAAATATGTAAAATAGCCTTCTAAAAATTAGTTAATAAAAATTGAAAATAGTTTTTAAATTTTAAAATTAAAAATTACGAATTTATAATTTTATCGAATGCATCCTAAGTTATTTGTTTGATTGTTAATTTATATACTAACATATATTCAAGTTTGTACTTTAAAAAAATAAAAAAAATGATGCATAAAAATTTGTATTCTATAATTAATATTTTTCATCTAAATTAGTAACATTAAAAATTTAATTTTACATATCTTCCAATTTTTTTTTTTAAAATAATACATATATCATTGTGCATTTAATATAGTATAAAATATTACACATTAACAAAAATTTATACCAAATACTATATACTGTAATACAAATTAATATTATATAAGCTAATATTATACAGTCTAATACTATACATGTTAACGCTATACAAAATAATATAACACAGAAAATCAAACATACCTTATCTGCTTTGTTAGATTTAAATTGTTTATATTTTTTATAATTTTATATTTTTTATATAATGGAATATAAAAAGTTGTAATTTATACTTGCATAATATTTTTATTTTTACTATAAAAATTTTATAAAGATAAAAAATAATATAATAAAATTTAATTTATTTATAATATATTTAAATAATAATAATTGAATTCATTTATAATTCATAAATTTTAATACATTTTAAATCTGACCTGATCCTTTTGCTACACTAAAAATTTTCCATGATTATCATATTGTTTTATTATACCATAGGCCATTGTTTTATTATACCATAGGCCAATAGTGAGTCGAGATGAAAAGGAAGGAGGAGATTATTTTGATTTGGGGCAAAATGGATTGCAAAAGAGCAATGCAAGTGAGGCTTGGAATTGTGATGTTGGGGAGAAGGGATGAGCAAAAAAGTTACAGTTAACTGATCCAATAAATTCGGTTATAATTTTTAATTTTTATATTTTAAATTTTTTGTTACGGTTTAAATATTTTGATATCAGTTAACCATTAATTCACAATTAACCAGTTCATATATAATATAATATATATTTTTATTTTTGTACTTTAAATTTTTTTATTTTTCTTCTATTTTTCTCTAAAACATACATAAAATTATATTTTAAATTATATTTAAATTATATTTTTTATTTTTATACCTTAATTTTTATATTTTTCTATAAAATTTATATAATACTTTAAACTAAATTTATATTATGTCATTTTCTTTAATTGTATAGTAATATTTATATGTAGTAACTGATTAACTTTTATATATGTTATTTTTATCATATATAATAGTATTTAATTATATTTTTTTATATTTTAAGATTTATATTTTAACATTTAATATTATTCAAAATTTTATTTGAATTAGAATTAAGTATATTAATTTTCAACCAATATTAAATCTATTTTATAATATTAGCTATCAATTTGTTAAATATAAATTTTGGCTAGTAAATTATATTTGTTTTATAATTTTTATTTTAAATTATTTTGTACATTTAAAATTGAATTGAACCTTCTCTATTTTTTTTATATAATTTTAAGTTAAAAAATTTAACAGTTAATAAAAAAATATTGGTTAACCAAACCAAAAAATCGAAAACGATTGACTGGTTAACCAAATGTAACGGAATAATTAATAGTTAATAATTTTAAAAAATCGATATTAATAAACTGATTTTTTTTTGTTAATAAACTGATTAATCGATTCATACTCACTCCTAGTGGAGAGTAGTAATTCAATTGTGGAGAGATTGGGCAGTAGTCAATTAAGAAATAACTTTGAAGAATTGGCCACGGGAGCATTCCATGAGGAGAGGAGAATTTAATATTTAAGCAGCGGCAGAAGTGAAAGATGTAGCGGCACAAGAAGTATTTCGTTAATTTCAAACTTCCAATTTGAATTTCGGGTTAATTTCACCCACTAATTATGCACTTATAATTAAAAAAATTATAAAAAAATTTTATAATAAAAAAATCATAAAAAAATTCATAACATAAAAATAAGTTCAATACATAATTTCCTTCATAAACTATCACACTTTATTAGATTTTTTCCTTAAACTAATTGCATATTGGATTACCCTTCTGAACTTATTAAAAATATTAGATTATTTTCTTTAGCAACACTTGCCAGTTCACAATTGATGCATATTTTACAGTAATATGGGGATAATTTGACATTTTTAATAAATTTTTTAGGGTAATTTAACATTTTCAATAGTATGAATTGTATTTTTTTATATTTTAAACAAGTATAAGTGGCTAATATGATATTTTTAATAAGTTCAGAGCGTAATTTAATATGTAATTAGTTTAAGAAAGACATATAATAAATGATGATAGTTTAGAGAAAAATTTATATATTATCCCCACAAAAATATTCCAATTTAACTATTTTAGTTTTGAAAGTCATTTTTCGCATAAATTAACCAAAAACTACCGGAATGTATATTTGGCAAATCAACTTATTTTGAGCTTTTTTTCCTCATTTTGAGCTTTACTGGTATATACGAGCTATACCTTTCAGTAAGATTTTAGTTAGTTTCCGATTAAAGGGACTTTTTAGGTCAAAATGGATGTATTTTTGTGTTCTCAATTTTTTTTATGACTTTTCTGTTATAAATAGAAAAATTTAGTGATTATAAATGAAATAAATTTTGAATTATGCTCTAAATAAAATTTTTCATCACTCTCATCCCTAACACTAATAACCCCATTTTTAAATTATTCCTTCATTCCAAAATATTTCCTTTAATTATTTATTTCGAGTATTGTATATTTCTATTTTGAAAATAATAATTAGCTTGTTAAATATTTAATAGATCTATGGTTAATATATATAGTAATTGATGAATATAATATTAATTTTTTATTTAGATAATATCCCTCTGATTAATAGATATCCTCTGTAAACTAATATTCTCAGTTTATGTAAAATATTATCTCTTTATGGCACGAGAGTATTAATGTTAAAAATTTAGAGATAAGAAAATTGATGGGGATTTAATTGAACCCTTAGTCTCACTAGACTGCGTATAGTATGAGTAGGGTATCATTCCAAAGGGACTGGGGCAAATTTTATATTGATGTAACAACAAGTAAATAGATAGGTAACAATTTTAATTAAAATCATGCAATTAATGTAAATACTAAACTATTTAAAATATATTAAGTTAATTTTGGATAATAGATTACTTAAAAGATGGGATGGACATACATTATAACCAAATAAAACAAGTTCATCTTTGAATTAATTAACAATTGTATGAATGATATGAATGAAGAATTTAGCCAATATTCTTTAAAGCAATTCTCATTGTCAATAAAGAATGTTCTTACTTAGAGTCTATAAGCATTCTCATATCATTATAGAGATAAATAAAAACTATGAAGTTCTATGCCAATTCTTTAACCCCTTAAAGTGAATTCCTTATCTCTAAGTGAATTCAATGCTTTAAGTAAATTCATTTAACTTTCCATCAAAGAATTCCAACTCTCATTGTGAATTAAATGACTAACATACTTAATATGGTGATCAAGCATACTAAGCAAAGCAAAACACTTAAACAAACTTAAATCATACTTCATACATAAATAAAATAAACATTCAATAGATAAAGATAAGTAGATGAATAACAACTTAAATTAAATAGTTATAATGTACCAAAAGAACTTAGCCATAAACAAAATTACAATAAAGATGAAATAAGAGACAAGAAAACATCACTCCCTAGGGTTTACTTTCTATTTTGACATTATGATAAATCTCTTATTCCTTTGGCTTTGCTCTTTTGTCATCCTCTAAAACTAAGTAAAATGAAATTGTCCAAAACAACTAAAATGTTCTTAAGAAAACAGTAAAATAATTTTTTGATTTTTTTTTTCTCTCTAGAGTTTTTTCTCCAATATATCTCTTTTAACTCTACAGGTATGTCTCTTAATAGGTCACGAAAGATTGCCTTTGAAAGGACATAATGTATAGCTGAAAACTCAAGTGCAGAAAATACACAATTTGGGAAATAGTGCCTTGTCCGACTCGTGAACACCCTCACGAGTCGTGATCTTCAACTTCTCTTCAAGACTCGTGAACATCATCCGACTAGTGAACACCCTCACGAGTCGTGATTCACTTCACGACACGTGATCCTGATGCCGAGTCATGATCTCTTTCTTCGAAATTTCACCATCATCTTCATTTTCTTCACACTTCACCAATTTTATCCTAAAAACAAACATAAACACATAAATTGGACATAAAAACATAAAAATACATATAATATTACATACTTAACTACATAAATAAGAGAAAAACACAAATAAAAAGGTAGACATTTTACATGACATCAAATTTCCCCACACTTAAACTTTGCTTGTCCCCAAGCAAGAGAAAAGTGAGAAAATTTAATGTCAAGTCAAACTAAGTAAGTTACATTATAAAGCATTGCTCAATTGTCACTTAAGATAAGATTGATATGAATTCAAACACCTTAACACTCAAAATATTAGTACATCAAGACTTAAAACATACATCTTAAATCATCAAGTCACCTAAATTTACTAAATTCAACATCAAGAATATAAAGTCTCAAGAGTAACCATGCTCAAGAGAGAATAGTGATCATAAAGCCTAAGATTCTAAGACTATAGTTGCCTTTTTGGACAATTAAAAAGCACACATACCTTTAAACCTATCTCATGGCATTTTTAGACTATATATTTTTTCATTTTTTTAGCATGGATATACTTTTAGACTTTATCCCATGAATAGCAAGAGAATGTAGTATTGGGTGCGTTTTACGCTCCATCCCATACTTTATTAAGCTTTTAGATATGCATCTTGCTTTATTTAGTTTATCATTATCATCATTTTTTTTATATTAGTCCTCATCCATTATTGAAAGGCTAAAGGTAAGTATTATGGCTATAGTTTCCATGAAGCAACTAAAATCCTAAAATCTTAAACTAAATGAGCATATTCTAACCTTAAAGCATAGTTAATGAAGAGACTAAATAACCTAAAATGTTGAAAGAAGTAAAAAGAGATAACTTAAAAACATAAAACACATGCCAAAAATCTTAAAAAACTAATCAAATGAGTATAAAAGGTAAATGAATCTTCATAACAACCTATATTACATACAATATGAACAATACTTATAATAAAACTCACTAAAAAAAATTATTCTACATAAAGAAAAAGATAAACAAACAACACACACACACACACAAAATTTAATGGGGATTTAATTGAACCCTTAGTCTCACTAGACTGATAATAGTATGAGTAGGGTATCGTTTCAAAGGGAACGGGGCAAATTTTATATTGATGTAACAAGTAAATAGATAGGTAACAATTTCAATTAAAATCATGTAATTAATGTAAATACTAAACTACTTAAAATATATTAAGTTAATTTTGGATAATAGATTACTTAAAAGATGGGATGGACATACATTATAACCAAATAAAACAAGTTCATCTTTGAATTAATTGACAATTGTATGAATGATATGAATGGAGAATTTAGCCAAGATTCTTTGAAGCAATTCTCATTGTCAATAAAGAATGTTCTTACTTAGAGTCTATAAGCATTCTCATGTCATTATAGAGATAAATAAAAACTATGAAGTTCTATGCCAATTCTTTAACCCCTTAAAGTGAATTCCTTATCTCTAAGTGAATTTAATGCTTTAAGTAAATTCATTTAATTTTCCATCAAAGAATTCCAACTCTCATTGTGAATTAAATGACTAACATACTTAATATGGTGATCAAGCATACTAAGCAAATCAAAGCACTTAAACAAACTTAAATCATACTTCATACATAAATAAAATAAACATTCAATAGACAAAGATAAGTAGATGAATAACAACTTAAATTAAATAGTTATAATGTACCAAAAGAACTTAACCATAAACAAAATTACAATAAAGATGAAATAAGAGACAAGAAAACATCACTCCCCAGTGTTTACTTTCTATTTTGACCTTCTGATAAATCTCTTATTCCTTTGGCTTTGCTCTTTTGTCATCCTTTAAAACTAAGTAAAATGAAATTGTCCAAAACAACTAAAATGTTCTTAAGAAAATAGTAAAAGAATTTTTTGATTTTTTTTCTCTCTAGAGTTTTTCTCCGATATATCTCTTTTAACTCTACAGGTATGTCTCTTAATAGGTCACGAAAGATTGCCTCTGAAATGACATAATGTATGGCTGAAAACTCAAGTGCAGAAAATACACCATTTAGGAAACAGTGCCTTGTCCAACTCGTGAACACCCTCGCAAGTTGTGATCTTTAGCTTCTCTTCAAGACTCGTGAACATCATCCGACTAGTGAACACCCTCACGAGTCATGATTCACTTCACGACACGTGATCCTGATGCCGAGTCATGATCTCCTTCTTTGAAATTTCACCATCTTCTTCATTTTCTTCACACTTCACCAATTTTATCCTAAAAACAAACATAAACACATAAATTGGACATAAACACATAAAAATACATATAATAGTACATACTTAACTACATAAACAATACTTATAATAAAACTCACTAAAAAAAATTATTCTACATAAAGAAAAAGATAAACAAACAACACACACACACACACAAAATTTAATGGGGATTTAATTGAACCCTTAGTCTCACTAGACTGATAATAGTATGAGTAGGGTATCGTTTCAAAGGGAACGGGGCAAATTTTATATTGATGTAACAAGTAAATAGATAGGTAACAATTTCAATTAAAATCATGTAATTAATGTAAATACTAAACTACTTAAAATATATTAAGTTAATTTTGGATAATAGATTACTTAAAAGATGGGATGGACATACATTATAACCAAATAAAACAAGTTCATCTTTGAATTAATTGACAATTGTATGAATGATATGAATGGAGAATTTAGCCAAGATTCTTTGAAGCAATTCTCATTGTCAATAAAGAATGTTCTTACTTAGAGTCTATAAGCATTCTCATGTCATTATAGAGATAAATAAAAACTATGAAGTTCTATGCCAATTCTTTAACCCCTTAAAGTGAATTCCTTATCTCTAAGTGAATTTAATGCTTTAAGTAAATTCATTTAATTTTCCATCAAAGAATTCCAACTCTCATTGTGAATTAAATGACTAACATACTTAATATGGTGATCAAGCATACTAAGCAAATCAAAGCACTTAAACAAACTTAAATCATACTTCATACATAAATAAAATAAACATTCAATAGACAAAGATAAGTAGATGAATAACAACTTAAATTAAATAGTTATAATGTACCAAAAGAACTTAACCATAAACAAAATTACAATAAAGATGAAATAAGAGACAAGAAAACATCACTCCCCAGTGTTTACTTTCTATTTTGACCTTCTGATAAATCTCTTATTCCTTTGGCTTTGCTCTTTTGTCATCCTTTAAAACTAAGTAAAATGAAATTGTCCAAAACAACTAAAATGTTCTTAAGAAAATAGTAAAAGAATTTTTTGATTTTTTTTCTCTCTAGAGTTTTTCTCCGATATATCTCTTTTAACTCTACAGGTATGTCTCTTAATAGGTCACGAAAGATTGCCTCTGAAATGACATAATGTATGGCTGAAAACTCAAGTGCAGAAAATACACCATTTAGGAAACAGTGCCTTGTCCAACTCGTGAACACCCTCGCAAGTTGTGATCTTTAGCTTCTCTTCAAGACTCGTGAACATCATCCGACTAGTGAACACCCTCACGAGTCATGATTCACTTCACGACACGTGATCCTGATGCCGAGTCATGATCTCCTTCTTTGAAATTTCACCATCTTCTTCATTTTCTTCACACTTCACCAATTTTATCCTAAAAACAAACATAAACACATAAATTGGACATAAACACATAAAAATACATATAATAGTACATACTTAACTACATAAACAATACTTATAATAAAACTCACTAAAAAAAATTATTCTACATAAAGAAAAAGATAAACAAACAACACACACACACACACAAAATTTAATGGGGATTTAATTGAACCCTTAGTCTCACTAGACTGATAATAGTATGAGTAGGGTATCGTTTCAAAGGGAACGGGGCAAATTTTATATTGATGTAACAAGTAAATAGATAGGTAACAATTTCAATTAAAATCATGTAATTAATGTAAATACTAAACTACTTAAAATATATTAAGTTAATTTTGGATAATAGATTACTTAAAAGATGGGATGGACATACATTATAACCAAATAAAACAAGTTCATCTTTGAATTAATTGACAATTGTATGAATGATATGAATGGAGAATTTAGCCAAGATTCTTTGAAGCAATTCTCATTGTCAATAAAGAATGTTCTTACTTAGAGTCTATAAGCATTCTCATGTCATTATAGAGATAAATAAAAACTATGAAGTTCTATGCCAATTCTTTAACCCCTTAAAGTGAATTCCTTATCTCTAAGTGAATTTAATGCTTTAAGTAAATTCATTTAATTTTCCATCAAAGAATTCCAACTCTCATTGTGAATTAAATGACTAACATACTTAATATGGTGATCAAGCATACTAAGCAAATCAAAGCACTTAAACAAACTTAAATCATACTTCATACATAAATAAAATAAACATTCAATAGACAAAGATAAGTAGATGAATAACAACTTAAATTAAATAGTTATAATGTACCAAAAGAACTTAACCATAAACAAAATTACAATAAAGATGAAATAAGAGACAAGAAAACATCACTCCCCAGTGTTTACTTTCTATTTTGACCTTCTGATAAATCTCTTATTCCTTTGGCTTTGCTCTTTTGTCATCCTTTAAAACTAAGTAAAATGAAATTGTCCAAAACAACTAAAATGTTCTTAAGAAAATAGTAAAAGAATTTTTTGATTTTTTTTCTCTCTAGAGTTTTTCTCCGATATATCTCTTTTAACTCTACAGGTATGTCTCTTAATAGGTCACGAAAGATTGCCTCTGAAATGACATAATGTATGGCTGAAAACTCAAGTGCAGAAAATACACCATTTAGGAAACAGTGCCTTGTCCAACTCGTGAACACCCTCGCAAGTTGTGATCTTTAGCTTCTCTTCAAGACTCGTGAACATCATCCGACTAGTGAACACCCTCACGAGTCATGATTCACTTCACGACACGTGATCCTGATGCCGAGTCATGATCTCCTTCTTTGAAATTTCACCATCTTCTTCATTTTCTTCACACTTCACCAATTTTATCCTAAAAACAAACATAAACACATAAATTGGACATAAACACATAAAAATACATATAATAGTACATACTTAACTACATAAATAAGAGAAAAACACACATAAAAAGGTAGATATTTTACATGATATCAAATTCCCCCACACTTAAACTTTGCTTGTCCCCAAGCAAGAGAAAAGTGAGAAAATTTAATCTCAAGTCAAACTAAGTAAGTTACATTATAAAGCATTGCTCAATTGTCACTTAAGATAAGATTGATATGAATTCAAACACCTTAACACTCAAAATATTAGTACATCAAGACTTAAAACATGCATCTTATCATCAAGTCACCTAAATTTACTAAATTCAACATCAAGAATATAAAGTCTCAAGAGTAACCATGCTCAAGAGAGAATAGTGATCATAAAGCCTAAGATTCTAAGACTATAGTTGCTTTTTTGGGCAATTAAAAAGCACACATACCTTTAAACCCATCTCATGGCATTTATAGACTATATATTTTTTTCATTTTTTTAGCATGGGTATACTTTTAGACTTTATCCCATGAATAGCAAGAAAATGTAGTATTGGGTGCGTTTTACGCTCCATCCCATACTTTATTAAGCTTTTAGATATGCATCTTGCTTTATTTAGTTTATCATTATCATCATTTTTTTATATTAGTCCTCATCCATTATTGAAAGGCTAAAGGTAAATATTATGGCTATAGTTTCCATGAAGCAACTAAAATCCTAAAATCTTAAACTAAATGAGCATATTCTAACCTTAAAGCATAGTTAATGAAGAGACTAAATAACCTAAAATGTTGAAAGAAGTAAAAAGAGATAACTTAAAAACATAAAACACATGCCAAAAATCTTGAAAAACTAATCAAATGAGTATAAAAGGTAAATGAATCTTCATAACGACCTATATTACATACAATATGAGCAATACTTATAATAAAACTCACTAAAAAAAATTAGTCTACATAAAGACAAAGATAAACAAACAACACACACACACAAGTGCTCCCCCACACTTAGAACACACATTGTCCTCAATGTGGAGAAACAAAACAAACACACAAACAAAAAGAAAATTAAAAATAAACAAAAGCATAGAGGAAAGAAAACTCCACTCAAATCATGGTGAGAGTGGAGGTGATAGGACCTCATAGCCCGCTTGGGCAATGAAAGTGTCCACCTTGTGTTCAAGATGGTGTTGACGATGAACCAATTGACTTGTGGCTTGCTCTAAAGAAGCCAATTGATTTTGGATGGCAGATTTATTGTGTAGAAATTGATTGAACATGGAAGTGGTGATATTGGAAGATGCAGTTGGTGTGAAAATAGGTGAATGACTAGGTGTACCCTCCATAGGATCATCACTTTGCCCTAACTCCATTGGCCTTGACTATTCCGAAGTACTTTCCATAGCAGCCACTTGGGGAGTAGAAGTGCTTGGTAATTCCTTCCAACAAGAATGATATATAGGTGGTATGTATTGAAAGGAATTGTTAGTGACTTCTCCTCTTACAAATAAATGCTTAGAAAAATATATGCATGGAAGTACACCATCATAAATACGCAAATCAATATCAATTCCCCTAGCAATAGCAGCTATGACATGACCATGTGTGATAGGGGACTTCGGGTGACTAACACAATTCAATAATTGTTTGAAAATCCAATAAGACCAACATATAGACTTACGATTATGCACACACCACATCAAAAATAGTTCATGACTAGAAACTCTATTAAATTCAGGCTTGTTGAAGACAATGGAGGCAAGAATCTTATGCAAAATCCAATATTTCAAGTCCGATATAAACATAGATTTAGCCTCTCTAGCCCTATATGGTGTAGTCAAACCAATAAGAAAGGTCCAAAAATCATTAGGTCTATAACTCTTAAGAGGAGTACATAATCCACTTGGTTTAAAACCAAATATACGATGGATCATGAAATAAGTAAGAGTATGATCAACACCATTCAAGCGAAAGTCTACAAGTCTAGGATTATCAGCATTTTCTTTGAAATTTGTGTAAAACTCCAAAACTAAATCAGTATAGAATTGCTCATGCATATTAACAAACCTGAAGAGACCACATTGAGACAACATCTTATTCACTTCATCAAGAACACCCACTTGTTCAAGCAAAGAGTTAGGAAAATACTTACATTGAGATTTTGCTCTATCTTTAAGAACAAGGAATCAGTTACCTTCATGAATGGAAGAAAAAGGGAATGGAGCACCAAAGTCTATCTGTAAACTCTGTAGTGGTGCTTCATCTTCTCCTTGTTGATCCCTTGAAGCTGCAACGTTCTTTGTCCTTACCATGGTTGGTAAAGAGAAAGGAAGTAGAGATAACAATGTGTAACGTGAATGAAAAGAAGGGAAATGGGAAGAAAATGTTGTAGAGAAAGAAAAACAAAGAGACAAAAGGAAATGCAAGTTACAGTTGAAGAGAAAGAAGTGTACGAGAGGAGTAAAAGAAAGAGAATGTAAAAAAAAATGAAAAGTAAACTACCACAGTATTTATAGAAGAAGAAGGGAAAAATAAAAAGAGATGACATTTAGAAACCCTAAATTTAAGTTATAACCGTTCCCCCTCTTAAATTTAAGTTAATAAAGGGTAGTTAATCCAATTAAAAATCGCTAATACTCCTAATTAGAAGAAATAAAAGTGAAATAAAGAAATGAAAATGAAATAAAAATAAAAATAGGAAGTGAAAAATCACAACTCGTAACTCTTGGAACAGTGCTTTACGAGTCGGCATGTTCCTCACTACTCGTGAAGAGAAGGCAGTGAGTGTTAAGGAAGCAATGGTCATGACTCGGCAGGAATCTCACGACTCATGAAAAAAAATAGGGATAGACAAAAATGGAAATCATCACGAGTCGGTATGGCAGTCATGACTCGTGAGCCTTTCGCTTCTGTACTACACGTGATACTCTTCACGACTAGTGATTTTGTGTTAGTGTAAGCTCTAGCCCCAATGCATTGTAATAAAACACTTTAATTAATAAAATGAGGCAATTGTTTTATCTATTGTATTCCCGTGCATATCAATTGATAAAACCATCCAAGAATGTTGTTTCAGTTTAAGTTATCATGTGTGAGGCACATGGTTGTAAGACCTTGAAACAATTGAGAATTCATTCTAAATATCCCTATTCAGTCATTGTTATGGGAATAACATATGAATTAAGACTAGTATGCTCTCTATGATAAGTTGAGTTCTGTCTTACGGATCATAAGGACAAGAGTGTCAATCAGAGATCATAGATACATGTTTAGAACATGGTATCTGGATTCAATCCGCTCATGAGAACACTGCATGGTACAAGTCATAAGTGTTTCTCATATGCAAGTTTTGTATCGGAGTTCTTAGACCTAAAATCTCTATGAAACTCTTTATGAATTAATGTGTGCTTTGACATACACCTAACGTGCTCGTAACAGAGTGACAAGTACGGGTATGCTTGGGTATGCATTGATTCATGTTAGAGAGCATGAGAGAAGTGAAGGGATTACCCCTCTCGATAAGAGAGAAAAATATCATCGGCCACTTGATTAGTGAACTAAGAAGTGTATGGCCATATCGAGATTAAATAATGAGTAATCATTATTTATCTGAGAGTTTAGTGTCACTGTAATATCAAGAAAGGAATTAATATATATAAGGATGACTAGTTCCATGCCTTATATTCATTCTGATATTTATGGGTAAGGGACTATGCAAAATTGCATTAGGTCACTAAATGTCATATGCATTTTCATTTAATTTGGATTGCTATAATATCTTGCTAGAGAATATATATAGCCTTTGAATTAATTTATTAATTCATTGCCAACATTAAATGGACCTATACGATCGCACATAAAGCATTGGGCTTAAAATATTTAAATTAAGTATTGGACATTAATTTGGGCTTTTAATTAAAGTCAAATTAATGTGTGTAATGGGTTATTAGATTGCTATTGGACCTTGGCCCATGAGAGAGAGAAATTCAGCCCACAAGGTTTAATTTCAATTAATTAAATGTCATGTATTAATTTAATTAATTGAGTAAAGCCTAAAGATATATTTATCTAATTAAATCATTTAAATGGAATTTGATGTGGCCGAAATTCCTAGGGAAATACCAAGGAATTTCGGCACATGTATTATTTTTTATTTAAGTGATTTATTAGATTTAAGTGTCTTATCTTTTATCCTAAATTAAGTGATATTGTTTGATTAAATGTCTTTTGTTTTTATCTTGGATAAATTAAAAGAGTTTTTATCAATAAATATTACTTATTTTAATTAAGTGATAAAGGCAAATATTAATTATCTTTAGCTAATATTAATTATCTTAAGGTAGTATATTTGAGATTTATCACTTAATAAATAAGATAATATATATATTGGATGAGAGAGAAAAGTGTGTAACCTAATTTCTTCTCTAAAGTGGCGTGAATTTCATCTCCCTCTCAAGAATTTCTTTTGGCCAATTTTTCACAAGGAGAAAGGATTGTTCCTCATTCTCTTGTGTTATTGGGTAGTAATAGCAACCTAGAGAAGTACAAAATCAAATTTTGTAGCTTAAAATCAATTGCCTTTACACGATACTTAAATAGAGAGCTAGCAATCTTAATTTTAAGCCGTCTTTGCAATTGTGTGTGTGAACATAGAGAAGAGTGGCGTAAAGGCTGTTCTTTTGGCATTGGTAGAGAAGATCAAAGGTTGATATATCACTCTTGGTTGCTGGTCTTCATCAAACCAAATATTTAAGTGCATCAACAGTTGTAAGTTTTACAACCCTAAAATTGCATGTTTCGTTTCTTGCTTTGGATTTGTATGGTATGTATGATGAAAATTTTTATTTTTCCGTTGTGTTATCATCTCATTCATACCATGTCATATTCCATCATTTTGCTCGCGACTGAATGGATGAAGCCTCTAGAATAATCATGAACACATTCACGAGTCGTGATGCACTCGTGAACATGATGTATTTCTCTGCAAAATCTTAACAACTTGATCCAAAAATTAAAGTAACAAAGAAAAATGAGCTAAGGAACATAAAAACTATATAAAACATATAATGTAATCTACAATCAAACCATAAAATAAATAAATTCAAACTAAAAGAACTAAGGAAAAACAAAAAGAATATTAGGAGTATGCAAAAGAAGAATTTATCAAAGAAACTTTGTGAGTAGGAACCAATGCATCACCAATGAAATAAGGCTTTAATCTATGTCCATTTACCTTAAAAATCTCTCCTTTATCATTAGCAATATCAACAACCCCATAAGAAAAAACTTGAACAACTTTAAAAGGTCCCGACCATCTAGACTTTAATTTTCCAGGAAAAAGCTTCAATCGAGAATTATACAACAAAACCATGTCACCAACTTGAAATTCTTTCTTTAGTACATGTTTATCATGCCATGATTTAGTTCTTTCTTTATATAACTTGGCATTTTCATAGTCATTCATACGAAGTTCCTCTAACTCTTGTAATTGAAGCAATCTCTTCCTACCAACTTGTTGCATATCAAAATTTAACACCCTAGTTGCCCAATAAGCTTTATGTTCAATCTCAACTGGCAAATGACAAGACTTACCATAAACCAATTAATAAGGTGTAAGACCTATAGGAGTTTTGAAAGCTATTCTATATGCCCAAAGAGCATCATCTAACTTAAGTGCCCAATCTTTTCTTGACCTAAAGACAATTTTCTCTAAAATCCACTTAAGCTCTCTATTGCTAATCTCAACTTGTCCACTAGTTTGGGGATGATAAGGTGTAGAAATTTATCAAAAGCATACACAATAGCCAAGAGTTCTTTTTCAGTTGCGGAGTAATTAATTTGGGCATCATCTAGTAATTTGCTAGCATAATAAATAACAGAAGGCTTCCCATCAATTCTTTGTCCTAAAACAGCCCCTACCGCATAATTACTAGCATCACACATCAATTCAAAAGGTTGATCCCAATTTGGTGGTTGTAACACCGGTGAAGTGACAAGAGCATGTTTAAGAGTTTTAAAAGATTAAAGACATGCCTCATCAAAATGAAAATCAACATCTTTACCTAGCAACGTGCATAAGGGTTTAGCTATCTTAGAAAAATCTTTGATAAAACTCCTATAAAAACCAGCATGGCATATAAAGCTTTTAACATCTCTAACATTTTTAGAAGGAGGCAAATTAGCAATTATTTCAATTTTAGCCCTATCAACTTCAATCCCCCTATTAGAAACTAAATGTCCTAAAACAATACCCTCTTGAGCCATAAAATGGCACTTCTCCCAATTTAAAACCAAACCATGCTCCATACATCTATCAAACACCTTAGAAAGATTAGATAAACAATCCTCATAATTAGTGCCATACACACTAAATTCATCCATGAAAACTTCTACACATGGATCAATAAGATCACTAAAGATAGAAAACATGCATCTTTGAAATGTAGCTGGTGCATTACACAAACCAAAAGGCATTCGCCTAAATGCAAAAGTTCCATATGGGCATGTAAAAGTTGTCTTAGATTGGTCATGTGGATGAATTTGTATTTGGTAGAAACCACTCAACCCATCTAAGTAGCAAAAGTAAGAAAAATTAGCCAATCTTTCAATAACTTGATCAATAAAGGGTAAATGAAAATGGTCATTTTTTGTAGCCTTATTTAACTTCCTATAGTCCACACACATATGCCAACCCGTGATAGTCCTAGTAGGAATTAAATAATTGCTATCATTACGAATTCAGTCAAACCACCCTTCTTAGGGACAACTTGAATTGGGCTTACCCACTTGCTATCACTTGTAGAATAAATTATACCATTATCAAGCAATTTAATTAT
This sequence comes from Excoecaria agallocha, assembly GCA_037975025.1. NCBI lineage: Eukaryota > Viridiplantae > Streptophyta > Magnoliopsida > Malpighiales > Euphorbiaceae > Excoecaria > Excoecaria agallocha. The sequence goes on from CM075807.1 coordinate 21,345,593, forward strand.
TTCCTTCCTCACAACCTCTTTAAGAGTTAGATTAAGCCTTCTTTGACCTTAATAGACGGCTTAGAATCCTCCTCCAACAAAATTCTATGCATGCAAACCTTAGGTGCAATCCCTTTTAAATCACTAATTGAATATCCCATAGCATTTCGATGAGCAAGTAAAATACCACGTAAAACATCCACATTATGCTTAGCAATTGATGAATTAACAATGAATGGTAATTGAGAATTTGCATCTAGAAATTCGTACCTTAAGCTTGTTGGTAGTGGCTTGAGTTTAAGCTTGATTTCCTCCTTAGATATCTTTGATGACATATCCTCATCCTTTCTCAAAGACTCAATTTTTGAGAATCTTCCATAGGAGGGATATGAGGCAACTTGCAAAACTTCATCACAACTTTCATTCAAATAATAAGGTACAATAGGGTTTTGACTCACACAATCATGCACAACACTATCAATACACTCATCAAGAACATCATAAGAATCAATTCTATTTACCACCTCTATTGGTGAAGATTTAATCATGCCAAAAACATTAAACTCAATTTTTTTAGCATTAACCTCAAGAGATATTTTACCATTTTTCATATCAAAAATAGCCCTAGCAGTAATTAAGAATGGCCTACCAAACAAAATGGGAATTTCAGGATCTTCATCCATTTCTAACACAACAAAATCAGCAAGAATCACAAATTTACCCACTTTGGTTGGAATATTTTCTAATATGCCTATAGGGTGTGAAATAGACTTATTCGCCATTGATAAGCACATATTAGTAGGCTTTAACTCACCTAAATCAAGCCTTTTATAAATTGAGTAAGGCATAAGACTAACACTAGCACCCATATCACATAGGGCCTTATCAAAATATATACCACCTATAACACAAGGAACCGTAAAACAACCCGAATCCTTTAGCTTAGGTGGGTATTTAGAATACATAGCTTTAGACTCTTCTACCAAAGAAACATAACCATATTCTTCAAGCTTACCCTTGTGACTCACAATTTCTCTTAAAAATTTTGCCCATGAAGGCATATCTTTAATGGCATCCACAATGGGTATAGTTATAGTAAGTTCCTTCAAATAATTCAAAAACTTGCCAAATTGCTCATCAAGATTTCTTCTAATAAGTCTTTGAGGAAATGGCAAAACATTCAAATTAACTTTAGGTCCATCTTCCCTAGATGAGGTTATATTTTTTTTAGGTTCATTAAGCTTATTATCATTTTCACTCACATCCACAACATGATCATCATTCACAATAAGATTCTCATCACTTTTACTATTACTCTCAATCTTTTTCCCACTCCTTAACATAATGGATTGAACCGATTCATGAGGCAAAAACTCAGGTTGACTTGGTAGCTTGCCTAAAGGTTTAGCATTAGAAGTGGCTTGTTGAGCCAATTGGGTTTCAAGCATCTTATTATGAGTGACAAGTTGATCAATTTTAGTGTTTATTTGCCTAAATTGTTCCTCATTTTGCTTGTTAGTAGTCATTTGATGATTAACAAATTGCTCCATCAAATTCTCTAAATGGGATTTAGGCTGTTGGGAGTTAAAAGATAGCTTATTTGGAAAAAGGTGAAGGGTTAGGTAACTTGTTCATATGATTGTGATTATTATTATTAGAAGGGTTTAATTGGGCATTTTGGTTAGACCAAGAAAAACTGGGATGGTTTCTCCATTGTGGGTTATAATAATTAGAATTTTGACCCAACCTTTGATTATAATTCCCTTGAACAAAACTAACATCCTCACTAGACCCCTCACTACAATTAGCATACATATGAGGTCCACCACATTTCTCACATACTTGACTAACATTTTCAACATTGGAGTGAGAATTACTTACCATTTTTGTCAAAGCTTCTACCTTAGCCGTCAAAAGATTAATGGAATCCAATTCCAAAAACCCCTTAGCCTTCGCCATAGTGGGTTCTTCTCCCATATAGCCTTGTGAGGCTAATTCTTCCAACAAAGTTTCAGCTTCCTTAGCAGTTTTCTCCAACCATTTCCCACCTGAAGCAGCAATAACAATATTTCTATTTTCCTCCATTAACCCATTGTAAAAGATTTGAGGAATCATCCAATTCGGCAAGCCATGATGAGGACATTGCCTTTGAAGTTCCTTAAATCTTTCCCAAGAGGTATAAATGGTTTCATTAGGCAATTATTTAAATGTGGATATTTGATTTCTAAATTTTGCCGTTTTATGTGGCGGAAAATACTTATGAAGAAAAGCTTGTTTTAATTGGTCCCATGTAGTAATTGTCTCACTAGGTATACTAGCAAGCCAAATTTGAGCCTTTTCTTTTAAAGAAAACGGAAATAACCTAAGTCTAATGGCATCATTACTCACTTCATTAATTTTAAACGTAGCACACACATTAAGAAAAGTAAGGATATGAGCATAAGGGTCTTTCCCTTGCAAACCTCCAAATTGGTTATTTTGCACCATTTGAATGACAGCCGGATTGATCATGAAATTGTTATTAGCAATAGCCGGTGCCACTATTCCTCCAAAACTTTCCAAAATATTTGCCATCGCAAAATCACCAAGCGTTCTCCTTTCTTCACCCACCATAATTGGAATATTATGACCTTCTTCCAACTTTGCACTTTGTTCTCCTTCTACTTGCAAACTAAATTCCTCTTGTAGCTTCCTTCTAAGTTCCCTACACAAATCAAAAATACTTTTAGTCTAAAACTATTACAAAAACTCTAATACTAAAACAAACAAAACGCCAAATAAAATTTCATATATCAAAATAACTAATTTATATCATAAAATCCTAAAACATCTACTCTTTTGTATCAATCAATAAAAATTCATTTAAACCGTTCCCCGATAACGGCGCCAAAATCTGATGGGAATTTAATTGAACCCTTAGTCTTACTAGACTGCGTATAGTATGAGTAGGGTATCGTTCTAAAGGGAACGGGGCAAATTTTATATTGATGTAACAACAAGTAAATAGATAGGTAACAATTTTAATTAAAATCATGCAATTAATGTAAATACTAAACTACTTAAAATATATTAAGTTAATTTTGGATAATAGATTACTTAAAAGATGGGATGGACATACATTATAACCAAATAAAACAAGTTCATCTTTGATTTAATTAACAATTGTATGAATGATATGAATGGAGAATTTAGCCAAGATTCTTTAAAGCAATTCTCATTGTCAATAAAGAATGTTCTTACTTAGAGTCTATAAGCATTCTCATGTTATTATAGAGATAAATAAAAACTATGAAGTTCTATGCCAATTCTTTAACCCCTTAAAGTTAATTCCTTATCTCTAAGTGAATTCAATGCTTTAAGTAAATTCATTTAACTTTCCATCAAAGAATTCCAACTCTCATTGTGAATTAAATAACTAACATACTTAATATGGTGATCAAGCATACTAAGCAAATCAAAGCACTTAAACAAACTTAAATCATACTTCATACATAAATAAAATAAACATTCAATAGACAAAGATAAGTAGATGAATAACAACTTAAATTAAATAGTTATAATGTACCAAAAAAACTTAGCCATAAACAAAATTACAATAAAGATGAAATAAGAGATAAGAAAACATCACTCCCTAGGGTTTACTTTTTATTTTGACCTTCTAATAAATCTCTTATTCCTTTGGCTTTGCTCTTTTGTCATCCTCTAAAACTAAGTAAAATGAAATGGTCCAAAACAACTAAAATGTTCTTAAGAAACAATAAAAGAATTTTTTGATTTTTTTTCTCTCTAGAGTTTTTCTCCAATATATCTCTTTTAACTCTACAGGTATGTCTCTTAATAGGTCACGAAAGATTGCCTCTGAAAGGACATAATGTATGGCTGAAAACTCAAGTGCAGAAAATACATCGTTTGGGAAACATTGCCTTGTTCGACTCGGGAACACCCTCACGAGTCATGATCTTCATCTTCTCTTCAAGACTCGTGAACATCATCCAACTAGTGAACACCCTCACGAGTCGTGATTCACTTCACGACACGTGATCCTGATGCCGAGTCGTGATCTCCTTCTTCGAAATTTCACCATCTTCTTTATTTTCTTCACACTTCACCAATTTTATCCTAAAAACAAACATAAACACATAAATTGGACATAAACACATAAAAATACATATAATATTACATACTTAACTACATAAATAAGAGAAAAATACAAATAAAAAGGTAGACATTTTACATGACATCAAAAATATATTTTTTTAATCATTTATAAAACAATTTATATAAATTATCCTTGGGAAGACATCCCACAATATCAAGAGTGCATATCAAGTAAATCTGTATATTCTGGGCCCGTTTGGTTCACTATATTGTATTAGCTTGTATAGTATTAGCTTGTATAGTATTAGCCTGTATTATATTATATAGTGTTTGGTCCAAAATTATATTACTCTGTAATATTATATTTGGTGTATAATGTCATAATATATTATTTTTTAAAAATTAAAAATAGATACAATTAAATTAATTTTATTGTAACTAATTTAGATAAAAAAATTATAATTATAAAATATAAATTTTAATACATCAATTTTTTATTAAAAATGAAAAAAATAAGAAATGATTATATATTATTAGAAAGATCAGTATTTTTAAAATCAAAATTAAATAAAAAATGAACAAATCTAAACAATGAATTGGACAAAATATTTGACCAAAAAATGAAAGAATTTATCAATTATAATATAAATTTTATATAATAGTTATTAAATTATACATTCAATATTATAAGTTTAAAAATTTGATCGCGGTGTGGTAATGGTGGCGGCAGTAATGTGGTAATGATGGGGGGTGGTGGTGATGGAGGTAGTGGCAGTGGCGGGATGGAGGTGGTAGCAGCAGCGGCGTTGTGGTAGCAGTGGTGGTGGTGGTAGTGGTGGCAATGGGGGCAATGATGATGGTGATGGCTGCAGTGGCGGTGGTGGCAGTGGTAGCAGTGGTGGAGGTAGTGGTAGTGATGGCGATGGTGATGGCAGCAGTGGTAGGGGTGTGGTGGTGGTGGCAGTGATAACAACAATGGAGGTGGCACAGTATTTAGTATTAATACGATATTTATCATATTAAACAAATTTAAAGGTTTGTGGTATATTATTTTATACAGCGTGTGTGCAATAATGAGATATATGATGTATTATATTATCCATACATTAATTTTTCAAAAAGCCTTTTAAACACCGTACTTGTATTTAATTTTTATTATATTATACTATCTCATATACAATCTAATAAACCAAACGCGACCTCAATACATTATGGTACATATTATTAAATTCACAAACTAGAAAATCTGACCATTCATTTTTTTTATCATTGTTTATTGGCAACTTGTATATTGGGTTAAATATAAAAGAATATAATTATAATTTATTTCTTTCCATAATGAGTAAAGTGCAAACAACATCTTTTCCGTCTCCTCTTTCTTTTATTATTTCTTATCAAAAAAAACACATGGATTATTAACAATTTCGACAATTTTGATGTGTTATTTTATCCCTATTTAGGTAGCATTTATTAAATCGATAAAGATAAAAAATTTTAAAATAATATTTGAAATATTTTTTAGATCAAAATATAGAATAATCAAGATAATATTGAAAAATATTCCAATTTTTTTTTCAATTATTTGTTAAAATTTTTGGAATAAATTAAAAATATATATTTTTTAATTTTTTAGTTATTTTTTATCTAAATATGTCAAGATATGCATATCTTGACCTTATGTTAAGATATGCATATCTTGATTTTTCAAGATATAGGCAGTTAATTTTTTTTTTTGTAGAACTTTTCTTTTTTTTAACAAATGCTTGGAAATATTGGAATAATTTTATTTTCTTTCCATCCCGATTTTTTTAAGGTTAACAAACGCTAACTTAATGAAATTCAGTAATACGTGGTTACTAAATCTTTTACTCCTCTCATTTATAAATAAGGATAGACCCATCCATAAAGGAAGAGAGGCAAATCTCTCGAGAAAATTTTACCTTAATCCGTATGAAAAATCATAATCCAAACTCAATCCCAAAAAGACCATAATAAATCGAAAAATTTAAAGTCGAATTCAAATTTCAAAAAATCTGTCTAAAAATATCTAAAACTTGACCTTAATTTGCAACCCGATATTTTTAATTAAATTTTATTTTTTTCATATATATATATATATATATATAAACATTACACCATTTTATTAATATCTTCATCTTTATTTTATATAAAAATTAGATTTAATTGAAAGAAAAGAAAAATGTCTATTTTTTTAAACTGTGATCTGAAAAAATTTAAAAAAATAAAAAAGTAAAATGAAAAATAATAATTTAGTGAAGTAAAGTGTATACTATATTTCACAATTTCTATTCTTTGCATATTTTCTTTAATCTTTTTTTACTCTATGCCATACTCAATTGACATTTCGTTGCCCATGACTTATCTATCATCTTTCATCAGTGTTATTGCTTAGTCGTGTTTTTTTTCTATTGAATCATGGTATCTCAAACCTGAAAAAGAATGTAACGTCTCAAAAGTTTTGAGTTTGTGAATAGTACATTTTGGACCTTGAATAGTAGTTTCTAAAATGAATAGTACCACCCAAAACAAGAATAGTATATTTTCAAATTATGAATAGTGCCATTTGAGATAAATTTGATAATCGGATTTAGACAAAAATAAGTCTATTTAAGGTATTAAAAACTAAAATTGAAATCTGAATCACGGTTTTCATGGTGAATAGTGACATGTTAGACCAATTTTAACCGATAATCAAAGTTTATCTTGAATAATGACAAAGTCAAATTGACTAATATGATGAGTTATCTGTGATTTCAATTATGTTTTTAAAGTAGAGAGACCAAAAAAGTCAAAGCTGACCTAAAACACCGAAAAATTAAAAATCACATTGGTTAAACTAAGAACCTAACCAAATATATCAAATAACTTATGATTCAATTTTCAATTTCGATTCAAATTTTCAACCATAATTGAGACCCGAAATCCACCTGAAAAATAAGTGACAAGAAAAAATGATGACCTAAAAAATCTAAAATTGGAAAAACTGATTCGGAGTGACTAAAATTCAAATCCATCAGACTGACCCATTTTCTAAGTCTACCAATACACAAACACTTTTTTTTACAATTCTATTAAAAAAATTGAATTAAAATAAAATATTCTCTCCTTATTTAGAACATTTTTAAATTTTTATTTCCCTCATAAAAATATATTAAAATTTTGTTCTTTAAAAAAATGATAACTTCAAATGATCTACCTAAAAATCCACCAATATTTAAAAGAATGTGGACAAAAGACGAAATGGCAAAAATAGATGTCTTCGAGCAGAAGAGGCAATGGGAAGAAGATTGTCCAAAAGCCTTTCAATATTTATCAAAATTTACAAATGCAATAGGGATAAGCACAATCCCAATGAATTGAGTCTACAACAAAGCCATCATAAAGAAGGGAGCAGATCTAGGAACAATCCAAAAATTATACCATTTTGGATTAATTCATGTTATCTATCCTAGTGAAGATCTAGAGGAACTCAAATGTCTACTTGGAATAATAATTCATCAATTTAAAGCATTTCGAAGTATCACTAAAGCCTCAAAAATCTACCTTAAGACTAAGATTATAATTCTTGAGTGGGACAACGAGAAAAATATAGAACTTTGCATAAAAACTCTATCAAGATGGGAAATACCAAATAGGAATTCATTCCTAAAGAATGAAAGACATTTACCTTATTACCTTTAATCCTAAAAAATCTACTTGAAATGAGGATAAGAAATATAGAAACATTTGTTAGGGCAATAAAAGAAATTTTAACTGACGAAAGAAAATATTTTACCAACTATTTAGAAGGAATACTAATTACTAATGCAACTGGTGAACAACATTAAGAATATCTATTAAAAGGCTATCTTAAAGGAATATTTGAAGGAAAAGTACCTATGAGAAACACTAAAAGGCAACTTTTTGAAAAGTATATAAAGAAAAAACCTGCGGTGCTGGAAAAAAAAAGAAAGGAACAAGATTTAGTGGAACTGGGGCCTCTTTGACAAAAAGAGCAGTAATTTAAGATGTATCCAAATAATATTATGTAAGCAATAATGTAATAAAGGCGGGATACAACCTCTATAAAAACCCACTATATATTTAGAGAAGGCACAATCAAAGTTCACAACTTATCTTTTGCTTATTTTCTCTCAGCTTGAAATATTGTAATCATTCTGAAGAAATAAAATCTATGGAATTTTAGTTACTTTCTCAATTCTTTTTGAGTAACCCTAGTACTTAGCATTTAAATCTTTCTAGAAATATAGGAAATTGGTTACAATAAACTTAGAGAGTTAATTAGATCACTCATATACCCTATAATTTTTCTATCAAAGTCCACCTATGAATAATTTGTTGTTGTTAATTGAAAATACTTTTAGTAACTTCTCCTAATAATACTAAGCTCATGCTTGTGTGAAGAAAAAGTAGGAGGTATAGTCCTTGAAGAGCTCAAGTCAACTCAGATTGTCTACAGTCTAAGGGTGAATAGTTATCAGAAAGCATTGATAACTGGATTCAAGCAGCAGTAAAGGAAATGTATTAGACCTAGAGAAGAAAAATTTATAAGGTATATTGAAACCCTAACTTTGGTTCGTTTATGGTACTAGTTTTCAATTATATTTCTTATAAAGATGGTATACTAGAGAAAAGGCGAAAAGAAAGAATGCTATTTTAAAATGAATTTGAAATTTTCAAAATTTTTGGTAATGTTTCATTTATGTAATTAATATGGATAGAATAAAAATAAAAATAATTTGAATAAGTAATAAAATCCATTCTTTAGAATTAGATAATATATTCTTTAAAAATAAAATAGAATATTTAGAAAAAGTAATAAAAATAGGTGAAGAAAAGGGGTTAAATCTAGGAATAGGTATAAATGAAAGAATAGAAACCTTAAATTATATAATAAAGAGAAATCAAACATGAATAAACTGGTTAAAAGATATAAAGAAAGGAATTCCATTAGGATAAAAATAGTAAAAGTTAATATAAAGTCTAATTTAAAAGTATATTGGCTGAAACAATTCTATCTGTGGGCTACTAGTCCAAAGGGTAACTAGGTTATCGTGATCAATTATTACAACATTGTGACGCGTGCCAAACTCGTAGGCATCTGGTATGTCCTAAAAAATATGCTTTTAGGGCTCGAGACCAAATAAAGATTAATTTAACTTGTGACGGCTGGTCGCTTTGCAATAGAGAGGATTTATTCCCATCTATTATTGATGATCAACCTACGAGGGATTCTATTGGGCACCACAAGATAGGTATCACGAAGTTGCCACCTAACAAAATATTGGAAAAGTGAGTTCTCACCTCATGAAGCAGAAACCATATATAGTCTGGACTTTACTTCTATTTATAACTTGGTTAATGTTTTACATAAATGACCATTTGTGGTTAATCATCCAAATCTCCTTCTCAAGCATTTCATAGCAAGGAATTAAACGGTGCATTGCAATCATGTAAAAAGTAGTAAAATGTGCATATAGAAGCATATAAGAATAAAAGAAATAAATCATGCATAAATCAGGAAAGTGATTGAGCTTATTTAGATGAGAACTTTGTTCCTCACATGCATATTTACAAAAGGCAAAATTTTGAGTGGATTTTGAAAAAAAAAAGAGGGCATTGAGCTCACGTGGCTTTTGAAGAAAGGAATCATGTTAGTTAATTCTAAGATGAAAAAATCATTTTATATTAAAAAATAAATCCTTAATTTACATATCATTCTATGAGTAAAGATCGAGACATTGGTCCTGTTTATTAGAAAAATTCCACTTAAACTAGTATAAAAGTCATTTAGTGAATTTTTAATTTAATGCTTTAGAAATCATTTATTTGCAATAAAAATGGCATTAAAGAATATTAAAAGAGAAAAAAACATATATAGCTATTTATTAAATTGGGAACATTGATTCCCTCATGCAGATTTTATAAAAGAATAATCTATGTGATTTTTAGGTAAAAATTGGACTTTGGTTCCTTTTATGTGAAAAATATCCAATTAATTATGTAGAAAACATTTAATGTGAAATCCCTAATTACTGTGCAAAAATATTTTTTTTACTAGCTATTCCAACCAATTTGTTAAAAAAGAATAAAAAAGCCCAAATACAAAAATAAGCAAATATTTAAACTAGTGAGGCTAACATTAAGCTAAAACCGATTAACTTTGGTCACTAAATCCAAGCTCTCCCATACAACATTATTATATGATTTTGCCAATAAAAAAATACAGGAATTAGCAAAATCAAATAATAATTGCATTTAAATCATAAAAAATATTAACAAAAAATAATAACCATTAACAATAGGCATTCATGAAATTAGGCAAAGGCAGAACAAGATAAAATGGATAAATATTTAAAAAGATAAAGATAATAAAGGTAAAAATGAAGAAATAAATAAATCTGGGAACAAAAACATAAGGAAAAATAAGAAAATGAGTTAAGGACTCATCAAGGGAGAAGAATAAGCGAATCACAGCCTGAAGGGTGAGTGACGGCCTTGAATGGAGTGAGTCATGCCCCCTTCAAGCGAGTCACTGGCCACTCCATGAGTGAGTCACAGCGAGTTAGGAGTGAGTCATGACCCAAGACTGTGACTTACTCATGACCTAAAGCTGTGAGTCACTTTTGGCTTGTATAGCAGCTACCGAAATGATGCCATGATCACTCTAAAAACATAAAAATCCCATCTTGAGGCCTAAGCATGAATAAAAAGGACTCTAAGCTCCTTAAAATAACCTAAATGCTCAAAATAATCACTGAAACAACTCAAAACTATTATTTCAAAAAATCACCATGTGAAAAGCTCAAGCTTTAAAGAGAGAAACAAACATCATGAAGACACCAAACTCACTCGCACTTATGTATAAACTAAAAATTAATGCATAAAATTTAATTTTACACATACTCAAGCCCTCAAAAAATCATTTACACAAAACAAAGAAAAAAACATATATCATACAAGGAAAACCAAAAAACAAAGAATGGCAAAACTGTATAGAAAACTCAAAATAAATATCTACAAGAACAAAAGTTATAAATCTATAGGTAAGATATAACTTTGCCTCTTACATTATGTTCAGTAAAGCTATCCTAGAAATAAGTGGGAGTGCACTCTTCACCCTTTCTCCTTCTGCTCGCTTCGTTTTTTTCTTGAAAAGAAAAAAAAAGTTTTTTTCTCTCTCTAAAACTTTGCTCTTTTTTTTCCTAGATTCATTTTTTTAAAGAACGTCATTATTCTTAAATGCATTAGGATTAGAATTAATAAATAAAAAATATTTTTTCCTAAAAATTATTCCTCTGTTTTGCAGGAAAAAACTACAATTCTGAGTGAAAAATGCCTAGTCATAGCTTGGATTGATGAGTTAAGGGCATGACTAGAAGTTGGGCTTCCTAAAAATGCCCAAAAATCCATTTAAAAGAGGAATTGAGTGAGTCACAGGCTTAGGGCTATGACTCACTATTAAGTCATGCCCTTGAGTCATGGCCAGTGACTTAAGTAATTGTCAACAAGAAAGGGATCGGGTCACCCCTAAAGGCCATGATTCTAGAGCGAGTTATAGTCTTGACCCATGAGTCAAGGCCATGACTCATTTTTTGAGTCAACCTAGAGCCTCTAAATATGCTCATTCCACCCATCCGAGAGAGAGAAAACACATGTATACCCCCAATGCATCATTTTGACATCTAAAATCCATAAACTTACAAGAAGATATTTTTCAAAAGCAAACACTGAAGAAGGATAGAGCATTTACTGCTTCCTAGCTACTTTAGAATAGCATTATCCTTATTAGATAACTCTAATAGAGGCCGACTCAGGAACTAGTGTCTACAATTGCCCCTAACTTTAGGAAGGCTAGTGTACTAGTGTTTAGGTTTGCCAAAGTTTAGAGTAAAGTGATAAAAGATACATACCTGAGGCAGTGAATATTGGAGTATAGGCACATATCACTTGCGGTACTGAATTTCTAGTTGAGTAATTACTACCCGCTCGTCGGTGTTTTAACTCTTAAGCGATCAAGTAGTTATCATCAACTTGTCGATGTCTTAACTCTTGATTGGGTGATTATCATCAGCTTGTTGAATTTTAACCCTTGATTGATAGAGTAGTTATCGTTAACTTGTCGACATTTTAACTGTTGATTAGTTGATTAATTACCATCAGCTTGTCGATGTTTTAACTTTTGATCAAGTAATTACCATCATTTTTTCTATCTGTTAACCCTAGCTCAGGACATCTAATTAACGCTAGCTTGTTAGCTTGCAAAATTAGAGAAGATGATGGATTAAATGCCTCATGAGAGAACTCTTTCTTTTTATGGATATACCACCTCTTAAGAGGATTTAAGTACCTATGAAAGAATCTCAATGTCAATGTATTGTTGTCATGGAAAGAAATTCTTACCTTTTTATGGATTTTCATGATTTTTTTCATGTGGATCCAACTCTGAGCAAAAGGGCCATCCTTTGGTAGGCACTCTATAGCACAGGCCTGGTATTTGTACAGTCTTAGTATATGAAGGTCTCATTTTGATCTGATTGTACAACATTTGTAATTTGTGATGGGAAATTCCCATGATATGGCCTTATGTTAGGATCTTCCCTATTGAGGTGGTGCTTAAATCATCACATTATACATTTTATTTTTCCTTTTGGTTAATTAATTTAATTTTATTGAATATGTTACCATGACGATGCAAGTTATTTTTTTTCCTTTTGTTTTCTTATTATATTAGGCATCATGTTGATAATTGCAAAGAAAAACACTACATATACATCATAAAGAAAAATATTACCCATATATTACTTAAATGAAATAAAATACTAAATCCACAAATGTAAACACAACTGGAAATAAACAATAGTTAAATAATCAATATAAGAAAATTTAAATATGCCTCCTTGAAGGTCATCTCTGGCTTTTTGATCCTGAGGGACTTAGTGGTCTGGCTAAGGGACCCAGTGGCAGCTGAGGAGGCTGGGAAGGATTAGCAGGTGGTGGTGGCAATTGAGACACCTCAAACTCAAAACCCATCACTTGAGCTAAGGGAGTCAAGATCGAGCCTACCAAGCCTACCGGATGAACCACACTCATGTGTACCTGCCCCACAATTATCTCCTGTCGATGTACCATCACGTCTATCTGTGTAAGACACACAGTGTGGTGCTTTCGGCCCTCTTTCACATTTTTTCTAAGTCCAAGAACTCTGATTTAACTATCTATACTATCTGTCCAACCATGTCTACTGAGGCACCTAAGATCTAATAATTTCGATAAGAAAGACGGCTAGATGTGGCAATCATCTCTTGTACTCTGTGCAGATCTCATCCTAAAACCCTATTGGCATCTCTAAGCAAGTCAATCTACCTTTTAAATCTATCGTTGTAGCTGTAGAGGAAACTGGAATGAGTGGCACTAGCCTTCTAGAGGTGGATGCATCGGGGTCACCATATGGATGAAATCTATGGGCCTCATGTGGTGCTAGTATCTGCAATCTACTAGAACCTCATAGTGTCATAGGGTGTGGTCCTTTGTGCCCTGTGGAATGGCTCGAGCTGGTTCTCATATTGGAGGTCTGAGTCTTCAGTAAGTGTGTCTAATAAAGAGGGGAATGACTCTTAGATACCCTATCTTTTAACTGCTCTTCATCCGAGTGCACTGCGAGTTGATATTTTTAAATCCTCAAATCTTCATCTACCTCCTTTATAGTAATCAACCTATACCCGGTAGGTCTATGTTTGACCATGCACATATCTAATGCCATTTCAAAACTCACAACTACACTACCCTCGGCCTATGGTCCCATTTTCGACTTAGGAACCCTAAATGCTAGTAGTGATCGAGTAACTATCTCGCTGATGACCACTGAGGTGGCTAGCGACTGAGCTATCCTGTTAATGTTCTATAAGATGTCATGCCTAATGTTAAGGTGATGCCAAGTGGTCATAGCCCACAAGCTCTAATTATCCACAATGTTGAGGACCTTGAACTCCCTAATTGTCCCATATAGAAGCATGATCAAACCTATTGTAGGTGCCTAAAAACATGTGAAGATAACAATAACATAGTGGCCTTCATAGTTAAAGGGTTATAAGTGGTGCTTGGCTTGCTAATGATGGCCCACTGGTCTGGTCTAGCAGTTCTTTTGGTGATGGCGATATCCTCAACCATAGGCAAACCAAAAATCTCAACTATGTTCACTTATGATAGACTAAAAGGGATTTCAAAAACCCACAATGTGATAACCCTTGCCTTAAATATTAGGACACTGGTATCCTCTGTAGTGAAAAGTGGCTAAAAACTGTTGAACCACCTCAGGATATATAGTAAAAGTAGGTGTGTAGAAATCAAGCCAGATGGCTTGCTTAAGTAACTCTTGTGCTTCCTGTCAGATCCCTATGGTCTCAAGGAAATACGGGCTCATAAACCTACTAGTTTGAATATGTATGTGACAAAGAACGTGATATTTGTCGGCTTACTCCCACGTCATCCAGACGGATGCCTGAACATCTAGCTGTGCCTATGGCTATCTATGATGAGGCATCTATAGAAAGATAAAACTAATTAGTCTTTCTAACCAAACTGTCATATCAGACAACCATTTTAATTACAACTTTTTGAATTGAGAAGTGATCACAATTAGAATATCAAAAATTAAATTACAGTAAAAGTAATTATAATAATTTGGTAAAACTAATTTTAGATAGTAGTGAAATTACCAGATATTATAAATGGTAGGAAAATTGGTAAAATAATACAATATACATTCTAGCAAAATTAAAAAGATTAGATAGCACAAGGCTTAGCAAAGTGAGTGCAAATGGATGATTTAAAATTTTTTCTAGAGGACATTAAAACAAAAAAAATTGAAAATAAGAAAAATTTAGCAGCATTGATTCATCATTTGTTAACAAAATATCTAAGGAAATGGGCATTCATGCTTAATTTTGAAATTCAATTTAACTTCAAACAAACATCGACAAGCTATATGTGAACTATATACAAGCATAACATTTTTGACAAAAAAAAATCAGGTAGCATAATAGCCAAGAGTTAGGGGCTCCTTACATAAAAAAGGAGCAAGTAATGCCCACAATAACTCACAAGTAATTCAATATATAATTGGCCAAATCAAATCGCATTTTCAAATGCATGTGCACAGCTTACCTGCTTGCCTACTTGAACACGTACACCAGCGTTACAAATTTTGAGTTAGGCACATTGTCATGCTTCTTTTTTCTCCTTTTATTACATTAAGGCATCAAATGTACGCTAGTGAATTATAAGTTAAACCTTTTACTATGCATGCTTATCATTTAACAAAAACACCTTCATCTCTTCTTATGTAACTTTACATGTATCACTAGCTACTATACCAATTTAAATCAAATGTAACGACTTAACCTATTTTTTGCTTTTATCTCTTAACACATTTTCTCAAAAGGAGGTTAATTATATGCCTATATCTAAATAGGAAAACAATCTAGCTACTATATTGTTACCCATTTCAATTTTAAAGCAACAAATGTACACAAAAAGGCAACATTCCTATTGTCACAAGCATTTTGCCTTCAATTGGTATTTAATCAATTTTTTTCCTTTTTTATTTCTTTGCTATTTCTTTTTGTTTTTACCACTACCTCTGTCGATCTTATCTTCACATTCTTCTCTTCTTCTCTTATTTTTTGCTTACTATTTTCTTTCTTGTTTTATTACTATTGTCTTTCTTCTATTCTTTTTTTAATTACTCTAATTAGCTAAATATTGGGCTAATGACTACTAACAAAATTGAAGAAGTAAAATAAATAAATAAAAGAAAGAAAATAGTACAATAAAGAAATTGGTCCAAAGATGAAATTCTAAAAACAATGTCATATATAGAGAAATAATTTAAATTGAGCTAACAATTAAGGGAGACAAACAAAAGCATGCATTACAAGCTAAAGAGAAAGAGAAATAAGCAGTAAATTAGAAAAATGCTAACCTTAAGCCTTTAATGGCAAATTGAGTTTCAAGAGGTGAAATTTAACAAAACTGGTGTCCAAATGTGTGCGATTTGATTACGAGCACAACAACAAAGACGATGTGTGAAACAAAGCTTAGAAGGAGGAGAAATGGGCAAAAAAGGCTCCTGAAAGTCTGTGAGTCGCATTCCAGGGGAAGGAGAAAAGAAAGAAGAAAAAAGAAAAAGAAGATGATCTGTTTAAAATAATTTTTGATGATTCACGGCTCAAGGGGGTGACTCACAAACAAAATGACACAACAACGATTAGAAGAAGTGAGTCATAGGCCTGGGACGTGACTCGATGAGTAAGTCACGATCTTGAGGCGTGACTCGGCAAAAATAATAAAAAAAGACAACTGACAGGTATGAGTGATATTTAATGTCATTAATCCTCCCAATTAAATGCTAATTACATTTTTTAATTAATTAAATAACCTTTCAATTCAAACTTTAATTAATTATTTCCATAATGTGAACAAAATTAATTACACCTATTAACCTATTAAAATTATTTTACACATATCCACATATTTATCTATTATTTATTATTATCTATTTTTATACTATTATTATTTACATTTTATTATCTTAATTACTGTCATATATAATATTATCATTATTATTACTCCTTGAATCGTACAATGCTCTTGATCCCTTGTGCAATTCTTATGGAGTTTTTTTTTTGCAAAATATAAGGAATTTGCAAAGCAAGCCAAAAGAATGCATGTCCCATGCAAAATGCATCATCTAAGTGGATTAAAGGTGAGTTAAGGCCTAAAGGTGTGACTCAAATGAGTTAAGGGAGTGACTGAACCTTGGCCTATAAATACCCTTCCAATTTTCTCATTTGGCATGCTGGGCTTGTTCGAGTGGTCTTTTTTCCCCAACTAAGTGCCTTTTTTCTTCTTTTGCTGTCCTTCATTAATTATTAATTATTAATCTTATTGTTATTTATTATTTACTATATTACTTATTATTATTATTTTTTGCCCATATTATTATTTCTTTTTGACTTTACTTATTATTTATTTCATCCTTTAATGCTCTCATACCATCGGAATATTATACTATCATTTATTGTTATTTATTATATATTTTGCACATAATTTCATTTATTATTTTTATCATTATTATCCTATATATATGTATACTTTATTATACACCTTTCATCATTATTTGGCTAATTATTATTTTGTGCCTTATCTACTATAAAGATTCTTATTATTTATTATGTACATCTTTTCTTGTTGTCTTTTCATTTTTCCATTCTTTTTTTTGCGTGTTTTTTTATTTATAGATTCTATCATTCCATATGGCCATTGCTTTTTTCGCCAAATTGCACAAACTACTCGATGCCCCTAGAACATGGAAAAATTTTGTCTTAATCCCATATTTTGGCCTAAGATTCCTGAGAAGAGTCTGTCTTGACACTAGTCTTTTATTAGCGGCTGCTCAATATTGGGATCCCAAATTCTAAGTCTTTAAGTTTACCCACTAAGAGTTATATCCCTTGGCTGAAGAGTTCGCTAGAATTATCGGCGTGAATTTTACTCGTGGAACTCTGTACCATATTATCCAAGAGATGCAAGTCAAGTTTTGAGAATTCTTCCCTCTGCAGCTATCAAATTAGTGCCTCAACAAAGACCTATTCCTCTGGAGCACTGCTTGATGCTCTGGACGACTTCTTTGACATATCCACTTTCTATGTTGGCGTTATTCTACTAATCTGTCTTGCACTATATTTAAAAATAAACTCAAGGAAACCAATCAGTGATTACCAATTGCTTAGCATCATCAAAGGCATATACAATGGTCTGACTCCATTTCCTCTGATCCTAGCAGAAATAGTCCTTGGTTTGGACACTATTTGTACTGACCCTACTGCCTCCCTCTCCAATAGCCCCTTGTTACTCCAACTAATAGTCATTATTTTAAAAGGTAGTGCATCCCTTATGGGTTTTCACACTAGTTTTTCTTGGTAGGAAACACATCCTTTCATATTTTCATGCAACCTTATGCCTTACTTTTTCCTGGAATGAACCCAGCTCACTTTAGCAGCTTTTATTTTATCATTTTCTCTTTTTTTTAATCAATTTTTATTTTTATTTTCATTTCATATTTTTCATTTTTAGATATGGCTATAAGAGAAGCTGAAGCTATTGGAAGAACCTCCTTCTAGGGTAATCAGCACATAATCCTTAAGGCATTATTTTCCCAAAAAATGACTTTATAACTTCGATTCACCTCAGAAAGGCTCTGTATGGCTAGCAATAGTAGTTGACAATGATATCAATTTCATGAGCACATGGCTTTCCTATGTTGGTCTAAATTAGCCTCTGATGTTTGGAATACCTAGCTTTATCTGTTTGAAAATCAGATCTCCTTCCTTCAAAGGATGCTTTCTAACTTTTTTCCTAAAAGATTGAGCTAGCCTCTTTTGGTAAATTTGATTGTGATAGTAAACTCGCATCCTATCTCCATCTAACAAATTAAGCTAAAGCAATCTCTACCTGACCCATTCTGTTTCTAGCAACTCATCTTCTAAAACCACCCTCAATTATTAATGCTTAATTTACATTGGTAACACAACTTTCATTTTATAAACTAGTGAAAATGGAGTGGCCCCTGTTGAGGTATTGGCTGTGGTTCTATATCCCTATAATGCAAAAGGCAACTTCTCAGCCTAGTCCTTATAGGTTTTAACCATTTTGGCCAGCATTCTCTTAACATTTTTGTTAGTTTCCTCGACCACTTCATTTGCCTAAAGGCGGTAAGACGAGGATTTATGATGCTGTACTCCATACTTTCTAAGCATCCATTCAGTTTCTCCCCAGAAATGAGACCCATTATCTAGCACTATGTGATGTAGAAGACTGTATCTATATATCAGGTTTTTCTCAATAAATCTAGCCATTTTCCTTGCACCCAAATTTCTAAGAGACTCTGCTTTTATCCATTTTGAGGAGTAATTAATAGCCACCAAAAAGAATCTATGCCTGTTTGACATTGGTGGGTGAATCATTCCCATAATATTAATGCCTTAGGCAGCAAATGGCCAAGGCAAAGTAAGATTACATAGTTCAAACACTGGCATATGTCTCAAGTCCGCATATTGTTGGCACAGCTAACACTCCTTCACATATCTAAAATAGTCTATATCTATAGTGAGCTAGAAAATTACCTAGCACATAATCTTTTTGGCTAAAGCTAGCCCATTTATATGAGCACCACAAACTCTAGTATGCACCTTTTCCATGACTCTTTTGGCTTTTTTTCTAATCTAGACATCTTAACTGTAAGCCATCTAACTATCTCTCGTAGAGCACTCCTATTATGTTGATGAATTGAGTAAACAACTTGCATAACATTTTTTGATCCTTTTTTTATAGCTTCTTTCGAAAATAATGATTTCTCAAGGTAATTCTGAATGTCAAAATACCAAGGTTTCCCATTGTTTAACTCAATATTCATCACCTTCTCAACTTTAAAACATGGTTTATTAGAACTAAAAAAAATTACAGGCTTCATGCTTACTCCTTTCGGGTTATCCTATATTGATACTAAAGTTGGTAAAACATTGGCTAGTTGATTTTCATCTCGAGGAATATACCAAAAAGTACAAACCTCAAATTGATCACTCAAGGCCTTCAGACATTTCATGTAAGGCAGCAACCATTCTTCTTTCACAGCTCATTCACCTCTTACTTGGTAAATCACCAAAGATGAATTGCCATAAAATTTTATAGTCCTTGCCCTTAGGGCTAATAAAGATTCCAACCCAAAGATACATGCCTTATAGTCAGCTTCATTATTCATAGCATTGTACCTAAGCTTCTCAGCTAAGGGTAACTTTTCCTCCTCTGGAGTTATTAAGATTACTCCTATTCCAGTACCTTTGTTGTTTACGGCTCCATCGAAGTACATTTGCCATCCCTAAATTTCCATAGCCACAATGTTCTCATCAAGGAAGTCATAGGTTATTTCTTCTCCTTTTAAAAGTTGATCGGTTAAGAATTATACTACAGCTCTTCCTTTGATGGTTTTCTTGGTAATATATTCAATATCGAACTCCTGCAAGATAATTAACCATCTATCCATTTTTTCTAACAATGAGGGTGCTTCTTAAAAGTACTTGAGAGGATTCTGTCTGGCCATTGCTTGCGCCCTGTATGAGTGAAAGTAGTGTCTTAGCTTCTTAGAGGCCTAAATAACTGCCAAAAAAATCTTTTCAACCTCCACATTTTTAGCTTCATATGGCATAAATTTTTTACTGAGATAGTACACAACATATTTGATTCCAAAACCATCTTTTTATGCCATTGACCGGTGTCTAGCAAGTGTACTAGATCGGCTAGTAATACAGGGAAATATAGATTAAGACCCCAAAATATCGTACCCAAGGGAACATGGATTGCTAAGAATAATATCTATGTATGAATTAAATTAATTCGAGATTATTTCCCAAATGTTTTTGATTTAAAGGTAAAAATTAAACAAAATAAACAATTAAACAATACAAAAGCTAAAATATGAATTAAAAACAAAACAATAAATGGAATTCTCTTGCTAAAGAAACTATCCACCTTAACTTTCATTGTAATGACTTAAATTCAATATAAACACCAGTAATTATGGAAAAACTAGTAATAAAGCAAGATATCTTTATTCAAGTATATCATTCTTAGTATTAAACTCATAAACAAATATAATACTTAGCATGAAAATCTAGTTTTAACTTCCTAAATATTCATTGAAGCCTTTCTCAAGTGATTCAATTCCAATTTATTCTTAGTTCCTCCTCTCTTATTATTAACCAATAAAATTAACACATAATTATCTCATATTTTAGATAATAATCATGCATAAACATTAAAGAGTCAATCCAAGAACATGCAAATCATTAACTATGTCAAAACCAATTTTTAGTTATTTATTCAATAAACCAATAATTAATCTCAACACAATCAAAGATAAAAATATGCTTAAAACAAAGAAATAATCAACCAATATTGAAAATTAAGCTCAAAATAAAGTCATAATAATGAAAATATAAGTTTTCAAGGATCCATTAGCAAAAGAAGAAAAACTACTTCCTAAACATAGTTAAAAACTAAAGACAAAGTTGAAAAGAAAAAAAAGACAACGTAAAACAAACTAAGCTTAATTCTAAGATTAATTCCTAATTAATCCCCCTTCTTTGGTGTTAGAGTTGTCCATTTATAGGCAAAAGATGTTGTAGAAGCCTTCCAAACTTCCCAAATTGGAGTAGGAAAAGAATCCTTCTTGAATTTGAAAAAAAGCAAATCCTTCACTTCATGAGAGACTCAACACGTGACCATGTGTTTCTTAGCTCATTTTCACACGTGGCCATGTGTTCTTTTCTTCTTCAATTCACGTGGCCACTCATCTTCCTTTGATAAATCACACATGGTCACGTGTAGCTTTGTTCAATCTCTCACATGGCCATATGATCCTTCCTTCTTCATTTCACGTGGGCACGCATAACTCTTCTGGACTTCACGCTTGCATTAAATTTCCAAATTCACAGTTTTGGCCCAAATCTTCTTGCCTTTTTACAATTAAGTCCCTTTTCTTGCAAATTAACCCAGAAAACACCAAAATTTACAATTAACTCCAAAAACATAAAATTAACCAATTAAACACAAATATAATCCTAATTAACACAAAATTAACCTAATTAAATACCTAAAAACATACTAAAAACACTATATAAATGACCATTTTCAAATACCCCACACTTAGACTTTGCTCGCCCTCGAGCAAATTAGAATAATCCAACTTCTCAAAATAATCAAACTCCAATAAAGAATCATGCATTTCAAAACCAAGCTTAGCAATTAACAAGAGCACTTAATAAAATTTTCAACTAGAATAAATTCAATCAAGACAATATAAGTTAGTTTCCTTGTGTGCAAGACCAAAATATTTTAAGTATTTTCAAAATCCAAAACACCAATGCAAACTCATTATCAAGTTTAGAATGAATGTATACATGAGAATACACATGGTTTCGCGCTTGAAACTCTGGAAACACTATAGGCCTCTCCTTTAGCACCGTAACCTGAAGGTTATCTCCGCTAAACAACTCAAAAATACAACTTAGAATCACTTAGGTCTTTTAAAGGTTGTAATGGGGCTAAGGTATTGGTTATCAAAGAATGGATAAAAGATCAACAATAAGAATAGCCACTCTAAGATAAAGTAGACTAATAATTCACAAATTTCATCCCATTAACTTAATCAATAAAGAACTTAGCCAAAATTTCCCAACCCTTCATAATTCAAAGTACAATCTTAAAATTCTCTTAATTTCACCATTCATACCCTTTTAGAAGTCATATCTATTTTTCCTTGTAACTACCCCACACTTAAAATTTTTGCCATACATGCTAGCTTTATTTCAATTTTTTTCTTTTTTTTTTCATTTTTTCCTCTTTTTTTTATTTATTTTTTCACTAGCTTTGATGTTGGCAATACAATAATAACATGGGTAATCACAAAGCCATAATTCACTATTCACTTGACTTCAACAATAGCCCTTGATAATAAAATTCAAAATTATCTTACTACACTCATCAAGGTACTCAATTCCTACTAATTCATTCAATCTTAGAGTGGTCAATTCTAGAAGGGAAGATAAAAACTTTTTAGGTTATATGGTAAAATAAATAAGTGTAACAAGAAAAATAAATATGGCATGCATTAAGCATACCTCATTAGGCTCAACATGGCTAACAAAGGATAAATATACATATAGGGTAGGAAAATAAGTTAAAATATGGCTTAACAATAAAAATATTGCCTAGATCACTTTTCAAGTTGTTTTGATTTGCTTTTAAGCTTTGAAGGGTGATGAGAAAGGTTCTAGTGTTCTAAAATTCATCACTTAACTATTTCAATGCATTGATTTTCTTTAAGTTCAAAAACTAGTCTTTAGTGCTAAAAATGTAGAAACTAACAAATATAAGTCAAATTGAATGTTAAACTAGCTAGAAATTCATTAAACAACATGCTAGTTCTAATGCTAAACAAGAATTTTAAACATTGCACATTCTAAATTCAAGTTCAAAATGTTCAATTTTTGAGAAAAAACTAGGGCAAACTAAGTTAAATGTACAATATATGATAAATGAATTAACTAAACTAACATACAAAATAAAAACTAAGCATGCAAACTAAAACCCAAACTAAACAACTAAAGCAAAAACAAAAAATGACTAAAAAAAAATAATTCACATAATTCATGAGTAAGAAAATGAGTAAGGTAAGAAAAACTCCCTTAGTTGTATCTTCAATTTTTAGCTTAGCTGAGCTCTATCCCCCTTTTTAAAATCTTGCTGTCCTCAGCAAAGTATGAAAACTTTTAGCACACTTCATCATTTTTAAGAAACAAGTTAGTGCCCAAGAGAAATGTAAGCTTAAACATATCACACCTAGAACCATGATCAAGTCAAAAGAAGGAATGAGATCAATGGAATTGAGTTAACAAACATACATGCCTCTAAAACCTATAAAGTGCAATGAACAAGACTTAATAAACATGGTAACTAAGTGAACAAATGTAACTAGGCCAAACTTGCTTAAGTACTCAATCGATAATATATGTTACAAGGTGCATTATCTCAAGTGTAAAGTGAATTGGTGATGGTTAGGCTTAAATAAAAGGAAGAGAAAGATTTTAATTGGTCATGGTAAGCACAAAAGAAAATAAGCCAATTCAAATACAACCTCAACCTATATGAAGCAACAATGAAGTTCAATGTCAAACAATAAATAGCTAAGAGTAAATGCAATGCATAACTAAAAATCACTCTCTAAGCAAACTTATATTCAACACTAATAAAACCTATACCAATTTATTTGAATTAAGCTCATCAAGTACATCATGCAAATGAAAAACTAAGTGTGTGTGCCTTATTGGAAAGGTGTGTGCTTGGGTAAGAAATGAAGTGCAACATGTTTTATCACAAGAGTCCCAATTAGCCATGCCATGCATCATAAAAATCAAGTCATTTTCAAATCTTGCTCAACTAAATGTATATAAAAATTGATGTATCAAATTTGTAGATAATGACTTGAATAATATTTAAGGCGCTAGGATTATATAACATGACAGTCTGCTAGCCGGTTAGCGGGCAGGGTTAAGGGGCGATGCCCCTTAAGAGGTTCCTGAGGGGCAGCGCCCCTGGGCAAGGTCGAGGGGTAGCGCCCCTTGAAGCTTTGAAACAACGAGGAACTCATGAAACATTTTCTGCACAAAACTTTATTTTGAATCCCTGAAACCAATCAAATCTTGAGCAATCATATCAGCACTTGGTTATTCAATATCAATGCAAGAAATAAACACATGTAATGTGTAATATTGAACAAGTGATAGTGTGCATACTTGAATCAATGAGGATAGAAATAACGAAAAAAATAGAGTTAAACTTTGAGGTGTGTGCTTGAGTGAGTGAGTGGTGTAATGGGAATGTGTGAAGGTGTGGTGAGTGATGTATGAGTGAGGGGAGTGGTAAGACCAAAGAAAATGAAAATGTAAGGGAAGAAAGAAGATAAATACCGTGGCCATCGACAATGCTCTCACACGTGGCCATGTATGGATGTAGGTGGAATCACACGTGGGCACACAAAGAACTACTGCCAGGCAAACATCCATTCACGTGGGCATGTATGAGCCTTTGGAAGATTATCACGTAGGCACGCAAAGAGCTACTACCAGGAAAACATCCATTCACGTGAGCATGCATGAGCCTTTGGAAATGGAGGACGTGGGCATGTGATTTTTGATGGGGAAAAGCAGTTGCCTTTTGAGTGGCCATGCAAATTTCTGGTGAGGGACTCACGTGGCCGTGTGTGGCATCGTAGGGAAAGGCAGGAGCTTCATATGTGGGCACGGGTTGATATATCTGTATGAACACGTGGGCACGGGTGAAATTATACCTTGAAGTAGCTTGCTGTTTTGGTTGTGTTTTAGTAAAATTCCAGCTTCAGCACCTTCACGGGTGGCCACGCATTGACTAGCTTGATTCCTTTAGTGGGCACGAGTGGATATACCTGCTGCATTCTCGAACTTTATGTTCCTACACATTTAAGCACAAAATTAGTTTTCTTTCATCTTAATTCGTTTTAATTAATCCTATTAACAATATTACTCCTTCACTCATGTAAATCAAGAATTGAATCATTATTTGTTAAAATTCCATTAAATTTGATTTTTGAACCATATGAACCAATTACAACTCCACTCATTCTCACTCAATTAAGCCCTTTCCTTCTTATCAAGCTCCAATTGAATTATGCCAACAATATGCACATCTATCAATTAATTAAATTCCATATGAAGTCCACTCATAACTCAACATATGCAAAGTTCATGAATTTTTATGCATTTAAAATCATACTCACATCTAACCAACTCATAAATCTTTTATAAGTTCAATTTCTCAAAAATCATATTAGCTCTTTAATTCCTTTAAAAGAACTTACTAATCCAAATTTAATCATGAAGCATAAAAATCATTAGAAGTAGCTTTTTGTTCAAACCCAAATCTTAGACTCATGAATTTAAAGAAACTAAAACATGTATTAAACTTTAAACTAAAAACAAATCACAACGGTAAAACAAATTATTAAAAATAAAATGCAAAACATAAATCATAACAAAAATTGATGAATATTTAAAGAGAAGAGTTAGAGTAGAAGTTCTGGTTTATTGAGTCCCAGCTCGACTCTTGTTACTCTCGGGAGGTCGAGCTTGTGATCCAAATGTAGGTCTTTTTGGACTTTGCTTCTCATTTTCTCCCATTGGTAGAAGAAACTTATAATAGTTTATCAAAGCTAGAAACTCCATATCTTCAATAAAATATGACTCATCCTTTGGCTCATTTATCATGAACTCTACCGGCTCTTCTAGCCTAAATAAAATCTCCAAGCGGACTGAATCCAGTGACTCCACTTGAGAATCCTTTCCTTCTTGCTCCTTTGGTGATAAATTCTCTACAAAAGATCCTACACCTTCTAAATAAACACACGACTTATCCTCAACTATGAATTGTTCCTCTTGTTCCTTATCCTCCATAAATGAATGATTTTGTTCCTTTTCCTTACCATCATCACCTTGAGTGCTCAAAAGTTCTAGCTTAGATTCCAACTTTCAATTCCATGCTCTTTATCCCTCAATAAATTTTCTTGACTTTTAATTGTATCCTATTGAGTCCTTATTTTCTCTTCTTGAATTCTAAAATTTTCCTCTTGAGTCTTTAATGTAGCCTCCAGCTCCTCTTTTTCAGCATAAAATTCCCTTTCCTTTCTTATAAGCAAGTCACAAACATTTTCAATTTCGGAAATAATAGCCTTTTGCGTGGCCTTTCATCTTTCTTTTTCAACCCTAAATTGCTTGTCCTTATATATAAGCTGGTTATGAGGACATTGATTCTAGGAGATACAGGCCTCTTTTGAGTATCGCAGTTCTTGATTCTCTCTTTTCAATTCTTCCATTTGTGCTTTCAAAGTCCAAAGAGAATAAGAATCTTCAGCCATGGATGGTGATGAATAAGGATTTTATGATTGTGCATGCAATCGTTCTATCTCCTCTCTTTCTCTTAGTAGATCATTCATTCGTTGTTTTAAAAGAAACAATTCATAATCTTGGACCTCATCTTGCATCATCTTGAAAGATGTTTAGAATTGTTCCTGCAAAGAACAATCACCAAATTAAAAACAAAATAAAAATAAAATCTCAGACTAACTCAATAAAAGATATTAAACAAACAACACCGTTGTTCCCCGGCAACGACGCTAAAAACTTGATTGGTGTCTAGCAAGTGTACTAGATCGGCTAGTAATACAGGAAAATATAGATTAAGACCCCAAAATATCGTACCCAAGGGAACATGGATTGCTAAGAATAATATCTATGTATGAATTAAATTAATACGAGATTGTTTCCCAAATGTTTTTGATTTAAAGATAAAAATTAAACAAAATAAACAATTAAACAATACAAAAGCTAAAATATAAATTAAAAACAAAACAATAAATGGAATTCTCTTGCTAAAGAAACTATCCACCTTAACTTTCATTGTAATGACTTAAATTCAATATAAACACCAGTGATTATGGAAAAACTAGTAATAAAGCAAGATATCTTTATTCAAGTATATCATTCTTAGTATTAAACTCATAGACAAATCTAATACTTAGCATGAAAATCTAGTTTTAACTTCCTAAATATTCATTGAAGCCTTTCTCAAGTGATTCAATTTCAATTTATTCTTAGTTCCTCCTCTCTTAGTATTAACCAATAAAATTAACACATAATTATCTCATATTTTGGATAATAATCATGCATAAACATTAAAGAGTCAATCTAAGAACATGCAAATCATTAACTATGTCAAAACCAATTTTTTGTTATTTATTCAATAAACCAATAATTAATCTCAACACAATCAAAGATAAGAATATGCTTAAAACCAAGAAATAATCAACCGATATTGAAAATTAAGCTCAAAATAAAGTCATAATAATGAAAATATAAGTTTTCAAGGATCCATTAGCAAAAGAAGAAAAACTACTTCCTAAACATAGTTAAAAACTAAAGACAAAGTTGAAAAGAAAAACCAAAACAACGTAAAATAAACTAAGCTTAATTCTAAGATTAATTCCTAATTCCTAATTGATCCCCCTTCTTTGGTATTAGAGTTGTCTATTTATAGGCAAAAGATGTTGTAGAAGACTTCCAAACTTCCCAAATTGGAGTAGGAAAAGAATCCTTCTTGAATTGGAAAAAATGCAAATCCTTCGCTTCATGGGAGACTCAACACGTGGCCATGTGTTTCTTAGTTCATTTTCACATGTGGCCATGTGTTCTTTACTTCTTCAATTCACGTGGCCACTCATCTTCCATTGATAAATCACACGTGGTCACGTGTAGCTTTGTTCAATCTCTCACGTGGTCATGTGATCCTTCCTTCTTCATTTCACATGGGCACGTATAACTCTTCTGGACTTCACGCTTGCATCAAATTTCCAAATTCATAGTTTTGGCCTAAATATTCTTGTCTTTTTACAATTAAGTCCTTTTTCTTGCAAATTAACCCTGAAAAACACAAAAATTTACAATTAACTCCAAAAACATAAAATTAACCAATTAAACTCAAATCTAATCCTAATTAACACAAAATTAACCTAATTAAACACCTAAAAACATACTAAAAATACTATATAAGTGACCATTATCAACCATCATGGCTCCTACTGAGCTATCTTTTATGGGTAGATACAAACTTAGAGGTTTCCCAACTTGTGGTGGTCTTGGCACTAGTGGCTGCAAAAGATATTCCCTGATTATATCAAAAGCTACCAGACAATTATGGTTCCAAACTACTAGTTGATATTTTTGAAGCAACTTGAAAAATGGTTCACATATTAAAGTCAGCTTGGCTATGAACCTACTGATGTACTAAAGCCTACCCAAAAATCCTCGAACTTCCTTTTCATTCTATGGCACAGGCATCTCTCTGATAGCCTTCATTTTGTCAGGATCTATTTCCATTCCTTTCTGGCTCACAACATGTCCCAGAAGCTTTCCTAAAGTCACCCTAAACACACACTTTTTGTGTTAAAAAAAGATTATAGCTATCAATCCTCTGAAAATGCTTTTCTTAGGCATCAAAGTGACCTTTTTGAGCTGCTAATTTAATTATCATGTCATCGACGTATACCTCCACTTCCTTATGAATTAGATCATCTAAGATCTTAAAAGCCATTATTTTGTAAGTAACGCTTGCATTTTTTAATCCAAATAGTATAACCCAATAAGCATAAATACCCCACTAAGTGATGAATGTTATCTTGATTTTGTCCACAATCTTGTTTAAGATTTGGTTGTATCCAACATACCCATCCATAAAACTGTATATTGCACATGCAACTGCACTGTCTACTAAAACATATATGTGAGGAAGTGGAAAGTCATCTT
This sequence comes from Excoecaria agallocha, assembly GCA_037975025.1. Classification (NCBI taxonomy): domain Eukaryota; kingdom Viridiplantae; phylum Streptophyta; class Magnoliopsida; order Malpighiales; family Euphorbiaceae; genus Excoecaria; species Excoecaria agallocha. The sequence goes on from CM075807.1 coordinate 21,374,698, forward strand.
TCAAACAAACTTTATTCAAATCCCTATAATCCATGCAAACTTTGACTCTTCTATCTTTCTTAGCCACAAGAACCGCATTTGCTAACCATGTAAGATATTAGACTTCCACAAAGAATTTAACTTTTATTTGCTTTTTTACCTCTTTTTTTAATCTTTTATGCCTATTCTGGTCTAAGCCTTTTGAGTTTCTACTTGATAGGGTTGTATCCAGGATAGGTGGGAATGGCATGCTCAGTGACTTCTTGGTCAATCCCTAGTATGTCTTTATAGGTCCAGAAAAAGATTCTTTCATATTTTTTTTAATATTCTCTCAAATTTTTTTCTCTTCTTAGGCTTAACATCAGATGCTATCAAGATTTCCTTGGATTTTTAAGAGTACCTAGATTAAATGGTAGCCACAATATACTCATATAAGGCCTCTACCACTTTCTATCTATGAGAGGGTGACTACCTAAGCAAATACCAGATAGAAATCTGAGTAGGGATGTAACGTCTCCGGATAGCCGCTTGTCGATATTGTCCGCTTTGGGCCTTAGCCGTCACGGTTTTGTTTTTAGATCTCCCCAAAAGGCCTCGATAGGGGAGAGGTATCCATAGCCTTATAAGGACTACTTCATTCTCCTCTCCAACTGATGTGGGATCCTTTGACTGAATCCACCTGTATGTGGAAGCCTTTGATTGACTCCATCCCCCTAAGGAGGCTCAGCGCCCTCACTAACACATCAGGCCCGGCCCCATGGTCAATACATCGATCTGGCACTGGTTCTGATACCAACTGTAATGTCCCCGGATAGAAGCTTGTCGATATTATCTGCTTTGGGCCTTAACCCTCATGATTTTATTTTTGGATCTCCCAAAAAGGCCTCGACAAGGGAGAGGTACCCATAGCCTTATAAGGACTACTTCATTCTCCTCTCCAACTGATGTGGGATCCTTTGACTAAATCCACCTATATGTGGAAGCCTTTGATTGACTCTGGTATCTTGGAATGATACAGAGAAGATTAGCATGGCCCCTACGCAAGGATGACACGTATAAATCAAGAAATGGTCCAAATTTTTTGAGTCAATTAAAGGCTTCCAGATACAGGTGGATTCAGTCAAAGGATCCCACATCGGTTGGAAAGGAGAATGAAGTAGTCCTTATAATGCTATGGATACCTCTCCCTTGTCGAGGCCTTTTGGGGAGATCCAAAAATAAAATCGTGAGGGCTAAGGCCTAAAGCAGACAATATCGACAAGTTGCTATCCGGGGACGTTACAGTTGGCATCAGAGCCAGTGCCAGATCGGTGTGTTGGCTATGGGGTCGGGCCTGATGTGTCAACAAGGGCGCTGAGCCTCCTTTGGGGAGTGGAGTCAATCAAAGGCTTCCACATACAGGTGGATTCAGTCAAAGGATCCCACATCAGTTGGAGAGAAGAACGAAGTAGTCCTTATAAGGCTATGGATACCTCTCCCTTATCAAGGCCTTTTGGAGAGATCCAAAAACAAAACAGTGAGGGCTAAGGCCCAAAGCGGACAATATCGATAAGTGGCTATTTGGGGACGTTACAAGGGATTTTCTTTAGCTGCTTAAGAATCTGGTCCTCTTTTTGATCCCTTTTTACAAGCAAAGGCTGACAATCCTGCTACCTTTCCACCTCCAGCACTACCTTGCCATTTCTGGTGATCAACTTTACTTTCTACTTCTCTCTTTTATCCTCAGAATTTGACAAATCCATGGGTCAACATCCTCTTCATCCTCACTAGGTGATTTCCAATAATAAATTACACACACTGATAGCTTATCTCTCTTTTTTGCTTCTGACTATGCAGAACGGGTAATGGTCAAATACTCATTGCCATACAGGGCAATTAACACATACCATTCTGGTATATTTGAACCAATCATTAACACTGGGGACAGAATTGTATTGTAATTTCCTTTCTCTTTTTTTCCCTTTTTTCCAGGTTAGTGATTTATTTCTTATCAATAAGATCCTAAATCCTATCTATCAAGGTTCTGCAATGATCTATGAGGTGCCCTATGTGCTGGTGATAGGCACAATATTGATAAGCCCGATGATTAAGTTGTCCCTAACTCTGAACGGGCTTAGCTAGCAATGGCTACAATTTTTCTTTTATCAGTCAATTGAGCACCCATGACAAGGATCTACCTAGGTTTGAATATTGTCTATGAGTTGTTTCAGTGGTAGACACCTCAACCATCTTTCCAATAATACCGATACCACTAGCTTTACCAACCGTACCCCCATATCCTTATTGACTAGAACTGAAACTCGCACTACTAGCAGAGTTTGCTTTCTTTGCCAAGTACTCACCTTCAGCTTTAATGGCGATATCTTTTAAGGACTCCTAATCCTTTATCCCTTTCATCTTTAGACCATCTCTCAGATAAAGGCTAGCATTTCTAATAAAAAGCTTGATCTGATTAGTTATATCGAGCTTTATTTTCATTTCCATCACTCTATTGCTCTACTCTATCAAATACTTATGGAAGGATTCATCGTGCTTATGCTGTAGCAACTAAAGATCTTTTAGAGTGACTTTCATTCTAGTGCTGTAGTCATACTATATTAGAAATTCCCCTTTCAATCTATCCTAATCCTCTTTGGTACGTCTATCTAAGCCATAATACCAGTCAATGGCAGGGCCTGTAAGGCTAAGGCTGAAATACTCAACCTTTTGCCTTTGTAAGAGTAGTGCCCTTCATAACTAAAGTGTATTGTTTTATATAGGCAGATGGATCAGAAGTGCCATCAAACTTAGGCAAATTAGGCATCTAAAACCACTAAGGGAGCACATCCTTACTATCTAGGTCTTTATCTTCTAGACTAATCCCTTTACTAACTGATAACACATAAGCCATTGCTTTTATTTTTTCTTCCACTCTTTTTTAAGAATAAATCCTCCATTCTAGGTAGCTTACCCCTCGAGGATTGTGTCGTTATCAACTTCTTCTCCTTCTCCTCAGGAATGAAATCTTCCTCGAGAGCACCACCCTTGTTTTTTGCTATTCAATAGGCAAAACTCTTGGCCCAGTGTCCTTTAATTTAGCCATTAGAGAATGTCTTGCTACAGCTGAAGGGCCCTAAATGATAACAGGATCTCAATGTATGGCAAGAGGTGCTAAAAGCTGCTGGCCAATAGATTGCACTAAAGAGTTTGTAATTTTAGTCATCATGGCTCTTATTCTTCTTTCAAATTCATTAAGTCTCCTATCTAACTCTTGACTATCAATAACTGCTTTCTGTGTTTGATCTACCATTCTTACGCTTTCTAAAGCTAACTAAAAGATATTTTCCAAACCCAAATTAGTCTCTGACTCCAATGACTCTGACAGAGATTCCCTTACAAGATGCCTATTTAGACCCTTAAACCATTTGGATGACTCTGTGATGGCTTCAGTGATATAAAATAATGCTCCAACAAGACTCAGGTCCTCCAACTTAGCTAAGAGATCTACTTCCTTTAAGTACATTTCAAATAGTGCAATTATCATTCACTCAAGGTAAATTTCCAGAGAAAACTTTAGGGCTACCCAATCATGGTCCCTGCCAATTTCAATCGGGTCATCATTTAATATATCAAATGATATAAGGTTTGGGTTGGTGATTATTCTATAACACTCCCCTACATTGAGTGAATATAGGATTATGTTTTGAGAACACATCGTTGGTCAAATAAGGATGCCTAACCTAATTCTAAGGCTGTAGCATGTCCTAATGCAACCTACTTTAGAAGAAGGTTTAAATAGTTAACCATAAACACTTATTTATATTAAATTAATCAAGTTATTTTTAGAATAAAATCTTGTGGGTCTCTAGTGTGTGCTAAACCTGTAGGCATCCGATATATCCTCGAAAACCTGCTTTTAGGACTTGAGATCGAATTAAGGTTCATTTAAATCATAAAGGTTGATCACTTCATAATAAAATAAGATTTTATTCCCATCTATGGTTGACGATCAACCTATAAGGACATCTGCTGAGCACTATAAGGAAGGTATTATGAAGTTTCCACCTAACAAAATATTAGAAAAGTGAGTTCTCATCTCGTGAAATCGAAACCAAAGATAGTTTGAACTTCACTCCTATTTACAACTTGGTTAATGTTTACATAAATGACCATTTGTGGTTAATCATCCCAATCTCCTTCTCAAGCATTTCATAGCAAGGAATTAAACAACACATTACAAGCGCATAAAAAAGCAGCAACATGTATGTATAGTAGCATATAAGAATAAAGGAATAAATCATTCACAAATTGGGGAAGTGATTGAGCTTATTTAGTTGAGAACGTTGGTCCTCGCATGCATATTTATGGAAGGCAAAATTTTGAATGTATTTTGGAAAAAAAATAGGGCATTGAGCCTATGCGACTTTTGAAGAAAGGAATCATGTTAGTTAATTCTAAGAGAAAAAATGATTTTATATTAAAGAAATAAATCCTTAATTTACATATCATTTTATGGGTAAAAATCAAAACATTGGTCCTGTGTATTAGAAAAATCCCACTCAAACTGGTATAAAAGTCATTTAGTGAATTTTTAATTTAACGCTTAAGAAATCATTTATTAACAATAAAAAATTGCATTAAAGAATATTATAAGACATCCATAAATCTGGCTATTTATTGAATTGGGAACTTTGGTTTCCCCATGTATATTTTATGGAAGAATAATCTATGTGATTTTTAAGATAAAAAGTGGACTTTGGTCTCTTTTATGTGAAAAGACCTAGTTAATTATGTAGAAAGCATTTAATGTGAATTCCCTAATTATTGTGCAAAAATCTTTTGTTTTTTACTAGCTATTATAACCAATTTACGACAAAAGAATAAAAAAGGCCAAATATAAAAATAAGCAAATATTTAAACTAGTGAGGCTAACATTAAGCTAAAACTGGTTAAATTTGGTCACCAAATCCAAGCTCTCCCATACAAGATCATTATATGATTTTGCCAAGAAAAAAATACAGGAATTAGTAAAATCAAATAATAAGTACATTCAAATCATAAAAAATAAAAACCAATAAAAATAGGCATTAATGAAATTAGACAAAGGAAAAACAAGATAAAATGGACAAATATTTAAAAAGATAAAGAAGATAAGGGTAAAAATGAATAAATAAAGAAAACTGGGAACAAAAATCGTAAGGAAAACCAAAAAAAATGGGTCACAGACTCATCGAGGGAGAAGAAGAAGTGAATCACAACCTAAAGGGTAAGTCATGGCCTTAAGTAGAGTGAATCACACCTTTTTCAAGTGAGTCAGGCTCGTGACTCAAAGTCACGAGTCACTTTCGGCTTGTCCAACAACTATTAGCACTACAAAAAAACTGCCAATTAGCGATGGCTCTATTTTTGTCGCAAATTTTACATCGGATTCGCGACTATTTTACAATTTCATCGTGGAAAGGATATTTTCTATTTTTTTGCAATGAGATAGCGATGGAATGAATAAACAATTGCTAATTATTGGTGAAAAGTATACGCCCCATGTTTAGCGACGGAATTAGCTACAAATATTTTCGTCGCTAAAGTTTATAATTTTTTATTCATGAAATTAGTTCCAAAAAATTTAGCGACGAACATTTTAGTCGCTAATTTTGGAGGAAAAATATAGCATCTTTTTTGCGACGGTTTAGCGACAGAAATTGGTCTATCGCTAATAGTAAATTGTTACAGTAAAAACATTAGCGACGAAAATGTTTAGTCGCTAATTCGTCTCAAATAAATTAAAAAATATATTTTTTAATTTCACTCACATAATTTATGTATAGTTTCAAGTAATTTTAATATAGACCATATGAAATGAATATTTTATTTTGTAACAGAAAATTATAAATTATTTTATAAGTTGATAATAATTTTTTATCAATTATACCAAAATCTAAAGTTATTTATTTAGAAAATTTATATTTTTAATAATAATAATAATAAAATAATTGTTATGATTATTATATATTTACGTGTTCAAGATTAATAAAAATAAATATTTATAAAATAGTAATATGAAATTTATTATTTCATTTAAAATAATAATAAAAAAATTTGTAATTTATTTTTATTTTATAAAATTTAAATCAAATATTATATTATTAGGAATTCTGTTGATTTCTATATAATTATTATATAGTCATATTATGAAAAATAATAAATATAAATATTTATATAATAATAATATAAATTTTATTATTTCATTTAAAATAATTATGAAAAATTTATAATTTATTTTTATTTTCTTAAAATTTTGAGCAAATTTTAAATTATTAAAATTTTTAATTATATATATTTATGAAATTATCCTTGAATACAAGGATAAAATGATGAAATTTGATAGGGGCATTTTAATAATTTCAAAAATTTACCCTACATATAAAAATAACATTTTCTCTCCCCTCATCTCTCTTCACCATTTCAATACAATATGTATATGATTTTAAGCTTAATTTATTATTTAATTGAATAAGAATTAACTAATTGAATTAACTTCAATTTTTAATAATTGAAATGTCTAGTACTATAATTAAATTATTTTTATTCAAACATAATTTTAACGTTCCAAAAATTTGAAATCGTACAAGAGCACTTTTAATACGGGTGTACATTATTTTGATACTGGTTCTAGGATTGATTTGTTTGCATAATTTCAAAATTTTAAAGTGATAATTTGAATTTAAAGCAAAAATTTAAGAACTAATGACAAATAATTTAAAATAAATAATTGTATAATAATTATTAAAATAATTAAAATAATAATAATAAGATTTAAGTTCCTAGCTTGTGATCCGGCGAACGAGTGTGGACTTTAGAGCGCGTAAACGCCCCTGTGATGTTGTCGACGAAGCCACCTTCAGCTGAACATGTAACGTCCTGACTCTGAGTCGATCGAAAATATTTCTAACTTATGAATAATATTTGATTTAGGTAAGCAAGGGTATGATTTTATAGAGAGTTTAGGTTGACTAAGCAATTATTTGTGAATTTTTGAATTTAGTGTTGTTAAATTAAAATACATTTTAATTTACAAAATCACAAGTAACTTAAATTAAGTATATAATAATAATAATAATAATAATAATAATAATAATAATAATAATAATGATGATGATGATGATGATGATGATGATGATGATGATGATGATGATGATGATGATGATGATGATGAAAAAAAAAAAAGTAAAAGCCTAGAAAATTTGGGATTTAGAAAAAGTGGTGGCCATTAATTGATTGTGGCATTTTGAGGCTACAAAAAAAATGGGAGAAAAGATTGTAGGAGAGATTGGTAGAGGCAAAATAAGAAAGGATGCCGACCGCCGTCGCCTCCTCGCCATCGCTCAACGGTGCAGACTACAGTGAAAAGAATCGCCTTATCGCCGGCCATCTTCCTCAACATCGTACTCTTTCTTTCTCTGTTAGAAGATCGAAGTTCCTTTTTCCTTGTTACAGCGAGTAGCGGCGGTAGACGGTGAAGTTACTACCACCGGATAACTCCCTACGGCGAGGCAATTCTCCTGATGTTCTTCGTCGCTCCTCACTCGCCGACGACTGACAGATCGGAGAAAGAAAGTCTCCAACGATTTTTGTTAGATTCATCACTATTAATATTAGATTTCAGTAAAAAATATATCTTTTTATTTGTGAAATGCTAGATTTATACTATATTTTTATTGTCAAGAATAGCATATTTACATAAAAAGCTTTAAGTGTGAAATTAATGTATATTTAAACCATAATCAAATTTTAAAAATATATTTAGTCTAACAAATTTAGAAATATATTTTTAAAAGAAAAAAATTTATTAGGGTACTATTATTTCTTAATTCCTTTTTATTAATATTATGAATTAAAATATTTATTTTTGATTAACAAAAAAGGCGAGGGTCGTTCGATAAAGGGGACATAGAGTATGATGAAATCGATTGGAACGTAGCATTTGAGAGGAGTCTCAAGACTTGGGCCCATTGGATTGATCAAAATATTGATCCTAATTGCATCTCTCTTTTCTTTAGCACTATATGTCCTCTACATGACAGGTATCATATTTATTGGCTAAAAAATTAATATATTTATTCATTAATCAAATTAATAATTTAATTTATTAGTTTCAAAATAAATAATAATTTAATTTATTGAGAAAACTAATAGTAATTGTTACAAACCCCAAAAGGTCAATTTATAAGCCAAGCATTATTGGACTTTCTTTTAAATTAATTAATTTTTCAATCTAATTGGTACATTTTTCTATTTATATGACTAAATTCTTACATTTCATTTTGTAATTTTTATGATTTATAATTTTTCATATATTAAGAACGAGAGACACTTTTTATTTTTAAATAGATCTAGTCTAACCCAAGCCCATAACCCGCATATCTCATTTAGGGTTTTTAGGGTTCATATCACTCCTTCATATTGTGGGTTCAGAGTGTAAGAAAGAGAGACATGGAACACAAAGAGAAGCAAAAACACTAACTGCAAGCAATGGCTCCAAGGAAGACACCGAAGGTGACAAGGAATACTTATTTAGTTCGAGGAGTCAAAAAATACTCTAGGTCTAAGATGTATCATAAGAGGGGTTTGTGGGAAATCAAGGCCAAAAATGGCGTCTTTTTCCCTAAACATGACCCCAAGCCAAAGTTTGCTGCTATGGCTGAGAAGCTATCGAAGTTCTACCCGATCGACGACGTCAAGAAGCCTCTGCCTAACAAGCGCAAGCCTAAGCCCACCAAGCTCAGGTCTTTACTCTTTATCTCTTTGTACTTTTAGTAAATGTTGAGAAATTTGATGACAAATACTTTGCCAAGCAAGTTGAAAAGAAAAAAAAAGAAGGGAGAGGGTGAGTTCTTTGAGGCAGAGAAAGAGGTAGGCTTCCTATCCTCAATCGCTTCTCTGTATTATTTTTGTTTTGACTTGTGTTGCAGTTTGCTTAATCAGTATTCCATTTAGTTTGTCTTCCTTTTAGGGTTTGGATCGCAATTGTTATCACTGATTTTGTTATTTTGAATCTTAATTTTGAACCTTGGATTGTTACTCATTGATATTGTTTGCCTAAGTGGTTTGTTAGTTTGCTTTACATTGCTGATGAACAACTATTTGTTTATATAAATCTAGGAGATCCAGCAAAAAGGAAACAAACGTGAAGTTTACAACTGTGTTGCTCTCGCTGAAGCAAGGAAAAAAAGGTAACCTTTTTACTTTGCATTGCTTTTTGTTTCTTTGATTTCCAATACCCAGAATTTATCTTCTTGATGGAGATTTTCTTAAATGCTCATTCCGGTTGTTTTGTCGCTCTTTCATTCAATAATTAATGGATATTTCACATCTATTATTAGATTTTAATGCTTTTAAGATGATTAATAGACTTATTGTTAGAGAGTATGCCCTAGAGCCCATGTAATTGGGATGTTTTTCATATGTATGAAATTTATATTCTTCATAAAAGGAATCATTCATTTATTAATGCTATGTTTGAATACATGAGTTTGTAAATCTTAAATTAATAAATGAAGTCCTAGATATTATAAACATAGTGCAAAGGCAGTCATGAAGGTGTTCATGATATGAGATGTCTATTGCATGCAAATGTGTTAATATCTAAATATCCCTAGTCATAGAATTAACAAGATAGGACATTGTTAATTCGGACAGACTAGCACATGTTATGCTTCTTGAATGGTTCAAGCAGTGGTCCTCATAACTGTGATTATGGAAGATAATCAAAGCTAACATGTGGATGCTTGTTAGAAGAACAAGTTCATTGGAGACCTGCAAAGAGAATCCTTACATGGATATTAAATCTATGTCAGTGAGGAATCTCTTCATAGCGGTTGTGCGAGTATCCTTAGACTTGAGATCACCAAAGTTATCTTAAGTAGCAAGTGGTATACTTTCACTCCATAACTAATTACTTCTAACTAGGAGTGAACATAGTTAGGAGATTGGGTATATCATGACCTACTTGAAGATAGTTGAGTGATTGACAAAGGATTCACCATCCCAGATTTAACAAGGGAAGTTATCTCGTATGATTTTATAATTGCCTTGTTCAGAGAATCTCTGGCCAGAGTAATATGCCGAGATGGGTGGAGATCCATGAAGGGCATTTTAGGAACAATGGTTAAATTAATATAACATACATAATTAGATTTATATGAGTTGACAGAAATCCATACTTAGAATCTAATTGAGATAAGAGTGGTGAAAGGAGTAATTGCACGGTAACTGTTTCTATGGAAGGGTACAGTCAAACCACATGACTTTCCTGACATTTGGGTAGTCATGATGCCTAGCTAAAGGCCAATCATGACTTGTATAATGATGTATCAAAAGTATCAATAGGGATTGATAAGATGATTTAAAGGAGTTTAAATCATGTGAGTTTTGAATAGAACTCACAATTACTTATTATACTGCCAACATGGACAGGAACCCAATAGGTCACACATATATAGAGAAAAGAGTAAAATGGTAAAATGACAAGGATAATAATATTTGATATTATTATAAAGGTAGAGAAGAGAATATGATAATAATTAATTAATGAGTTTAATTAATTATGATAAAATAAAATTGTCCGCGAAACTTTTGAGAAATGTTCTGCAAAATTGGACCTAATTGAAATAATGTATTTCATGATCAATTATTATTGTCTTATAAGTGTTTTAGGACTACTGTAAGTGTTATAGGACTGGTATAATAATTAATAAGTCCATTGGAGCAATTATTAAGGGCCAGAGAAATGAAGCAGTTGGCGGAAGCCCTTCTGTAAGGGCCACATGCCTACCTCAGAACAGAAGGCCTTAATGGCCTATTTAATGGACCAAATTAATTTATATATGTTACATAAGTGTTATGGAACCCACATATTTAATTTGGTTGGATTTGGAATCCATTTGGGTATTTAAATCCAATTAGTTGCACAAATGGCCTAGTTTGTGGGTTTTGTGTAGACTTTTATGAAAATGTTTAAATTGGATTTAATTAAGACCAAATGATTATAATTAATTCCAGAGGCCCAATTAATAATTCTCCAGCAATTTTAAAGAGCCCAATCTCATTAAGGATTTGGAATTTTAACCTAACTATAAAAGGCCAACTAATGAGAATTAGGGTTAAGTGATTAAAACAAAAAGAAAGTCTTTTCTCTTAATCTCTCTCTCCCTTTTACGCCAACTCCTAAGCTAGCTCTTGGGAATTTTGGCCAGCCCTAGTTAAATACTAATTTTTTGGTTCAATTTACCCCTCTCTAGTGTGGATTACTCATTGGAGGTGTTCGATTTTGGACACTGTGGTTTGCCACAACCCGGTGCGAAGTAAAATCAACTGTTCAACAAAAATCAAATGTGATTTTTCTTATTCTCATATAGTTATATTGTGTATTCATGGAAAGATCAGATCTAATGGTTAAAAAATTTTAAAATTCCGCTCATGTATGTGATGCATGTAACCGTTAAAATCCAGCATGGTATCAGAGCCAAGGTTTTGCCATGGATATACAATTATATATTCTTATGCGGAATAAGTTTTGTTTTTGTTTTGAGTTATTTATTTCATGAACTTTAAAATATTAGATTTGATTGTTCATGAATGAGAAATATTGATTTCTGGTTGTATGTGTGATCAAATAATTTTGGTGGAAACAAAAACGAAATTTTTGAAGGATTGTGATTAGGGTTTGGCGTGAAACCCTAGGTGATTTAAGGGGCTGTTCTAATTTAATTTCTTATGGATCCATTAAAACATCATTTAGATGATATTTTATGTGTTTATTATGGGATATTAAGCTATAGGATCGAACGGAATTAAAATCGAACAAGTTTTGCATGAAAACTAGTTTAGTCAAAAAGTTCGATAAATTGGTGTTCTTCGTGTGTTCTTGATGTGTTCTTGGTTAGAACGACTTTTGATCTTCTAAATCTGATATATATGATATATTAAAACGTTTTTAATTAATTGGATTAATTAAAATGGGCCTTAAATTAATTTGATTAATTTTAATTTATTAAAATCACTTAATGGGCTTAATTATGTTTACGGACTTGGTTTAAATTAGCGAATGACTTGGTGGGCCCAAGGAGCTGATTTAAATTAAACATTATAAACATTAATTAAGTTTATTAATGGGTTTTAAGGGCTGGAGTGGGCTTGTCTCATTCCAAAAGGCCCAAATGGTCCAAAAGACACAAAACTAGTTTGTGTGTGAACACAGTTAGGGTTTTCCTTCTGTGGGTTTCGGCCTACATTTGTTTTAAGCCCAAAATTGATTCTTTTAATTATTTAATATGATTAATTAATTAAATAATCAATTTATAATTAATTAATAATCAATTGGATTGATTATTAAGACAAGAACACATGCATGCAAAAAGGTTTCCTAAAATGAAAGTTTCCAAAATGGAAAAAGTTTCCTAATTTGATCACATCATTAAAATAAATCAAAATATAGTTTCAAAGGTTGAAAAAAAGTTAGTAATCCATTTCTTTATGCATTAGAGAGGCATATAAGGGTGTATGATTGGCATGATGGTTAGATATGGACAAAGCCCAATGTGATTGAGCATAATGCATGTTTTGGCCCAATGAGGACTTTCATGTCCCGGCCACTTGATTTTGGTTTGTATTTCATTTCAAATTGTAATATGTAATATGTAATTAGATTACTTAGATTAGAATTAGAAATAGAGATGGAGACAAATATTAAGGACAAAGATGGGCCGGATGGAGATCCAACAAGCTTGAAGATAATGTAATTATTTTCTTGTTTGAATCATGCATACTACCTAGGTGTGACCTTTTGATTTCCCTCTTGGCTCGGGGAAATCAATGTAGTGAAGTCCATAACTATACCATATTTGTATGCTTATATTTATGTGATAGATATAGGATGCATACCAATGTATGCCAACCATGTATGATGAGACTTAATTAACTAAAACCCTCAAACAAATACTAAGGTATATAAGCCTTCCATTAATTTGAGGAGAACCAGAGTTCTTTATAGTGTGGGTTGTTGACCACAGTCAAGCTCACATTATATCGAATATGTTCAAATCTAATTAAATGGGTCATCTTAGCTAGCCCATTAGTTTGTTGACCACAGTCAAGGCTAATGGTTCTAGAGGCAAGATTAGGGAATGCATATATGATATGCATGCATCAAGAGTTGATAACCTAATGATCCAATAGTTGTGTAGAGACACAATTGGTATAAAGATACCTACCTTTTAAGGGTATGAAATTTAGCTTGTTGACCACAATCAAGGTCAAATTACATATCAAGAATTGGATATTGGCCCACTAAGAAAACCATTGGGTTTTCTCGGATTATATAGTGAGGGCTATTAATTCGCAATAAAATAGTGGGAGTAAAATGGATTAATTAAAGACCTTATTAATGCAAACATATATATGAACATACTCTCATATCTTTTCTTTTTCACATCTATGTCATCATCATGAGCACATCAAATATACGATCAATCTTGGATAACAAACTGGTTGGCAGCAACTATTCTAACTGGATCAAGCAAGTGAGAATTGTTCTCAGAGCTGAAAAGATCCATTATGTCTTGGATAAAGATCTTCCACCACTTCCATCAGATGATGCCATTGATGAGATCAAAGGCATTTATCGAAAATACATAGAGGATAGTGAAGCAGCAGCATGTCTGATGCTGGGTGCTATGTCCTCAAAGCTTCAGAAGCAATATGAGATTAAGGATGGTGGGGTTTCCAAGAAGAAGGTTGCCAAGAAAGAGAATCCCAAAGGAACTTGCTTCCATTGTGGAAAGGATGGTCATTGAAAGCGTAACTGCAAGGCCTATCTATATTCTCTCAAGGAGAAAAAGCATGCTGATGCTTCTACCTCAGGTATTCATATTATGGAAATTAATACTTATTCTATTGCTTCAAAACAATCTTGGGTATTAGATACCGGATGTGGATCATATTTGTGTAATGATCTACATGGGCTTAGAAGCTTTAGAAGAGTTGGAAAGGAGAGATATGTTTGCAGTCAGCTACTGGACAAAACATCTCTACAACAGTTGTGGGGACTTATCATTTGCCTCTTCCAAGTGGATTAGTACTGGAATTAAATAATTGTTATTATGTTCTACCTTTATCCAAAAGTATTATTTCTTTTAGTCGTCTGTTGAACGATTATGATATTTCTTTAAATGATAAATGTTGTTACATTTTTAAGAACAATATTTTTTATGCAAAAGCTATCATTGAGAATGGTATATTTGTTCTTGATTTAATTAAAGAAGTACATAATGTGGATACCAAGAGAATGAAACATGATAATCTAAATACCTCATACTTATGGCATTGTCATTTAGGCCATATAAATGAAAAACGCATGACCAAATTGCACAAATCAGGTGATTTGGGATCATTTGATTATGAATCATTTGATACATGCGAATCTTGTTTATTGGGAAAAATGACAAAAGCTCCCTTTATTGGGAAAAGAGAACGAGCTAAAATGGTTTTGGACTTAATACATTCAGATGTATGTGGTCCAATGACTACACATGCTAGAGGAGGTTACTCCTACTTCATTACTTTCATAGATGATTATTCCAGGTTTGGATACATCTATCTAATGAAATATAAGTCTGAAGCATTTGAAAAGTTCAAAGAGTTCAAAAATGAAGTAGAGAAACAACTTGGCAAAAGTATTAAAACACTTAGATCAGATCGAGGTGGAGAATACTTAAGTCAAGAGTTTCAAGATTATCTTAGAGATAATGGGATTTTATCTAAATGGACTCCACCATATACACCACAACACAATGGTGTATCTGAAAGGAGAAATCGAACACTATTCGATATGGTTCGATCAATGACGAGCCGAGCAGACTTGCCTAAGTCCTTTTGGGGATATGCACTAGAAACTATTGTTTATGTGTTAAACAGAGTTCCTAGTAAATTTGTTGATGTTACTCCATATGAGATGTGGAATAACAAGAAACCCATGCTTTCTCATATGAAAGTATGGGGTTGTCCTGCTTATGTGAAGAGGACAATGTCAGACAAACTGGATGTTAAGTCTGACAAATGTTTATTTGTGGGATATCCAAAAGAAACATTTGGATATTATTTCTATCATCCCTTAGAACAAAAGGTGTTTGTTTCAAGGCATGTTGTCTTCTTGGAAAGAGAATTTCTCCTATGAGAGGACAGTGGGAGTAAAATTGAACTTGGTGAAGTTCAAGACCCACAAATAGAAGATGATCAACCGATTGAACCCGAAACTGAATTTCATAATGATGAGATTACAGTTGAACCTGATTATACACAAAATCCTAGAAGATCTACTAGGATGCGTTCTATCCCTGTGAGATATGGATTTCACATTGATTCGGATAGAGGCATAACTGTAGTAGAGGACAATGAGCCTACAAGCTATCAAGAAGTTTTGAATAGTTCAGAACGTGATTTATGGCTTAAGGCTATGCAGTCTAAAGTGGACTCCATGTATGAGAACAAAGACCTTAACTCAACCACCTGAAGGGATAAAACCCATAGGGTGCAAATAGGTCTTCAAAAAGAAGACTGAAATGGAAGGTAATATAGTTACCTATAAAGCTCGCTTAGTAGCAAAAGGTTATCGTCAAAAAGAAGGTATTGACTATGACGAAACTTTTTCTCCTGTAGCGATGCTTAAGTCTATAAGAATACTTTTAGCCATTGCAGCTCATTATGATTATGAGATTTGGCAAATGGATGTGAAGATAGATTTCCTTAATGGAAATCTAACCGAGGATGTGTATATGACACAACCAGAAGGATTCACATCAGGAAATGGCGAAAAGGTATGCAAGCTTCAAAGATCCATTTATGGATTGAAGCAAGCCTCTAGGAGCTTGAACATATGATTCAATGAGACAATCAAAGAGTTTGGTTTCTCACAGAATGAAGATGAACCTTATGTGTATAAAAGGGTCAGTGGGAGTGCAATTGTCTTCCTAGTTCTATATGTAGATGACATATTAATCATGGGAAATGACATTTCTCTTCTCCAATCTGTTAAAATATGGTTATCCAAGCAATTTTCCATGAAAGACCTTGGAGAAGCATCCTATATTATGGGAATAAGGATCTATAGAGATAGATCCAATAGGTTGCTAGGTCTTTCTCAGAGTACATGTATAGATAAAGTATTGAAGAGGTTCAATATGAATCTTTCTAAGAAAGGGTTTATACCCATGGTGCATGGGAAACACCTTTCTAAGTCTATGTCTCCACAGACACTAGAGGATAGAGAGAGCATGAATAGAATACCATATGCATCTGCAATTGGTTCTATCATGTATGCTATGTTATGTACACGTCCAGATGTAGCATTTGCTTTGAGTGTCACAAGCAGATTCCAATCTAATTTTAGAGAGGAACACTGGGCAGCTGTCAAGAATATTCTTAAGTACTTGAGAAGGAATAAGGATATATTCTTGGTATATGGAGAGGGAAGTTTGGAAGTAAATGGGTATACAGATGCCAACTTCCAATTTGACAAAGATGATTGTAAATCACAATCTGGTTATGTGTTCATAATGGGAGGAGGAGCAGTTAGTTGGAAAAGTTCCAAACAAGAAACAACTGCTGATTCCACGACGGAAGCTGAGTACATTGCTGCTTCAGAAGCAGCCAAAGAAACAGTCTAGATCAAAAAGTTCATAACCGAACTAGGAGTGGTGCCTAGCATTGTTGATCCGATTCCTTTATAATGTGACAACAATGGAGCCATTGCGCAAGCAAAGGAACCACAGTCTCATCAGCGATCCAAGCATGTTCTCAGACGCTACCATCTCATAAGGGAAATAGTAGCTAGAAATGATGTGAAAATAGAAAGAGTTCCCACAGATGACAATGTGGCGGATCCCCTCACTAAAGCACTTTTCTAGATTAAGCATGATCACCATATAAATAGCATGGGTCTGAGACATATGAGTGATTGGCTCTAGTGCAAGTGGGAGATTGTTAGAGAGTATGCCCTAGAGCCCATGTAATATGGATGTTTTTCATATGTATGAAATTTATATTCTTAATAAAAGGCATCATTCATTTATTAATGCTATGTTTGAATACATGAGTTTGTAAATCTTAAATTAATAAATGAAGTCCTAGATATTATAAACACAATGCAAAGGCAATCATGAAGGTGCTCATGATGTGAGATGTCTATTGCATGTAAATGTGTTAATATCTAAATATCCCTAGTCATAAAATTAACAAGATAGGACATTGTTAATTTGGACAAACTAGCACATGTTATGCTTCTTGAATGGTTTAAGCAGTGGTTCTCATAACTGTGATTATGGAAGATAATCAAAGCTAACATGTGGATGCTTGTTAGAAGAACAAGTTCATTGGAGACTTGCAAAGAGAATCTTACATGGATATTAAATCTATGTCAGTGAGGAATCTCTTCATAACGGTTGTGTGAGTATCCTTAGACTTGAGATCACCAAAGTTATCTTAAGTAGCAAGTGGTATATTTTGACTCCATAACTGATTACTTCCAACTGGGAATGAACATAGTTAGGAGATTGGGTATATCATGACCTACTTGAAGATAGTTGAGTGATTGACAAAGGATTCACCATCCCAGATTTAACAAGGGAAGTTATCTCGCATGATTCTATAATTGCCTTATTCAGAGAATCTCTGGCTAGAGTAATATGCTGAGATGGATGGAGATCCATGAAGGGAATTTTAGGAACAATGGTTAAATTAATAGAACATACATAATTAGATTTATATGAGTTGACAGAAATCCATACTCAGAATCTAATTGAGATAAGAGTGGTGAAAGGAGTAATTGCACGGTAACTGTTTCTATGAAAGGGTATAGTCAAACCACATGACTTTCCTGACATTTGGGTAGTCATGAGGCCTAGCTAGAGGCCAATCATGACTTGTATAATGATGTATCAAAAGTATCAATAGGGATTGATAAGATGATTTAAAGGAGTTTAAATCATGTGAGTTTTGAATAGAACTCACAATTACTTATTATACTGCCAACATGGACAGGAACCTAATAGGTCACACACATATAGAGAAAAGGGTAAAATGGTAAAATGACAAGGATAATAATATTTGATATTATTATAAAGGTAGAGAAGAGAATATGATAATAATTAATTAAAGAGTTTAATTAATTATGATCAAATAAAATTATCCGCGAAACTTTTGAGAAATGTTCTGCAAAATTGGACCTAATTGAAATAATGTATTTCATGATTAATTATTATTGTCTTATAAGTGTTTTAGGACTACTATAAGTGTTATAGGACTGGTATAATAATTAATAAGTCCATTGGAGCAATTATTAAGGGCCAGAGGAATGAAGTAGTTGGCGAAAGCCCTTCTATAAGGGCCACATGCCTACCTCAGAACAGAAGGCTTTAATGGCCTATTTAATGGACCAAATTAATTTATATATGTTACATAAGTGTTATGAAACCCACATATTTAATTTGGTTGGATTTGGAATCCATTTGGGTATTTAAATCCAATTAGTTGCACAAATGGCCTAGTTTGTGGGTTTTGTGCATAGACTTTTATGAAAAGGTTTAAATTGGATTTAATTAAGCCCAAATGATTATAATTAATTCCAGAGGCCCAATTAATAATTCTCCAGCAATTTTAAAGAGCCCAATCTCATTAAGGAGTTGGAATTTTAACCTAACTATAAAAGGGCAACTAATGAGAATTAGGATTAAGTGATTAAAACAAAAAGAAAGTCTTTTCTCTTAATCTCTTTCTCCCTTTTGCACCAAATCCTAAGCTAGCTCTTGGAAATTTTGGCCAGCCCTAGTTAAACACCAATTTGTTGGTTCAATTTACCCCTCTCTAGTGTGGATTACTCATTGAAGGTGTTCGATTTTGGACACTGTGGTTTGCGACAACCCGGTGCGAAGTAAAATCAACTGTTCAACAAAAATCAAAGGTGATTTTTCTTATTCTCATATAGTTATATTGTGTATTCATGGTAAGATCAGATCTAATGGTTAAAAAAATTTAAAATTCCGCTCATGTATGTGATGCATGTAACCGTTAAAATCCAGCACTTTTTAGTCAGTAAATTCTTGGCTTTTCTTCCCGAACTGTTTGGTTGCTTTGATGGGTCTGTCTAGTTTTGAAAAATGAATCAGTTCCTAGCTAAAAGACAAACACGGTTCAATTCGTATTCTTCTCTTTTTTACTGTTGGTTATGTTCTTTAAGTTTTTTTTTGTTCTTCTCCATAATTGTTCTTTTTTATTAAATAGCACTAGTGTTTGATTATTCATATTTGTGGTTTATGCATAATTTAACCTTAGTTCTAAGCTTTAAGAACTTGAAAGTATTAAATTATTTAGCATAAATATAATTTTTTTATAGTTGTTTAACCATAATTTAAGCACTGTCTTCAGTTTGTGCAACCCTCCCGTTTGCAGTGGATTATTGTCTATTCACAAGTTCTTGATTGATATGGAGTAGTAAACATTTCGGTGTACAGAATGGCTTCAAACATTTCAGAGTCAAAAGAGCCTCTGTTTCTTATGTATGTAAAGTTTTCATTTTAGTGTTATACTTACAGTTATTTGGGGTTTTTATCAAGTGATGGCATGAGGAATTGTGGTCGTCCTAAGAAGGACCGATAGCTTGAAGCGGTTGAAGCTGTGTGGCTGGGTCTAGGTAAATGATTACTTAATTTTATGGAAATATTGTAGTATTAGTTAGTTAATTAATTAATTAATTAGTATGTGTATGTATGATAATGGTACTTAGTTTTTTTTTTGAAATAATAATGGTAATTAGTTATTAATTAGATAAAATAAAATGGTTGTATTTGGCGTGAAGAAGAAGTTGGATGAATGACTATAAAAAGCTCTTAAAGGGTATTGGTAGCCAATCAAATATAGAAAAAGAGAAGAGTACTAATATTGCTGGCTGTGTCCACAACCAATTTAAGTATTATTCTATTATATAAACTTATAGGATTATATTTCACATTAAAGTTGAAAGTAAAATAGCACTTACGCTTTTAAATATTATGAAAATATATTAATTAAGATTACAAATTAAATTATCTTAGAGTTAAATAAACAAAATTCTCTCTTTTATATACTAATGACATAAGTTACTTATTTTTGAGCTTTTTTCTTTTTAGACAACAGTTTTTCATATTTATCAAATTGACATAAATATTTTTTGGCAGAAAGCATAAATTAGAAATTACTTTATATTTATTTGAGTTAGAACTTAGAAATGTATAATAATTATTAAATAATTTATTCTGTTAATTAATATGATTTTTTACTTATACCTTTTAAGTGTTAATTATCAAACTCCATTTATTAACATAAGGAATCCTATTGGTCTTGTTGTTTTTAAAATTTGATATGTTTTCATGTTGTAAGAAGAACCCTTGTTTTTATGGTGTAGATTGAAGCAAGACGTGGAGGTTTAGATGTACTTGGCACTTGGGATGCCTCTTTTCAATATTTAGTTGAATCATTTTCACGTATTCTTTTGCTGTCCTTAGATGAACATTTGAAGTCTATGGTGGAACGTATGGGTAGCATATTCCTTTTATTCCCTCCTATTATCTTATGAGGTGTAAATGGTATTAAAAGAAAACTTTTGGCTTTTGAGAAGGTAACTTGTCAATTTGAAACTATTCTTCTTTATCTCTTGTTTCTTTTTGTTTTATTTCCCTTTTTTTCTTTGATTTGGTGGGTGGAAAGTGCAAGTTTCATTGGATGGTTTTGTTTTGTTAATTCGTTCCTGCTTGTGATGAGTCTTGCCATGCATCATTCTCAGGTTGGTGCTAGTGATGAAGATTTAGCTAAAATGTTAGTAAAATATCCTTGGATTCTTTCGAGGAGAATTCAAGATAATTACAAAGAGATTCTTTCCATGTGTGATAAGGAGAAGGTACTCTATTTCCAAAGTGCTTTATGGTTGACAATAATTATATCTGACATCATCACTTTGGTAGAGGGGAAGATAACTTGTATACACATAATCAAACACTAAACTGATTTAGGGTACTGCTGTATAACTTGAAAATGCAATGGTGGTTGCAATAACTTTTAGGTTTTACCTGACATCTATCGCTCTTTTATCTTGCAACCTCTCACATAGGCATAATTTTATTGAGATTTTAGCAGAACTGTTGCTTTACATCGTTCTTTGTATTGTTAATTTGTCCTATATGCTACTAGTACATGAATTAGGCAATTATGTTTTACATCAGGTACCAAAAATGAGCATTGACAAAGCAATAAAAAACTGGCCTCATATATTGGGATGTTCAACTTGCAAGCTGAATGTGATGGTGGAGAATTTCAGAGTGTTAGGTGTTAAAAAAAGAACTTGGGACGTGTTATTGCTAAAAGTTCTCAATTACTGTTATCCAAACCTGAAGAATTTCTCCAAGTATGTTCTATTTTTTGCTAAAAAATATTTTGCAATTCCATGCCAACAATAAATTTAATAACTAAAATAATAAATAATTAGGCCATATATCTTTTGGGATGAAAAATGACTTGATATAAATCTTTCAATCTCACTAAGATATCAACCTCTTGACAATAATAAATTTAATAACTAATTAGAAGTAGTTTGTGTACTTTAAGACTCATATGTAGTGATGTATGGTAGAAAGGACGAAAATTCTTGTCTCTAATTTTTTATAATGCATTCAGGTGTATTAGAACAAGAAGCCAAGTGTTTGGTTGCTGCTCGTGAAGAATGATGAAGACTGCGAAGTTCTTTTTTTTTTGTAGCATATTGTATAAAAATTTGTTAGTAGTATTATTTCGTTTGAATTTTTTTCTAATTATTTGTAAAGTACTGCACAATTTAATTTACTTTTATGATATTATATTTTTTAAATTAATAATATTTGAGAAATTTTATTTATATAAATTAAATTCTGAATGTTATAATAATAATAAAATATTATAAATGAACTGTGATGAAATTTGCATTATCTGCGATGTTATTTTGCGTAGTTAATTTTCATTTTTATTTGCAATTTATGAATATTTATTAGCGACGGATTTAGTGACGAAACTTTTGTCGCTAATAATAATTATTATATTTGTCTCGACTAATTTAAGAATTTATTTAGCAATGAAATCAGTGACGAAAATTGTAGTCACTAAAAATTATTATTATAATACCGCGATTAATTATGAAACATAAATTAGTGACGGCAAAAATAAATTAGCGACTGAATTTGGATTCCATTGCTAATATATTTGCGACTGGGCTTTTAACGACTATTCGTCCCGACGTCGCTAATTTGTTTTAGCGATAGAATTTTTCGTCACTAATTGACAGTTTTTTGTAGTGTAAAACAATGCCATGATCATTATAAAAACCTGAAAATCCCATTTTGAGGCCTAAGCATGCATACAAAGGACTTAAGCTCTTTAAAATTAATTTAAATGCTCAAAACAATCACTAAAACATCTAAAACAATTATTTCAAAAAATCACCATATGAGAAGCTCAAGCTCTAGAGAGAGGAATAAGCATTATGAAGACACCAAACTCACTCAAACGTATGTATAAACTGAAAATTCATGCATAAAATTTAATTTTACACATACTCAAGCCCTCAAAACATCATTTACACAAAACAAAGAAAAAGCATATATCATACAAGGAAAACCAAAAAATAGAGCATGGCAAAACTATACAAAAAACTCAAAATGAATATCTAGAAAAACAAAAGCTATGGATCTACATGTAAGCTATAACTTTGCCTCTTACATTACCTTCAGTAGAGCTATCCTAGAAACTAGTGTGAGTGAACTATTCACCCTTTCTCCTTTTGCTCTCTTCGTTATTTTTCTTGAAAATAAAAAAAAGTTTTTTTCTCTCTCTAAAACTCTACTCTTTATTTTTTTTCCAGATTCAGTTATTTTTAAAAGAAAATCATTATTCTTAAATGCATCAGGATTAGGATTAATAAAGTAAGAAGATTTTTTTCTTGAAAATTAATCCCCTATTTTGCAGGAAAAAACTACAATTTTGAGTGAAAAATGCCCAGTCATGGCCTTAATTGGTGAGTTAAGGGCATGATTGGGAGCTAAACCTCTTAAAAGGCCTAAAAATCCATTTAAAAGAGGATTTGAGTGAGTCACCGGCTTGGGGCCGTAACTCACTAGTGAGTCACGCCCCTAAGTCATGTCTAATAACTCAATTAACGGTCAACAAGAAGGGGAGTGAGTCACCACAAAAGGCCGTGAGCCTCTAAACATTCTCATTCCACCCATTTGAGAGAGATAAAACACATTTATGCCCTTAATACACAATTTTGACTTCCAAAATCCATAAAACTTACAAGAAGATATTTTCCAAAAGCAAACACTAGAAAAGGATAGAGCGCTACTGCTTCCTGACTACTTTGGAATAGCATTATCCTCATTAGGTAACCCTAACAAAGGCTGACTCAGGAACTAGTGTCTATACACATATCTTCAAACTTAAGATCTAATTTTTTTTTGCATAACAATGGTATCGAAGCCTAGAGCATTTACTGCCTAATAAAAACAATATAATTAAAATAAGTGAATTTGGATAATAAATGATATAAAAACTAATTATGAATTAATTAATTATAATAATAAAGGTATTGGATTATTATATGAAATATATTTAGAAGAAATATAATTTGGTTTAGATCTAGAAGATGAGTTTAACAATATAGATGTTTAATAAACATAAATATATAGTGTTAAGTTTAATTATAAAAGAAACTTGTTAAATAATATTTAAGACATATTTAGAAATAATAGGAAAAATAAAATATTATAGAGATAAAATGAGAGATATGAAAAATGAATGTATATTTATAGAACTAAATAATTTAGAAGAAGAATACATGATATCTAGATTACAAGAAATAAGAGAAAAATTAATAACAATAAAAGAAGTGATAAATTCAGAGATTTAATAGAAAATAAGCCAGTAGTGGGAGTCGAACAGAGGTCCTATTTCAAGTGATCATTCTTGAGGTGATAGATGGAATAAAGACAAAGAGTATCCTACAAGAAAAGAAAGAGCGTACCTAGATGGACTGGGCATTCGCACTCCAAAGTTTAAGTCAGAGATACTTGAATTAGGAGAGTGTAAAAAGAGAGAGGGATTGGAAAAGTTCAACCTATCGTGCCTGTAAGAAGGCTTGGTATTTATAAGAGACCTATAAAGCCACTTGAGTGGTATATCTATATGAGTAGATATCTAGTAATGTGATACTAAGTGACTGATGGACAAGATAGTGTTGTTTGTTTGCAATATGTTGAAGATCAAGCTCTGTCAGTCTGATCCGGCTGCTTTATGTTTTAAGTTCTTATGCCATTGTCATGTTTGAATCTAATAAGAGATCTGGACCTAAGTTGGAAGGTTTCTTTTATCTTAATATGGACTTGGAACTATTAGGTCAAGTTGAGAAAATGAAAAATCAGGTATTATCATTTATCCCCCTTTGTAATTTTTCTAACTTGTCACAAAGGTTGGAAAATTGAATCGTTATTGAAAAAGGGGTTTGTCGTTCCAATTTTTTGGAAGTTCTCTACATTTCGATTTTGTGAGAGATTAAAGGATTTTGAATCAAGGCATTTTTTGCACCCGTATTTTTAAAAGGTTTGCGCCATTCTAATATATGAGAGATCAAAGGATTGCGAATCGAGGTGTATTTCACACTCTAGATTTTAGAAGGTTGCACCATTTCAATTTATAAGAGACCAAAGGATTGTGAATCAAGGTGTATTTCATGCCGGAGATTTTAAAAGGTTTGCGCCATTTCGTTCTATGAGAGATCAAAGGATTGCGAATCAAGGCATCTTTCGTGCTTGAGATTTTAGAAGGTTCACATTGTTTTGATCTGTGAGAGATCAAAGGATTGCAAATTGAGGTATCTTTCATGCTCAAGATTTTAGAAGGTTCTTGCCATTTCGATCTATGAGAGATCAAAGAATTATGAACAAAGGCATCTTTTGTGCCCGAGATTTTTGCTATTTCCTAATGTAGTGCCGAGGAGGTCGGTCCCTATAATTTATAAATAGTCAATCTAGGGAACATTTCATACCTTTGTAGGATTTTGTTTTTCTTTTCAAAGTTTCACACTCCTTTCTTTTGCATTTCTAAATTTGGATTCCGAAGTGTCTTGTATTCAGATTTAGAGACTTTTGCCAAGTAAGTTTTATTTGCTTGGATGTCTTGCCATTATATTTCATACTAAGATTCTTTATCTTTATCTTTATCTTCCTCTTCATCTTTTTACTTATTAGGACCTTTCTTAGACCTTTTAGGCTCTGTTTCCTGGTTGAGGATTAGTGAATTATTTTTTTATTACTCCTCCTTTAGAGATGTCTTTGAGCGACATCCTAAGTGTGTTTAATATCAACGTTGCTTTTAAGCTTAGTTTCTTAGATTCGTATAGGAGCAAGGATCCCATGAAAAAGCATGCAGCATTGAAAGCTATTCAAGTAAGGGAGTTAAGAGAGAAGTGTAAGTTGCCTAAAGATGTAGCTCTTCTTTCAAGTCCATTTTCTATATCAATAACAGATTGACCATTTAGATATCCTTCTGAATTGTTTATTAGGTTCCAAAGTTATCTGAAGAATGGTTTAGGTTTTCTTTTGCCTCTCTTTAACTAGAGTGTTCTCTATGGTTATGGGATTGCCCCAAACCAGTTGTATCTGAATGGATAGAGAATGATTGCTTGTTTTAGAATTCTTTACGGTAACTCGGAGTCATTCTATCTCTTGAACTTTTTACTTATTTCTTCTTTATGTCTGGATAAGAAGAGGGAATGGAATATCATTTTACCTCTAGGATTAAGAGAAGGCTTTTCACCTTACCTTCTGTGAAAGGATTTAGGAAGAACTATGTCTTGATCGGAAGAAAATGAGGCATTGGTGTGAGTGTACATCGATTATTAGAGCTTACTTTATTGAGAGATATAACTTTCAATATTCAAATGTATAATTTTGATATTCAAAAGTTGACAAAGTATGTGTAAGATCACGAAGATGACCAGATTAGTTAGAAGACCTTGTTTTTTGGATTAGATAAATATGAGTCTTTAGAGCTTTAAAAGAAATTTGGCACTAAACTAGTGCTTGATTTATGTGTTGAGGTTTGATATTCTTTTTTCTCTTTTCTAGCTTCTATAGACCCTAAGGCAAAGAGACTTCCAAGCAAGCCAAAAAGACCCATGAGTCTCCAAGGAGAAAGTTGCACAAAGGGAAGGATCGAATCGCCCGACTAGTTAATGTAAGGAAGTTAGCTCTAAGGGATGAAGCTTTTGAGGAGGTGGTAGAGGTTGATCCTCTAGTTCAAGCTAATGTGGAAGCATTTATTGAATGGGGTTTCCCTCGAATAAATTGCATCGAAAGAGCCAACTGTTGCAGCCATCGAAACCACATCTCCTCTTTCGATCAAGTCTATTCCTCTCGAAAAGGTGTTAACTTGGAGATTTAGTGAGGGATGTTATGTTCGTAGCCTGCAGGTGCTAGATTATTTTAGCCAAGGCATTTTGCTGGAGAAGGATATAAACGATATGGGTCTGATTGTTTCTCTAACCAGGGAATTGGCCGAGATAAATTTTGATGTATACCTGGAGGATGTTTGCATGTTGTATTTTTTCAGAAATTTTTTCTGAGTATTCTGAGCCTTACTTTCTTCTACCTCATACAGATTATGCAAAAGGCCATATGACTGTATGGCGAGAACTTGGCTTGGAAGGAGAAACTCATTGCAAAGACTCCATTTGAGCATAAGTTGAAAGAGAGCTTAGAGGCTGTTAAAGCTAAATATTCTTCTCAAATGAGCTAGTTGCTCTCGTTAGCGAAAGAGCTTGAGGTAAAGGTAGAATCAGTAGAGTTGATCAATAAACAATTCAAAGAGAAGTTGAGCCTTGTCGACCAAGTTTGTCAAAAGAAATTGGCCAATAAAAAAAGAGCAACTAATAGATCATTTAGGAGATCTTTAAAGTGACCTTATTGCTCGTATTCAACTAGAGTGCGATAGATGCATCCCTGGCCAAGATTTTAGCTTTATGGATAATCCTTCTTCGTTTCCCGATCTTTCTATAAAAAGGAAGGATGAGAAGGCCGAAGAGGAAAAGGAAGAGAAGAAAGGGGAAAATCCAGATCCAAATGCTGAAGATTGAGCCAAAGTTTACATATAGATCGTAGCTTCTGTACTTTGTTTGTTTATAGCTGAAACTTTGTATTGAGTTATTCTCATTCTTCATTTATATAAAACATTGCACATTGCCAGTATTTAGATGTGTCACTAAATGCTCACAATCTTATCAATAATGTAATCATCAAGTTTTGAGTGCTTGTTAACAAGAAAAGTGACTCCTAAACTTGGGATAAATGATAAATTTGAAGCTCGTGTGCATACCTAGCCTTAAAAGATTGGGTTGTACGGCTCTTTGTTCTAACTTGTGTCCATTATAAGAATGAGATTTTTGGTCTGTCAACCAATAATGTGCTTGAATTCTCTAATAATGATGCCATTAGTCCTACGATCGGCCTTTAGATATATAGATATATATATATATATATATATATATATATATATATATATTCAGATCGATAAGTTATCGATCTTAGATATATATATTCAGATCAAGAAGTCATCGATCAATAAAAGGGATGGAGTTATCAACCCCGCCGTTAGAGGGTTTTTATGTTATGCGGGTCGATTATTTGGTCTTGACTAATTTGACGTGTCATCTTAGCTCATTAAGTGTGGAAATTTGAATCGTTGCATCTTTTGATGGCATCGCTTGGGAGGGAATGCCCAAATAGCTGAATTTTTTTAATACGTTGCTTCATTTTTTAAGCTTTAATTGCGACAATTTAATTTATTTTCATTTTACGATGCTTCAGTTTTGACTACTTATTTATTGTAGGTCATCGCATAAATGCCTTTATTAAAGACTCTTTCCTTCATAAATAGGCTCGTTTCTTGGGGCATTGAGAACCCCTTTTGCTTCTCCTTAATTTTTCAATGGAGATTTTTCTTTGTTGGATGATTTTTTAGCCTTCTTATTTCTTTTTTGCTTTCCACTATTTTAGGAAGATGAATTAATTTTATTTCTCCAAGGTTCTTCTTTGATGTGAGATCACCTATTGGTAATAGGTGATTTTGCCTTTTGCTTGATCTATCCCCCTCTAGCTTCTATGTTTCCTTTTTAACATTCTATTTTGCACCATTATGAGCCTTTGTTGGTGAACATACAATAGTCGCAAGCCTTTACTTGGGTTGATGGGCTTTTAATTGCTTTGTCTTCCTTGAGTAGTTTCGATGCTCCTTTCCTCATTCCTTTTTGATAGGAGAACACCGAAAACTTTATGCGCCAGTGTATAATGTTGCAGAGAAAAGATGTTTCGTTTTCCTTCGGACCTAGCAACCATCATTTTGTTTTTCTTTAGTGCTGGAGTTTCTTTTCTCCAATTTGACTTCCTTCAACTGTAGTACTCCTTTGAAAAGATGATGTTCACTTTGTGGCAGAATTGCGACTAAAGCTTTGAGTTTTTCTGTGTGGTGTCAAAGATTTACACAAAATTTGTTGATTTAGCCATACTGGGTTACATCTCGCGGTTGATAAAGGGTCCCCTGAACTCTTTTCTCATGTTAGTAGGCTCAAATCTCCTTCAATCATATAGGAATCACGTGTCTCAACTCATAGCACCAAATGATAAGTTTGGAGATTTAACAGAAAATAAGCCGATAGTGGGAGTCGAATAAGGTCATGTTTGAAGTGATCATTCCTATGGTGATCAATAAAACAAAGCCGAAGAGTATCCTGCAATAAATGAAGGAGCTTGCCTAGATAGACCGGGCATTAGCACTTTGAAACTGAAGTTAGGGATGCTTGGGTCGGGAGAGTGTCAAAAGAGAGAGGGATTAAAAAAGCTCAACCTGTCATGCCTATAAAAAGGCTTGGTATTTATAGGAGACCTATGGAGCCACTTGAGTGGTCTATCTGTATTATAGAGTAGATATTTAGCGATGTGATACTGAGTGATGGACTAGATGGTGGTGTATGTTAGTGATATGTTGAAGATCGGGCTTTGTCAGGCTGATTAGACTGTCTTATCTTTTTGGTTCTTATGCCGATTTGATACTTACATGTCTGGATCCAATAAGAGATCTGGGCCTAGGCTAGAGGGTTCCTTTTAGCCTAAGATGGACTTGGAATTATTGGGCTGAGTCGAGAAAATGACAAATCGGGTATTATCAAGAAGAATTACAAAAAAACCTAGAAAAAATTACAGAAGAAATAAATAAAGCGAGTTCAAAATTAAATAAAAATTAGATGAATCTAGAACAAGAAACGACTAAAGAAAAAATAGATAGAGAATTAAAAGAGAAAAAAGAATATATAGAACATTAAAAAAAATAATTTATTATTTAATATGCATAAACGTAAACAAAAATACTAAAAAATTATTAGAAAATGATCTTAAATATAGTGAAGAAAAACTACAAAAATTATTGTATATTAAAGATAATTTTTAAAATGAGTATAATAGAAATTTCGAAAATATTTAAGCTTATTAAATTTAAGCAGTAAACAAAATATTAAAGAGATAATAGAAGAAATGGATGGCCATATAAAAGTATTATAAGATAATAAATTATTTGACGGAGCTCCAGATATTTTATTAGAATTTAAAAGAAAAGAAATATTAGAACTACATTAATTAAAGTAAAAAATAAATTTAAAGATTAAAAAGGATAAAATTGAGAAAAGAAAAAAATGCACGAATCAAAAGAAAAATTACTAGTCATAAAAGACAAAATAGAGGGTCCAAAACACTATTTTGTAGAGTATAAGTGGATAAAAGGAAAATAAATAGTTTAAGAGATTAAATGGAAACCGAGATCAAGTTTGAGTGGTTATTTATACTATAGGCCTAAATATAATTTAGAAGTTCTTAATATGGATGATGTGCATATCGTTTGAGGTCGTTCTGGACGCAACACAGGAAAGTTGACAAACATGCATCATTACAAAGTGGATTTATATTATGCTGTGATATATTTGCAACTTCCAGAGCTAAATAGTCATTTTAATGAAATCAACACATGATTGGTTATTTGTGTTTCCTGGATGAGAATGGTTAACCGAAATTTAGG
Source organism: Excoecaria agallocha (assembly GCA_037975025.1). NCBI lineage: Eukaryota > Viridiplantae > Streptophyta > Magnoliopsida > Malpighiales > Euphorbiaceae > Excoecaria > Excoecaria agallocha. The sequence goes on from CM075807.1 coordinate 21,404,878, forward strand.
TTAACCGAAAAATCAGTCCGAAACTGAACAGATTTGTAGGTTAATCGAACCAAATTGTTAGATTTATAATTTTTACTTTAAAAACCGATGGTTAACCGATCCAAAACTGAAATCGAATATATATATATTATATTTTAAATTTTACACTTATATTTTTCAATTTTTGTGTAATTTATAAATATTATGATATATAATTTTGTAAAATATATATTTTTAGTAAATAAATATTAAAATTATGTAAATAATTGACATTCTATTGTTAGTTTTATATTGAATATTTTTAATTTTTATAATTAATTATGGAAATTTTATTTTTATTTTGATTATTTTAATGGATATTGTATTTAATTAGTATTTTTTCATTTTTAAAGCAATTTTAACTATTGAAAATAATATTATAAATTGTATAATTTATTAAATTTATATATTAAAATTTTTTAATGGTTAATCGATAAATCGATCCGAAAAATAGAGTTAAAAATTAAAATCGATATAGCGATTAACCGATAATAATGGACTGATTTAAGAAAATTGTTAATGGACCGATTAACCGATCCATGCTTATCCCTAGCTAAAATTCAGCTGATTTGTTATTTGCTTATGCCAAGAAAAAATTGTTTTTGTCTTGGTCAATTTTTTCCTTTTGAGTTCTCATCGGTCCAACTTATTGGACTTGATAATTAGTTAGAGATATAAATTATATATGTGAAAAGTGAATTGGGCAAAATTAGAAATTAAAAAAAAAAAAACCCAATGCATAAAAAATTGAGTTTAAGGATCCTCTAAGTATTTTTACTTTTTTTGGAGTAATAATAATAATAATAATAATAATAATAATAATAATAATAATAATAATAATAATAATAATAATGTGTTGTGTAAATACTGAGCAATCAAAAGATATTGAAACTAAAAAATGAGTTTAAATTGATTATTACTCAATTTAGTGTGTACCATTTTATAATTCGATTTGATTTTAAAAAATCAATTCAATAGGTTATACTTATTGAAAATATAATAATTGAACAGACAAAAAAGTTTATATACATACATTTATATAATTTGTGATTATATTATCGATTATGTTGCTGTTGCTTGTTTATAGTCACCTAATATACAAACTGTGATTGATTTAGTAATTTTTTAAATTTGAAAATTCGTTTATGATTGATGATTGAGAACGTAGAATTATATAAATGTACCGTTATAATAAATATAAATTTCATTATTGAATTTCATGTCTAAACGTTGAAATATATGTAATTGGCAATCTTATAATTAATAAATATAAATTTATTTTGTATTTATAAAATTGAAATGTATGATATTTAACTATATAAATGTAGTATTTGAACCGTTATAATAAAAAAAATGTATCTCCACATGTATGTATAGTAAAACTGACAAAAATTTAAAATATATATATATATATATATATATATATATATATTTATTAATTTTAATGTTATATGATGTCCTTTGAGTATAGATGAGTGTCAGATACTAGAATTTTTAAAAATCGATACAAATTTATGTTGATAAAATTAATAATATATATATTTAATTGATTATTATTAAAATTAAAATATTATAATAAATTATAAATCTAATTTAAAGTTTTTGTACGTATATTAAGCCGATAACTATCTTTACTTGAGAAAGAACAGCCTCATATTCTATTTTGTCGCAACACAATCAACATTTTTCTCGTGGCTTCATACGTGGTCCAATGTAGCTAGTTGCCTTCAAACTCTAAAATCACATGATTGTGGTCCATTCGAGGAGTTGTCCTACCTCGTGTCAAAAGCTCACACGTTTCTGGTTGAAGTTCTATTCTAATAATTCAAATTCCTTATCAATAGTATACAGTATTTTTATATTTTTAATAGGATATTCCCCATTATCTTTTACCGACCTTTCAAAGGAAAAAGTTAGCCTTAGTTATGAACATTTGTATGTACCTTTTTAATTAATCCATCTGTATACATTTTGTATATTATATTTTAATTTTTATATATTTTTTAATTTATAAATATTATAATATATAATTTTTTAAAATATTATTATAATACATATTTTTAATAAATAAATATTAAAATAATCTATTTGCAATTATTTATTCATTATATACATATAATTAACACTCTATTATTAATTTTATATTAAATATATTTAATTTTTATAATTAATTCTGATAATTTTCTTCCCTAATCTTTTAATAGATATTATATTTGATTTAATAGATATTATATTTGATTTGTATTTTTTATTTTTAAAGTATTTTTAACAATTCAAAACAATATTATAAATTGTATAATTTATTAAATTTATTTATTTAAATATTTTAATGGTTAATCAATAAATCAGTTGAAAAAATTGGTTAAAATTTAACATAAATATAATTATTAATTAAAATTAATGAATTAATTAATAAAATTATTAATCGATCGGATAATTGGTGCATGCCCACCCTTAATTGTCGACGGTGGCTGGAGGTTCACTGGAGCAAAACCAACTGTACCAATAGGAACCGCCATCACTAGGAGTTCAACGGTGGTTGTCACGAGCCCGGTTGCACCTGCTGAAATCTACTTTTGAAGCTCCACCGTTCGCCATTGTCGATATACCGATTTTCTAGTAGGTAGTTGCGATTTTGTCTCAGCATCGGGAATCTCCTGATGATCAACATGTCATCAAAGTTTGCCAGAATCGGCTAGAAATCATGTCTAAAGTTTTCAGATGGAGGAGAGAGAAAATGGCAAAATGAAGAAGAGTGGTGGTCCTGCGATTTGTAGTGGCGGCTAGTGCGATGGTACTACTATAGAGACTAGCTTGGTGTGGCAGTGTTGATGTGGAGGTGACGAGTTGCTGTGGAGGTGACTAGTTGCCGATGAATGGAAGCAACTTTTGCTTTTGTTGATCCCACGTTGAAGACAACCTTACACAATTTTATTATATTATTTTTTTTCTTTTTTTAATTTTTCTATTTCCTATTCTACTTATTTTTTTTCTCTAAATTTTTCTAACTCTCTACATTTTATTCCTTTTTCTCCTTTTATTTTCCTTCATTATTTTTTCTACATTTTTTTCTAATTTTTGGTTTCAACAATTTTCTCATCTTTTTCACAATTTCTCACATTTTCCTTTCCACTTCTTGCACTTTCCTTTCTTTTAGCTTCTTCTTATTCCTGTAATCCTTCCTTCTCTATTTATTTTGTGTCTTTTTTCCTATCTTTTATTTTGTTATTGTATGAAGAATTTATGCAAACTCTCAATATTTTTTTTTTTATGTTATTCCTCTTACTTTTCCCGCATTCTCCCTTCTTCAATTTTCTCCGTCTTTCCTTTTGCTCTCTTTTATTTCTTTCTTTTTTAATCATTTTCTTAATTTTTGCTAATTTTTCCTCTCCTCTTCTTATTATCTGTTGGAATGGTGGGTGTGAGCTTCTATCTATAGAAATCCTCAGTGGTCTTTTAGAAATTTTTTAAATTGTTAAGGTAACTTTGATAATCGATTTTTATTTAATAACCTAAGTTTGTAGGTAATTTTGTAAAATTTGATTTTTTTATATCCATTTTAATAAAATTTCTTTCGATCTATTTCTTATTTATTTCTTATTATTATTTAATGGCTAAGTATATGATTTAGTTTTTAATTTTTAATTATTTTTCAATTTGGCGACCAAGTAAACGACATTTTTTTCCTTTTTGATTAATTATGAGCCCTTTTTTTTCATATATACTAATTCATTAATTAACTAATACTAATCTAAATAATTTAAGGGAAACTATGTAAAACAACTTGCATAAGGCATATCACACAAAATGTATTGGTTGACATCTTAGGATGCGACTGTCGTTGGCTTCTCGTGTGGGATTATCATCGGCTTAAAAATGCAACTGTTGTCAGCATATCGATGTGATAATTTTTGGCTTAGGGATACGATGGTTGTCGACTTAAGGTTGTAATTGTTGTTGGCTTAATGATGGAGGGATGCAACTATTATCGACTTAAAAGGTATGATTGTTGTTGACTGAGTGATACGACTATTGTCATGTTTAGAGAGAAATATAAAGTGAATGTTAAAGGTTAATTTAGATTATAGACTAGTTCAACACATAAATGGTATTAATATAAAAGTGAGGTGTAATTCGGTAAATTATTTAATTTGAGACAAGCATACATGAATAAATCTCAAAAATGGACTAATGTGTTAATAAAATTAGAATTATACGTAATTATGAAAATAGAGGACGATTTGGGGTTAAATTACAATTAATGAAACAATTAAAGTAGAGCCAACAAGAATTTGGCATTAGGGGTGTGTAGAACCGAACCGAACCGAAATCTAATAGATCTTATTCTATTTGATTCGATTTATTCCATTTTTGATTTATTCAATTTTGGACTACAATGAATTTGCAGATTAATCAGTTCGGTTCTTAAAAGTGAAATACAGAATTAACCAACTTACCGATATTTTTACACATATGTATGTTATAGTATTAAAGTTGCAATATAGACACCTTGGATGAATGGTGTGAAAACTTAATTAATGCTTCCATGTCTTGAGTTCAAATTTTAGACGGGATAGGTTTGCAGTTTTGTTTTCTCATTTTTTTTTTTTTACTTTTTTTTACAGTTTTTTTAATGTTTTGTTTTTTCATTTTTTTTATTTTATAATTTAAATTTTTATACTTTATTTTTTTAATTTTTTTTAAATTTTTTTACTTAATTTTTTTTTGCATTTTTTTAAAGTTTTGTTTTTTTAGTTTTTATACTTTAAATTTTTATACTTTATTTTTTTAAAGATTTGTTTTCTCATTTTTTAACTTAATTTTTTAACTTTAATTTTTCTTTTTGCAGTTTTTTTTAAATTTTTTTTTAAATTTTTTCATACTTTAATTTTTTTACTTTAAATATTTTGTTTTCATAGTTTTTTTTAGTTTAAAAAATTCTTAATCACTAAATATCTTTATTTTTTTCAATGTTGTGCTAAATTGGACTTATGTTATATTTGAGAAGTTATTTTTATATTTATTTTATTTGAATTTTTTTATTGGAGGATTTTAAATGTATTTTTAAATATTATTTTAACAATACACTTTTTAATATAATTTTGATTAGTATTTATTATCAATATAATATAATGAATTTATGTATATTATTTTAATTTTCGTTATTTGAAATGGTTTTATTTCGGTGAATATAATTTAATTTAATTTATGGGTGCATATAAGTTAAAAGCCCATATTAACCTAAAACCAAACTTAACCGATTGAAATTAATTCGGTCTATTTGATTTTGATACTATATATTTTGGTTTGTGGTTCGATTCTTTTTTTTTTTTTATGAATTCGATTTTTGGTCCATTCAATTCAGTCCAAAACCAAACCGAATTGACCATTTGTGCAACCCTATTTTACATTTTGTTAGTTTGGAAACCACATGAAAAAGTAAGAAAAAAAATCTAAGAGAGGAGAGAAGGGTGGCCAGCCATAAGATGCTGGAATTTTAGATTCTTACATCCTTTCTACACCAAAATTACACACAAATTTTACTGATCAGAAAACTATGGAAGAGGAAGCAAGATTTAGTGCAAATAAATTAGTCAGGTATGTGCTTTATGCATTTGGTTTAAGATGTGAATTCTTCTCCATCTTTTCTTCATTTAAGAGGGTAGAATGATTATGTTTCATGTGATATGTGTTTGAATGGGTGTATCATGTGTTCAAGTGGAAGAAAAAGCTAAAGAGAAGGGCAAGGAAAAAGATTAAAGCTAAGTTAGCTAGTCTTTAAAAAGGCATGGGGCTTCATTTAGTTGAATTGCATGTGTATGGCATGTTTGAGTGTGAACATATGTTGAATAGGACAATAAATGGTTATTGGAATGTTGGTTTCATATGATTTTGCATGATAAAGAGTGCATATGCAATAAAAGTTGAGTTTGGCAGAATTCTATCTAAGGTTCACTTGAACCCGTTTTGGTAACTTGACCATATTTCGGCATATAGGTAATTTGACCATATTTCGGCATATAGACCCCCAAATAGAGTGATTCCAATTAGAGATGAAAGTTAAGACTATACCTACAAATTTGTAAATGAAACCAAAGTTTAATTTTGCCTCTAAATCCTTGGAATACAACTTGAACTTGAAGAACTGATGCTGCCTCTATTCTAGAGTAATTTGTGTTGTTTGGTGTATATCTCATGATTTAGAAGTACGAAAGACCTAATTTTTTATAATACGAAAACTAAAGCCGTAAGGAAACAATTTTTTAGAGAACCATTTTGCCTAAAAACTTCATTTTCTATGTTTGAATGGCTGTATAAAAATGGATCTGGGATTTTATCTTCAAGAATCTAGAAATTGGGCACTATATAGTTGTTAGGAGTAGATAACAGTCGTGTATGATGCATTGTATACTTAAATTTCATCTCAAGATGACACATGGCTATTACATAAAATATAATAGCCAGTAAAACCCTGTTTCAACCAAATGGTGAGTTTTTCTCACTGAAAAGTCACGAAGCTTTTTAAATGTTTATGAAACTTTGTAAACACCTAGAAATAAGTGAAATATGTGATAAGATAATTTTTTTATTATCTTTTTTGTGTGTTTATTAGGTGTTTTTAGTCTTTAATTTGTTTTGTTTACATTTTAGTTTAATTTAGTTAAATTGGTCAAATTTAGATATTATTGTTGAATTAATAGTTTTTAATGGTTAATTAATTGATGAGTTTTGGTTTTAATCTAGTTTAGTGTCTCTTATATTTGTCAGTTTATTGTTTTAATATTTCTTTTGATTTTTAATTGCAAGTAATCACTTGAATTTTTAATCAACTAGAGCTATATTTTGAGTGCCAAATCTTGGAATTAAGAGAAAATGAAGAATTAAATTTTTGTTGCAAGAGAGTAGCACATGGCGGGCAAGTAATCTTTCCACCTGTGTGTGTTTTGTAAGGAAAATTAAATTCATGTAGTAAAAATTCAAGAGGCAAAATTGTTCCATATGGGTGGTAATGTATATTCCCACCCATGTGCCTTATAAAGAGAAACAAAAGAATTGATACAGAAGCTACACACACACCTGGGACTCAACCTTCTCACCCTTGTGCCAAGTTGTTGAATTAAAGACTCTGAATTGGATTAAGAAGGTGGACAGCAACCAAAATCTTTGCTAGTTTATTAAGCCAAAGTCTTCCAGTCCTAAAGGAAGGCAGCCTTTGATAAATTTTTCCTCTATTAAATATTTTTACTTTCTATTTTCAATTTTCAATGTAATTTTAGGTTTTTAATTTGGAAAGAAATTTTAAATTATTAGAGAGAGTTAGTTTAGTTTTTAGTTCTATTTTTCACAAATATTAAATTTAGATTATTTTCAAAATCATATTTTGAAGATTTATTCAAGGAGCTGACAATATTTAGGATTTTTAAGTCTACAATGAGTATTTTGAATTATTTTCTTCTACTCTTTTATTTCTTATTATGATGTTTCGTGAGTAGTTTTATTATTGTTAATTGATTTATGAATCCTTATACCCCTGTGTTTGACTCCGTTTTTCAATGACAATATAAATTCAGTTGTTATATTTTCATTGTTATTCTCTACAACTGGTTAATAATTAAATTTAACTTACAATCTTAATTGAATTAATTATTAGATTTAAGGAAATAATTGGCTTAAATATGCTTTTTTCATATATTATTTTATATTTTAATTGTTGAATAATTTAGGAATGGAGATTTTTAATTCTTATGCAATTGATATTAGGTTCAGTATAATTAGAAAATAGATAGATTTTCAAGTAAATGCTCCAGAATGGGAATTTATTTGATATCTGGGATTTTGTGATTTTTGCTTAGACTAATCAATATGTTGGCTTCGAAATGAGAAGTTTGTTGATTAGAATAGTGACCTCGAAATGGGAACTTGGGTTTAGATGAGTCATCCACAATTTCAATTTATTCATTTAATTAGAGTTAGATGAAGAAGGGTATGGGAAGGATTAGATTCCTTAGCAATTTCTTTTATTGATTAAATTCTATGTGATTCTTTTCTTTTTATTCTTTTAATTGTGTTTTCTATTGTTTATTAGTTAAAATTATTTTAAATTTTGTTTGTTAATTTAGAGGTAAACAAAAATCACAACAAAACTTGAAAATTATTTAGGATAATATCTCTTTTCAAAATCTAGCTTTCACAATCCTTTTGGTACAATAATTATGGATTTTAAATTTATTTTCCTATAGTACTAGCCAATCTAGCATACTTGCTAGACACCAATCAAAATTTTGGCACCGATGTCGGGGATTGTCGTACAAGATAAATTTTGTTTGTGGATTTTGTATATTTTTATCTTTACTTTTTTATTTTTTCTATTATTTTTAGGTGTCATTAGTGTATGAGAAGATTGTGAATTAATCCGTTGGCACCATTTAGCCTTAAAATAAAAAAAGAGCTTACATTGGAGAAGTAGACAACAATAAAAAAAATACGAGTCCACCTGTTGATGTACCTTTACCTCTTGAGAACTAAAAACTACCTGGGGAGTGAATTCTAACCAAAGGAATGGGTTAAGGCCTAGAACTATTCGAGATTATGCTACTCCACAGTGGAATGAGGAGTAAAGGACTATTTTAACAGCTTAAGCTGATCATTTTTGAGCTTAAACTGGCTCCAATTACTATGGTACAAATAAACCAATTCTTAGGGATAGAAATCGAAGATCCAGCTCAACAATTAAATATTTTCTTGGAGATTAGCAACACAATACGAATTCTAAATGTGTCAATAGATGCTACTCGGTTGAAGCTATTTCCTTGCACATTGATTAGCTAGGCTCGTGATTGGTTGTAAAATTTACCTAGTCAACTATTAGGTTATAGGAATAAATGCAAGAGAATTCTTAGTACGATTTTTCCCACCAACTAAGGAATAGTTTTATAACTTCTAGTAGCTATATGAGGAATCATTTCATGAGGCTTAGGAGAGGTTAAAGAGACTTTTAAAGAGTTAACCCCACCATGAAATTGCTGCAGATCAGTTAATGTCAACCCTTTATGTGGGTACTAATCCAACAACTAGATCTTTTTAAATGTAGCTATAGACACAGAGTCTTGAGGCAGCCTAGATTAGAGTTATTCAATGAGAAAACATTATTTGTATTAGAACAGAGAATGAAAACTCTAAGTCTTATCCTTGATTTCCACAAAGCATTTTAAGGTTTTTATTGGGCTTTGTCTTTTTGCATTTTTCAGAGCTAAAATAGGATTTTGATGGCAAAAATCACCTTTTTTTTTATGATAGATAGGCGGCCTATCTGTGATAGACACCCTGCCCGTCTATCACATAATTTTTAGATTTACTTTCCACATTTTTGAGCGAAAAAGAGGAGATTTTTGGAGGCATTTTTGATCTCAAATCTAATATGATCTCTTAGGATTAGATCAAGGTTTTGAATCCAAAAAGGGAAAGTTTTAATGGGACTCAAAAACTCTCTTAAATAAATAAAAAAAACCCTAGGGTTTAGAGAGCTCTTTTATTCTCTTCTTCCATTTCTTCTTTTTGGTGGCTAAAAAAAAATTCATCTTTCAATTGAGGAAATTTTAGAGAGGCAACCATTATTTTTTGAGAATAAAAAAATTGATTTTTATCACTTAAGAACAAAAGGCTTCTTTACATCATTTCACAACACTAAAAACACTTTTATTTTTATTATTTTTTTCAATTATGGAAATCATTCGAAGATGAGCTTGGAGAACAATTCTTTGGCCTTCTAAAAAGCTACTAAGGGTAATATTCTACGCTTCTTTTCTTTTATTTCCATGGTGTGATGATAAATAAATTTGATTTGAATCATATAATGTTAATAACATGATTATGTGATTTTTTATTATTTTAATTCATCTCTATTGTCCTTATTATTTCATGATGCCATGAATATAATCTTAAATGTGATAATATGTTAGATATGTTTTATTTTTTTACTATTGATGCACAATTGCTTTTCTTAATTAAAATTCTATTTTTATGCTAATTTAATTGTTTTAACATGATTTAAATATGTTTTAATGTTTTAGAAGATTTGGCATGCTTTAGTGCTTTAGAATCGTATGCTTTAGGAGTTTGAGTTTATTTTCTCTTTCTTGGTTGAATAACCTGCATTCTAACTATTCCTCAAGTGATAAATGGGAAGAAGACTCTATAGATGACCATCTATCAATGTCATCCCGTCTCTCCCTTTTGCCTGACCGTCTGTCTCTTGCCTTAGGTTGTCTGTGGCTCTCATTTTCTCCCTTTTGACATATTTTAGTGTTATTTTGTTAATTTAATTCATTTTTAGTGTTTAGATGTATCTTAATTTTTTTACTTATGTTTTTTATGATTCACATTCCTTTTATTTTTTTTATTTCAATATATGCTTTTTTTATGTGTTTTAGTTTTATTATTTGATGTTTTATGTATTAATTAATTTGCCTCCTTGTGTATTTATTTGAGCAATTTAATTTCTCTATTTCAAAGTATCTTTTTTAGGAGATTTGCATATTTTGAGACCATCCTTTTATTGATTCCTTTCTATCCCTTTTTACTTTTTTATTACATTTAGTTTTATGCTTTATTTTATTTTATTTTGATTTATTATACTTTATGATTGACTTATTTTATTTATTTTTGCACCTTATTTGATTTTTGATGTATTTCATTTTGGGATGTAGTAATTTTGTAAAAAAAGAATTTTTAGCACGTTAATTAACATAAAAGTCACTCAAATGTTTTATATATAATTAAATTGGGATTTTCAAATAAAATGGATCAATGTCTTATCTTCATCAAAATTGGAATCACTGATCATCCCATGTTTTCTTAAAATTAATAAAGACTCTTTGTCTTCATTTTTGTAAATATACATGTGGGAACCAATATTCCTAAACTTACTAAATAACCCATTTTATGTATGATATTTTTTTTTCTTATTCTTTGGATAATTTGCTCTTGTAATAGTTTAAAGTAGTGGATTTATTTGCTTTATTTACTCATTTTATTTACCGCTTTATTTGTTTGATTGATGTGCTTATTTATTTTTTTTTTGCAATGCATTATGTTAGAAGGGAGGCAATGGATTAATAAATAAAAACCTAATTATAAACAATACCTAATCGAGATGCCAAGTAAAAGTGATGTCTCGAATACCGATCTCTAGTTGGGCATCGGTTGAAATTTATTTCCCAACATTCTGTGGGGTGGTGACTCCATAATACCTGCCTCTTTAAATCCACATTGAAAACCTTCATAGGGTGACCATTAATAATAATTTAGGCCTAACCTTTTTGTATTATGAAGTGGCCAATTTTTTAGTTGTAATAAGCTTCTTTCGATCTTGAACCTTAAAAGTGGGCATTCGAGAACCCAACCAAAATAGATCAAGGTCCTGAGTGTGTCACAGTGGTGGCTACACTAGGGAACAAGATACCTCGCTTTTAAAGGCATCTCGATTAAGTTACTTATAATTGGGTCTTTATTATTAATCCTATCTCCTTTTGAAATTTCAATTTTTTTCATACATATTAAAGCCTTAGAATTAAGTTAGACATCCTTCTTTTAGCCCAGTGCTATTTTGAAGCATTCCCTATGTTCATTTAATATGGGGAGGTGTCAAGGAGACCCACCGGCCCAAGTTCAGTACCAATTAGTATATGAAATTGTAACCCATCTGTCATTATACTTGTGATGAGCTAAACCTATTAGTAGAGACCATGCTTAGGTAGTCTTAAAGTTTTGTCACCCTGACTTAAGCCCATGTAATGACAATAGTTACTTCCCTCAGGTTGTATAAACCTTAATAGATTTTTTTTTTGCTATGTGGGGTTTTATGTATTGAACAAATCCAACTAACTAGGAGGGTACCAATTAAAGGCTGCCATGCCCTAGTGGGCCCAACCCTATTTATTTGGATTTTTTAAATACATAAAGGCCAAGACTCATATGCATGTGCTTTCATTAAGAGGGGTTATGCTATCGATTTTTCGCCATAAACCATACGTGTCCATTGGGTCACCTATTAACCCATGGCCTAAGCCCACCTAGGAAAGAGATCATACGACTTCTTGTGTGGGAGCAATAAAGTTGGAAGGCTATTTATATGCTTGTATGTGGTTGTGACTGACACCTAACATGTTTATACATTCATGCACCACATATGTATCATGTTTGTGCATCATTCCAACAATTGACATGCATGACCATCGTAGAACTAATTCATCTAAGTAGTTTAGGGGGGCAGTTTTGAGCTTGTAGCCAAATCAAAGATGGTCAAAGAGACACAATAAGAATTAGAAAGGGAAATGGAAGAGTTGGAGAGGAGAATGGTAATCATAAGAGGAAAATCAATTTCCTCCTCATTACCTCCCTCTATGCCATAAGTACTTGATGAGTTAGATAAAAGACTGGACTAAAGGTTCCAAAAATTTGAGGAAAGGATGCTAACCATAATTAAAGGAATATTTCCCCCACCTATTGAATGTCAGCCCAGAACATTGCTTGAGGCACCTTCGTAGTAGGCGCTGAGCAGAGAATGAATATATAACTGCTCCTGAAGAAGACTTCATAGAGGATGAAGAGGAGGATGATCTCCCAATAGTGATGACAAAGGGCAAGAGCCTAGGTTGAAGATGTTGCCTTTAGGAAGCTAGAAGAGAAACTTAAAGCAATGGCACGCCTACTGTTGACAGGTAAAAAGATTGACCTAGAAGATCGGGACTTAGATGGAGAAGAGCCGTTGCCCCAAAAATTTGAGATGCTCGAGCTGCCTAAGTTTGATGGTACATCATCCCCTTCAATGCAAATCAAGCAATACACTATTGTGATGAAGGGAACCATATTATCAAAGAAAAATAAAAGGTATAGTACTTTTAACTTAGCTTGGTGAGAGTAGCCATTGACTGGTATCATGGATTAGACCGCAGGACTAAGGATGAGTGGCACCTCCTAACTGAAGAGTTTTAAAATGGTATGAATGTAGTACCTGCATGTAGGTCACACTAAAAGATTTGGAACTACTTCAGCAGAAGCCTGAAGAATCCTTCCATTAGTAGCTAACTCGATGGAGAAATTGGGTTATAGAGATGAAGCATAAGCCATAAACTCTCCGACTAGATTCGAGTCTTCATCAAAAGTGGGAGTCCATACCTAAGTGATAGTCTAAAAATAAAAGGGCTTAAAGATTGGGATGATGGAATATGACATGGTATGTACATAAAGATCACGCAGCAGAAAAACAATAAAATTTGATCATACATGCCATACAATTCCATGACAAGAATCGAAACATGCAATTTTAGGGTTTTAAAACTTACAACTTTAGATGCCTTTAAAACTTGATTTTGATGATGACCAGCAACCAAGGAGGATATCTTAGCCTTACACCTTCACCACCAATGCTAAGGAACATCCTTTATGCCACTTCTCTCTATTCTCACACACACACTTGCAAAGATAGCTTAAAAACCGAGATTGCTAGCTCTCAAAATAAGTATTGTGTAATGGCTATGGTTTGAAGCTACAAGACTTAATCTTCTACTTCTTTTAGGTGCTATTAATACCCAAGAACAAAAGAGAATGAGGAACAATCCTTTCTCCTTGTGAAAATTGGCCAAAAGAATTTTGTGAGAGAGAGAAAGAAGTTCACGCCAAAACCAAAGAAAAATAGGGTTTCACGTTTTTTTTTCTATTTTTTTTCTATCAATATATATCATTTTATTTTTAAGTGATAAATCTAAAATCCACCACTTAAAGATAATTAATTTTAGCCTTTATCACTTCTTTAAAATAAGTGATATATATTGATTGAAATTCTTTTGATTTAATCCAAGATAAATACATAAGACATTTAATCAAATAATATCACTTAATAAAGAAATTCACATGTGCCGAAATTCCTTCAATATTTATCTTGGAATTTTGGCTAAGACATCCCTTAATTAAGTGTTATAATTTGATTTAAATATCATTAGGATTTAATACTCAATTAACTTAATTAATACAAGATAATTAATTAATTGAAATTAAACCATGTGGGCTGAATTTCTCTCTCTCATGGGCCAAGGTCTAATAGCATTTATAATGCCCATTACATACATTAATTTGACTTTAATTAAAAGCCAAAATTAATGCCCAATACTTTATTTAAATATTTTAAGCCCTATGCTTTGTGTGCGATCCTATAGGTCCATTTAATGTTGGCAATGAATTAATGAATTAATTCAAAGGCTATATATATTCTCTAGCAAGATATTATAGCATTCCAAATTAAATGAAAATGCATATGGCATTTAGTGACCTAATGCAATTTTGCATAGTCCCTTACCCATAAATATCAGAATTAATATAAGGCATGGAACTAGTCACCCTTATATATATTAATTCCTTTCTTGATATTCCAGTGACACTGAACTCTCAGATAAATAATGATTACTCATTATTTCATCTCGGTATGGCCATACACTTCTCATGTCACTGATCAAGTGGCCGGTGATATTTTCTTTCTTATAGAGAGGGGTAATCCCTTCACTTCTCTCATGCTCTCTAACATGAATTAATGCATAACCAAGCATACTCATTCTTGTCACTCTGTTACGAGCACGTTAGGTGTATGTCAAAGCACACAGTAATTCATAAAGAGTTTCATAGAGATTTTAGGTCTAAGAACTTCGATACAAAACTTGCATATGAGAAACACTTATGACTTGTACCATGTAGTGTTCTCATGAGTGGATCGAATCTAGATACCATGTTCTAAACATGTATCTATGATCTCTGATTGACACTCTTGTCCTTATGATCTGTAAGAAAGAACTCAACTTATCAAAGAGAGCATACTAGTCTTAATTCATTTGTTATTCCCATAACAATGACTGACTAGGGATATTTAGAATGAAGTCTCATTTGTTTCAAGGTCTTACAACCATGTGCCTCACACATGATAACTTAAACTAAAACAACATTCTTGGATAGTTCTATCAATTGATATGCACAGGAATATAATAGATAAAACAAATGCCTCATTTTATTAATTAAAGTGTTTTATTACAATGTATTGGGGCTAGGGCTTACACTAACATGGGAGTCTCTCAAAGACATCACCATTGAAGATGAGGGTGAGTACTTGGTAAGAAAAGCAATTGTTGTGGGCAATAATAGAAGTGGAAATGGAACAAGAGTGGAAGTGTCTACTACTGAGGCCAATAAGAGGCACTACTCTAACCTAGGTAGGTCCTTATCTTGGGTTCTAGAGAGGCTGATGAAGGAAAGGAAATTACAACCACTTCCACCTAAGCTTGCTAGAGGGCATGAAAGCCACATCATCTAGCAGATTAGTATTGTGCCTATTATCAGCACACTAGGCATTTAACGAATAAGTATTGTATTTTGAGGGACAAGATCCGAGATCTTATTGACAACAGTCAAATTTCTTATCCTAAGTAGAGACAAAGGGGGCACAATGTTGCTTGATCAACTATGAAAGATATTATAGGACTTAAGTTTTTGTTTATTATGTAATAAATAATCTTAAAAATTTTCTAGTCTGCGAATTGTGTTAAATAGTTTGAACTTTTTTTTATGCTTTTAATTTTTTATTTATACACATCATACATGGCAATAATCATAGTATCTTCAAACATTAGTTCAATAAGCCTAAGTTTCTATTTAATCTCAAGGAAATGGTATCTTAATGGCATCAATTACAACTTTTGAAGTGAGATTTGAGAGATAAAATGAAAAAAAAATAAGGAAAAAGAGAATAAGATGAAAAAATAAAAAGAAAAGAAAGATTCTATGCTTGATTACAAGGTGGCATGAAAAGAACATGCTAGTACAACAAGTGGGCTCAATCTTGAGAGTTATAAAACTAAAACATACTAAAAGAGACAAGGTTCATAAGGTTATTTTAACTTTTAATGATGAGGAAAATAATTATGCTATAGTGTCTCTAGAGCAAGATTGTGGATGACATAGTAAACATTAATGTACCTTACAGTGTTTACAAGATCATAGTATAAAACTCAAACACACTAGAGGATAAGATCACAATATAAAACTAAAGCATATGGAGAAACAAGTTATGAAGTACACTCATTGTGGACTCAACATAAATGGTTAATATACCCTATGGTGACCAAATACCTTGTGATACTAAGCCATTATGTTGGGAGCTTTCTAGTTAATGTACCTTATAGTGCCAAGTTATATGCCAAAAAATTAAAAAGGGGTTCCATGGCAAAGACTCATTAAAAAAAGAAAGAAAAGCTCACTAGGGAAAAAACTAGAACTAGTGCCCTAGGCAAAAATTAGGGGTTGAGAGAAAATATTCAATTAAAAAAACTTGAGAGGGCTGGTTGATAACATGAATTGAGATTTCCTTCTTGAGATTGAATGAAACTTGTGTTTTTGCATTACATGTCTGGTTATGCCTATTGTTGTTGCCATAAGATGCATATAGATAAGAGTGCATACATAAGTATGGTCATGTGATTAACTCACCTAAGAAAAACTTGTAGCCCCATAAAAAAAAGATAAGGCCGTTAGAAATAAAAACCGTAATTGGCACTCTAAGCAAAAATTAAGCCAAAAGGTAAGGTAAAAAACTGAGAACAGGAAGTTTGTCCTTTAAAAAAAAGATAGAAAATAAAAGCTTATGGATTTGTTTGGGTCCATTCTTGGAAAAAATAAGCTGCAGGGTTATGTTAAAATCCAAAAGGATGCATTTCCCACCAAGAAAAGTTGGTGTGGAAACCCATAAGGGGCATACTATCTTTAAAATAATGACTGAAGCGATAAAAGGTTACCAGCTAAAGATACAATAAAGTCAACTCATCACTTGCCCCTGATCTACTTGGATGAATAATTTCATTGTGTGTTGTCTAACTAATGCATTTCATTGCATATTGATCTTTTGCACATACTTCATATACATAATTTTTTGTATATATTCTTTGAGGCCCCTTTTGTTTGCTAAAAAAACAAGGAGAAGAAGAAAAAGAGAAAAATTAGTAAAGATGAACAAGCCTACAAACCTCAGTAGCAATGCCATGCCTTGGGAGACAAATGCAGGTCAAGACCCCTTTTAATTGTAATAATGTACTGACATTAAATTCTTTCTCGTAGGAGCCTAAATCTTTATGTTGATAGATGGCAAGGGTCAGTAGAGGTAGATTTTCATGCCAAAAGATGGCATTGATCTTCCTTAAATTAGGTTCTTTATGCTGACAGATGGCATTAGTCATGGTGTTTTTTCCATCGTTAAGGATTCGATAGGCTATATAATTAGCTAGTATTTCTTTGTCTGACAAGTGATCTTTATGCCAGTCGATGGTGAGGGTCAGTTCAGGTAGCTCTTCATGCTAATAGATGATGTTGACCATTCCTCGATCCGATTTAGTCATGCCGATAGATGGCGACTAGTGTTAAACTCATTCTGATTCTATATGTCGATAAATTGGTGCTAATTAAACAGACAACACAAGAAGTTAAAACATCAACAAGTCGATGGTAAAGGCCATAAGAGGGTTGAAACGTTGACAAGTTGATGGTAAATGCCATAAGAGGTTGAAATGTTGACAAGCCAATGGTAAAGACCACAAAAGGGTTGAAACATCGACAAGTGGATGGCAATGCCATAAGAGGTTGAAACATTGACAAGTTGATGGTAAAAGCCATAAAAAGGTTGAAACGTCGACAAGCTAATGGTAAATGCCATAAGAGGTTAAAACATCGATAAGCTGATGGTAAAGGCCATAATAAGGTTAAAACACCAAGAAGCTGATGGTATAAGCCATACTAAGGGTTGAGATGTCTGCAAAATGATAGTAACAGTCTAATTAACTAGGAAAGATAAAAACATCGGTATATTGATAACAAAATATCATTTCGACCAGAAAGAGATCGAAACAATTATAGATTGATGATAAAAAAAATTTTAGTGATAAAGGTTAAAGCATCGACAAATTGATAGTGAATATCGCTTCATCTAGAAAAAATTAAAATGTTAGAAGATTGATGGTAAAGATCACTTCCAGAGATTTGCTACCTTAGGTATGCATTTTTTTTTACTTTGAAATTTGGCTCACTTAGGCATTGGTGCACTAAATTCCCCAAAATTAAGGACAGCTGTAGACATCGGAACCTGAGGCAGCCTAGATCAGAGTTACTTGATGAGGAAGCATTATTCGTATTACGGACGGAGAATGAAAACTCTAAGTCTTATCCTTGACTTTCACAAAGCTTTTTAATGTTTTTATTGGGCTTTGTCCTTTTGCATTTTTCAGAGCTAAAATGGAGCTTTAATGGCAAAAACCACCTTTTTCAATGACAAGCAGGTTGCTAGTCTATGATAGACACCCTGCCCATCCGTCCTATGATTTTTTGATTTACTTTTTACAATTTTCAACGAGAAAGAGAGGATTTTTTAGGGGATTTTTTATCTTAAATATGATATGATCTCTTAGGATCAAATAAGGGTTTTGAATCCAACAAGGGAGGGTTTTATTGGGATTCAAAAACTCTTTTAAATAAATAGGAAAAATCTTAGGGTTTAGAGAGCTCTTTTCTTCTCTTTTTCCACTTCTTTTTGGTGGCTAAAAAATTCATCTTTCAATTGAGGGAATTCTAGTGAGGTACCCATTAGTTCTTGAGAATAAAAAAATAGATTTTTATATATTAAGAACAAAAGGCTCCTTTACATCATTTCACAACACCAAAAACACTTGCATTTTTATTATTTTTTTTTTCAAATGTGGGAATCAATTGAAGAGAAAGTTAGAGCAAAATTCTCTAACCTTATAAAAAGCAATTGAGGGGTAATGTTCTAGGCTTTTTGTTTCCTATTATTTCCCCGGCGTGATGATAAATAAGTTTTATTTAAATCATATAATGTTAATAACATGATTATGTGATTTTTTTATTATTTTAATTCATCTTTATTGTCACTATTTATTTCATGATGCCATGAATATAATCTTGAATGGGATAATATGTTAGAAAGACATGTTTTAAATGTTTTTACCATTGATGCACAATTGCTTTTCTTAATTAAAATTCTATTTTTATGCTACTTTAATTGTTTTAACATGATTTAAATATATTTTGATGTTTTAGAAGATTTGGCATGCTTTAGTACTTTAGAATCATATGCTTTAAGAGTTTGAGTTTATTTTCTCTTTTTTGGTTGAATAACCTACATTTTGTCTGTACGTCAAGTGATAGACGGGAAGAAGACTCCATAGATGATAGTCCATCAACGCGACAAATGGGACTTCATGTCGTCTTCTCATCATCCCATCTCTCCCTTATGCCTAACCATCTATCTCTTGCCTTGGGGCATCTGTGGCCTCTATTTTCTCCCCTTTTGGCATATTTTAGTGTTATTTTGCTTATTTAATTCAATTTTAGTGTTTAGATTTATCTTAATTTTATTATTTTTTTACTTTTGTTTCTGTATGATTTATATTTTGTTTATTTTATTCTTTTATTCCAGTATATGTTTTTATGTGTTTTAGTTTTATTATTTGATGTTTTATGTGCTAATTAATTTTCCTCCTTGTGTATTTATTTGAGCAATTTCATTTCCCTATTTCAGAGTACCTTTCTTTTAGGAGATTTGCATTTTTGGTGGCCATCCTTCAATCAGTTTCTTTTTATCCCCTTTTGTTTTATGCTTTATTTTATTTTATCTTGATTTATTATGCTTTATGATTGACTTATTTTATTTATCTTTGTACCTTATTTGATTTTTGATGTATTTCATTTTGGAATGTAATAATTTAGTAAAAAAGAAATTTTTAGCACGTTAATTAACATAAAAGTCACTCAAATGTTTTGTATATAATTAAATTGGGATTTTCAAATAAAATTGATTATTGTCTAAATTTTCACCTCTAAATCAAATGAATAAAAGAAGGGTCTTATCTTCATCAAAATTGGAATCACTGATCATCTCGTATTTTCTTAAAATTAATAAAGACTCTTTATCTTCCTTTTTGTAAATATACATGTGGGAACCAATGTTTTCAAACTTAATGAATAGGCCTATTTTATATATGATATTTTTTTCTTATCCTTTGGACATTTTGCTTTTGTAATAATTTAAAGTAGTGGACTTATTTGCTTTATTTACTTGATTTATTAATCTCCTTATTTGTTTAATTGATGTGTTTATTTATTTTATTTGCAATGCATCGTGTAAGAAGGGAGGTAGTGAATTAATAAATAAAAAATTAATTATAAACAAAATCTAACTAAGATGCCACGTAAGAGTGATGTCCCAAACACTAATCTCTATTTTGGTATCAAAAGGTTGAGATTCATTTTTTGACATTCTGTTAGGTGGTGACTCCATGATACCTACCTTTTTAAGCCTGCATTGGATGCCTTCTTAGGTTGACCATCAATAATAATTTGGGCCTAACCCTTTTTTTATTTTGAAGTGGCCAATTTTTGAGTTACAATGAGTCTCTTCCAATCTCGGATCCTAAAAATAGGCCTTTGAGAACCCAAATAAATAGAGTAGGCTCTGGCGCATGTTGTAGTAGCCTCAAGAGGAAACTTTATGAACAAAATTTTAGAAGATGCTTTCTTATTTCTTAATTAAATGGCCACCAATAATGCTTAATAAGGAAGTACTAGGGCCATGCATAAGAAGTAAGGAGCATATAATATCAATGAAAAGCCATACTAAAAGCTCAAATAGAGCTAATAAAAAGGAGTTTAGTGGTCTTAAAGTGCAAAATGTGCCATCTCTATCTCAAGGATGTGATATATATGAAGAAAGTTATGTACAAGCAAACAATCAAGAAATAGGTGATGTCAATGCTGTGAATGACTACCAAGGGGTGATCCATATAGCAACAACTACAATTTTGGTTGGAGGAACCATCCAAACTTATCTTGGAGAGAAAGAAATCAAGCATCCACTCTAACACTCAACCCAGACCCTCTTCAACCAAAACATAGCCCATAACACCAGCAACCACCAAGCATATCAACCACTTGTTCCAACTCAATTCCAATCACTATATCAAACATTACATCAAATCCAAGCTATTCACCCTCCCAGTTTCCAACCTAGACACCCACATCTATAAGAAAAGAAGCTAAACCTTGAGATAATGTTTACTAGTTTCAAGTCTCATAAAAAAACTTTCATGGCAAGTCAAGTTTCTATGTGCAAGGCTTTAGATTTCTATATGTGAAATGAAGATGCCTTAATTTAGAATTTGGAGACTCAAGTGGGGCAATTGGCCAACTCACTCTTTAATAGGCTTTATAGTACTTATCTATCTAATATGGATTGAAATCCCAAGGAAGTTGAGGCTATGCTTTATATGACTTGGGTGCTAGCATAAATCTAATGCCTTATTCCATTTGTAAGAAGTTGAATCCTGAAGATATTTAAGAGACAAGGATGACCCAAGCAATTAGTGAATAGGTTCATAAAGCAACCAAAAGGCATCATAGAGGACTTGTTGGTTAAGGTGGGGAATTTTATATTCCTAGTAGATTTCGTGGTGATGGATATGAAAGAGGATAGAAAGGTGCCTTTAATAGTAGCATGAATTTTTATCAAAACTGTAAGGACTCTTATAAATGTGCATACGCAGAAGGTGACTTGACGATTTAATAAAGATGAGATGAGTTTTTACATGAGCAAAGTGTTAAAGCATCCTTTCTACAACTTCAAGGAGTCATTATGCTTTGTAGATACCATCTAAGAGTGTGTAGAAGAGAGATAAGAAAAGATTGTTTTTGGTGATGCCATTCAAAGTTGCCTCATACACCCTATAGATGAAGAAAGTGGTGATGAAAAAGAGAGAGTTGGTGAAAAGATTAGCTATAGAGCATGATGAAGAGGATGTGAAGGGGAAAGTTATTTCCCATCCTGATGATGAGAAGCATTTTGACTTTAAACCATTTCTTTCTCATTTAAAGTATGTATTTTTGGAAAATAATGATAAGCCTGTGATAGTTTCTTTTGCTTTGACATTTTAAGAAGAAGACGTGCTGATTTTAATGCTTTGAAAGCACAAAAAGACAATTGTTAGGGAGACGTTCGAATTGAAGGAGATTAATTCAAGTTTTTGTACACACCAAATCCCTATAGCAGATGATTTTAAATACATGGTGTAACTCCAACACAAATTAAACATTGCTGTGCAAGAGGTCATAAAGAAAGAGGTACTCAAATTGCTTGATGCAAGTATCATTTATCCTATTTCTGACAATATTTAGATTAGTCCAGTTTAGTGTGTACTTAAAAGAGGGGATGACTATAGTGATCAATGAGAATTATGAACTCATTCTAACACATACAGTTATGAGTTGGAGAGCATGCATTGACTGGAAGAGATTGAATAATGCCACAATGAAATATCATTTTCCTTTTCCCTTTATTGATAAAATTTTAGAAGAATTAGTAGGAACTAGGTTTTATTACTTTTTGGATGGTTATTTAGGTTACATGAAAATACTAATAACACCTAAAGATGAAGAACAAAAAAGTTTAATGGTTGCCTCGCCAATCTTGACATAATGCTAGCAAGATGTGAAGAGACTAATCTTGTTCTCAATTAGGAAAAAATGCCATTTTTTTGGTGAAAGAAGGGATAATCTTAGGGCATAAAATTTTTGAAAAGGGGATGGAGGTTGATAAAGCTAAAATTCATGTAATTGATAAACTTTTCACCCCCAACTACTGTTAAAGGCATTAAGAGTTTTCTTGGTTATGCCAGATTTTGTCGTCGGTTCATTAAGGACTTTTTTAAGATTTTAAAATCATTTTATAACTTGTTGATTGAAGATATTACATTTAACTTTACTAGCGAGTATTTACAGGCCTTTAATTTGTTAAAACAAAAGTTAGTTTCAGCTCTAGTAATTGCATCATTTTGAAATTATGTGCGATGCTAGTGACTATAAAGTTGGAGCGATTTTAGATCAAAAGAAAGAGAAAGTCTTCCACACCATCTACTATGCAAGTCATACACTCACTAAAGCATAAGTAAACTACACCACTATCGAGACATAACTTCTAACAATTATGTTCTCATTCAGAAAATTTAGGCCATATCTTCTTAGCACTAAAGTCATAGTTTGGTCTGACCATACAACTATTTGGCATCTCTTTGCCAAGAACGATTTTTAGCCTTAATTGATTAGATGGGTATTGTTACTGTAAGAGTTTGATTTGGAGATCAAAGATAAGAAAGAGGTTGAGAATTTTGTGCCTAACCACCTATCTTGTTTAGAGAATAATTATGAGGACAAAGGGGAAATTATTGATTTATTTTTGAATAAATGAATTTGTACTATTTATTCCTATGAAAATTCCATTCCTTGTTTTGCTAACATTGATAATTATCTTGCAAAAGGATACATTCCAAAGGACTTGAATTGGTAGTAAAGGAAAAAGTTTAAATCAGATGCAAGGTCAATGAGAAGAGGTAGAAGTCATCATGGACCTAATCGAACGACGGACAAAATCCTTTAATCAAGTTTTTTCTGGCTGACTCTATTTAGTGATGTGAAATTGTTTGTGTTTGCTTGTGTTAGATGCCAATGTGTTGGTAATATTTCTAAATGTGATGAAATGCCATTGAATAATATGCTTAAAATGAACTTTTTCATGTTTAAGGTACTGATTTTATAGAGCCATTTACAAAAATACATCCTTTGTAGTTGTGGATTATGTTAGCAAATTGATTGAAGCCATAACTACTAGGACTTGTGATTTTCATGCAGTATTAGAGTTCCTTCGTAGGTATATTTTCACACATTTCGAAGCATATAGATCAGTAATTAGTGATGCTGGCAAGCATTTTGTTAACCATCAATTCAAAACTTTA
Source organism: Excoecaria agallocha (assembly GCA_037975025.1). Lineage (NCBI taxonomy): Eukaryota > Viridiplantae > Streptophyta > Magnoliopsida > Malpighiales > Euphorbiaceae > Excoecaria > Excoecaria agallocha. Next base: position 21,428,778 of record CM075807.1, read on the forward strand.
CTCCAAAAATATGGTGTCAAGCACAAGATCATTACTTCTTATCATCCTTAGGCAAGTGGCCAGATAAAAGTGTCTAACAGGGAAATTAAGGTTATCCTTAAAAAAAACATCAGTGCTTATAGGAAAGATTGGTTGCAAGAATTAGATATTGCACTCTAGGCCTATAGAATAATATTTAAGACCCCTATTAGTATGTCTCCATTTAAGATAGTTTTTAGAAAAACATGTTTACTTATTGAGCTAGAGCATAAAGCATTTTTGACAACCAAATTCGTAATTTTTAACTTAAAGAGTGCAGGTGAATAAAGGCTTTTATAGGTTACTGAGCTTGAAAAGATTCATTTTTGGGAATATTGTCATTTGGAGAAATCTAAAGAGAAAAACAAGCAATGGCACTATAAAAAGTTGGTGCAAAAAGAATTTATTTTGAGGATGAAGGTACTACTGTATGATAATCATTTAAGATAGTTTCTCAATAAGATGAAATCAAGACGAAAAGGTCCTTATGTGGTTTTCAATGTAATAGATTTCGGAATGATCATGATCAAACATCATAATGATGGTCATGAGTTGGGAATTTTCAAAAATCATAACTATTTCTCTCTTTAATCTTTTAATTTTCAAGTTTGTAGTTGTTTTAGGTTAGTCAATGTAGTTAATTTCTATTTTAATAACATTAGCTACTTTTAAAATTTTATTTGTACTTTATTGATTTAAAGTTAAGATGAATTTATTGGGGAAGGAATTGATTGAAGGAGATTCAAATTTTGAGAGTTTAGTGAGTGTCTAGTTTATTTTCCTGTGGAATGCAAAATAGCTTCATACAGTTGGGAATAAATATTCCTAGTCATGTGGTTTAATTTGGCTAAAAATGATTTACATTTTGTAAAGTGTATTTTTATTCCAATATAGCTTCAAATGGGTGGGAATAAATATTCCCAAACATGTGGCCCACTTCTCAAAATATTCAATTTGCCTAATTTATTTTTTATTCTTCACTGCTCTCTCTTTCTTGTATCCCTAACTCCCTTTGGTACTTCAATTTTTCATTCAATACTCCACTACCTTGTCTCAATTTCAGCGCATTAATTCCTCATAGCAAGTAAGTTTTTCTTCTCTTTTAGTTTAATTGTTTTATTATTTTAGTTATCATTTAATTTTTCCATGATTTTGTGTTTAAAATTGAGGGTTTTTTGGGCAATTTTTGGACCCATATTTCTCTCATTTTGTGTTCTATTTGGGGTTTATTTATTTAATTTGTGTTTGAGTTCTTTAATTTTAACCAATTTGAACTCTTAATTGTTATTTTGGAATCTTGCATGTAGCCATCTAAGTTTATATTCTTTACATTTAGTTTAGAAATGCTTATACCTACCACATGTTTGATTAAATGCCTCAATGACTTCGCTATTTGATTTTGGGTTTGCCATGGTACATAAATTGTTTGCTTAATAGACCCTTACACCCCTTTTTGAATATTGATTGTGTGCTAATTATTTCTCAAAATTGTACTATTTTTTTCTCAATTTTTATCTCTCCTATACCTGTTCCCGCAGTCTTGCTCGGTCTATTGGATATGTAATCGCTGCATTCTTTTTATCCTTTTTGTGTCCCTAGTGAGCATTACCTGTAATTAATTTTTATGGATACTTCATGTTGTTAGGAGGTTGTCTCCTACTATTTTGTTGCCATTTTTTGATCTATTTTAAAAACTATTGCTTACACTGCAATTGAGCTTAGTTTCATGACAATTTTTGCAATGCTTATTGTTTATTTACTTAACTTATTACTTTTACACTTTGTGAATTTGTGTTAAACCTAATTGTTGTCAATGGGTCATTTAAACCATTTTTGTTCTTGTGATGCACGCTGAAGCTCGTTCGATATTCGTTTTGGTTCTTATAGGCCTACTTTTAGGGTTTGAGATCAAATGAGGCACACTATAACTCATAAACTGGTCACTTCACAATAAAAAAAGTTAGGCCTAAATTATTGTTGATGGTCAAACTATGAGGGCATCCAATGTGGGCTCAAAGAGGCAGGTATTATGGATTCACCACCTAACATAATATTGGAAAATTAATCTCAACCTTTTGATGTCCAAACAAAGATTAGTGTTCAGGACATCACTCTTACTTGGCATCTCAGTGTTGTTTATAACTAGGTTTTTATTTTATTAATCGATTGCCTCATTTCTCACATGATGCATTGGGAAGAAAAGAAATAAACATATTAATCAATTAAATAAAGTTATAAATAAAGTGAATAAATAAACTAATGAATCCACTAATAAAAAAATTACAAGAGAAAATCGTCGAAAGAAAAAGTCAAGTACATACACAAAACGAGCTATTCTTTAAGTTCAAGAACATTGGTTCCCTTATACATATTTACAAAAGGGGAAATGAAGAATCTTTATTAATTTTAAGAAAACATGAGATAAGTGATCCCAATTTTGATAAAAATAAGACTTTTCTTTTCTTGTGTGATTTTGGGATAAAAAGTGGACACCATTCCATTTTATTAAGAAAAATAAAAACTAATTAGGTACAAAACATTTAATTGACTTTTATCAATTAATGTGTTAAAATTATTTTTTTACTATTTATTACATCCCCCAAAATGCGATAAATTAGAAATAAAATAAAATACCAAAATTAGATAAATGGAAAAAAACTATAAGTAAAGAATAATAATGAAAAATAAAATAAAATAAACATAAAATTAAATGTAATAAAAGGTAAAGGGGATAAAAAAGAAACGATTGAAGAATGGCCTCCAAAAAAATGCAAATCTCCCAAAAATTACTCTAAAATAAGGAAATAAAAGGGCTTACATAAACACAGAAACAAAGAAAATTGATTAGTACATTAAAACAAATCAAAAATCAAAACAAATTAGTTAATTAACTAAAAATATTCACAAAAACATATTGGAATAAATAAAATGACGTTTAGAATGTAAATAATGTCATACAAAACCGAAAATGGAATTAAAATGCATCTAAATACCCAAAATGAACTAAATTAGCAAAAATAACATTAAAATATGCTAAAAAGGAGAAAATGGAGCCACAGATGCCCTAAGGCAAAAAGACAGATGCTCAAGTAAAAAGGGATAGACAGACGATCATCTATGATGTCTTTTTCTCGTTTGCCACTCAAAAACATAAACAGAAACATGTTTTCAAACTCAAAAAAGAGAAATAAGTTTTAAACCCTAAATATACAATCTTAAAACCCTTAATTATGCCAAATCTATAAAAACAACAATAAAATACAATTTAAATCATCTTAACACAAATAAAATGGCAAGTATATAAAATAAACTAAGCTATTGTATCATACATCAATAGAAGAAAATAAAAACTAACATGTTATCTATCACTTTAAAGGATACCAAATCACCATGGCATTCATGAAAATACAAAATAAATTAACATAAAAAAAATCAATTATAGCATTATAAATAGAAATTAAAGATAATTAAGTACATGATTATGCCATGAATCTAATGAGAGAAAATTAACTTAAGGCCTAGAATATTACCTTTAGGATTTCTTAACTCTGTAACTCTGAAGAACAACGAACCAAAGCTCCCACTTTGATTCCTATGTCAATGAAAATATGTGTGTGTTTTTATATGAAAACTATTTTTGAGATGTAACCTTCGAGAACAGAGAATTGAATTTTCTCTTAAAGTTTTCCTTTTTTCCAAATGTGGGATCCCACCTTGAAACCCTAATTTTTTCCTTTAAATATCTAGGGAAGAGTTAGAGATCAACTCCAACTCTAATTCTCCAGAAAAAGGAAGAATTAATCCCTTAAAATTCGGCCTAGATCACATCTCTAAAATCTAATCCTAATCAAAGATTTAAAATTGGAAAAATATGAAAAATCTAGAAATAACCCCACTTACGGCCTTTATATGATTCCCTAAAATTTTAAAAAATATCCTCGATCTGATTTGGATTGAAGGAAGGTAGCCACAGATGGTTGTCCTTTTGTGATAGACAACTATCTGTCACTACAAAAGGTCCAAACTCAAGATTTTTGAAATTCTTTTCAAAAAATTTTGGAAAATTATGTTGGAAAACCACAAAAATATTTATAAAAATGTAGAAATCAAGGTTGAAGCTTTGAGATTCATGCTTTTTATTAGAATTTTACTATTTTTTATCATTGGATAACCTTGATCTAGCCTGCCTCAGGTCACAATGTTTATAGTAGCCCCTAATTTTGGAAAACTGGTGCACTGGTACCAAAATAAGCCAAAATTCAGAGTGAAAGCAAAACGATGCATACCAGAGGTAGCAAGTCTCTAGTTGATTATTTTTAAACATGTATAATTTGAGGCAGTGAGTCTCTTATTAGGCAGTTATTGTCATCTTGTCAATGTGTTTACCCTTAGTTGGGTAGTTACTATTAGTTTATCAATGTGTTAACACTTGGTTGACTGTCTGATTAGCATCGACTGTTGACATGCAGAATCTAGATGAGTTATTTATATTTGATTAGTGCTAGTTTATTGGCATGCAAAATTAGATAAGATTGTTGATTGCTTGATGCCATCTATCGACATGTCTAACCTTGCTGTTATGATGGTTATCACCATCTATCGACATGACTAACCTTATCATGGTGGTTAAATACCATCTGTTGGCATATCTACCCTTTCTTGAATTAATATCCTTATTGGAAAATTTCTGAAAAATATGTATTTGTGAAGAGTCATTGATAGCATATTTCATAGTTTGCTTTTCATCTAAAGATCTATCTTAAAGACACTATACATAATTATTTTCCTCATCATTGAAAGATAAAATGACCTTCTGAGCTATCCCTTTTTTAGTGTGCTTCAGTTTTACACTGTGATATTGGCTTCAGCCATGTGGATCAATCATTGGTGAAGTCTTTCATTTTGTCTTTAGCTATGTGGATCAATCACTGGTAAGTCTTTTACTTTATCTTCCTTCCCATTTCAATAATTCTTTTGTTGAAAGGAGATGGGAAGGTTTATGGCCATTTTTTTAAATCTTTCCAGAGTTAGAAAATATCCACATTTTTCTTCATTGTGCATCTTTTTTGATTTCAACCTATTCAGGTAACTTCTTGTGGCACCACAGGTGTCTTGGAGAAATGGTAAATGAAGAAGAACCATTATAAACTCCCATCCATTCTCCATTCATAAACACTTTATCCTTCCGATCCAGTTTAGTGTAGGTATCATCAACAAGTTTCTCCATTCTATAAGTAGACAATATGTCTACTATAGGTTTTGGCACTTTCCCATGACTCTATCCTTAATATAAGGAAAACCATTATTATCAGGGTTATCTGTATGATTATTTACTATGAAATATATGGAATGTATACCTCTTAGGAGGGCTTTAGTATCTGTGAAAAGCTGCAATATTAGTGTTTTGCTTATTGGAATTGGAAAATTTACCATTTTGTTACGTTATTATTTTTATTTTTAGCCTTTATTTATTTATCTTGTTGTTTTTCATCATTTTCATCCTTATTATTTTGTTATTCTTATTTTTTTATTGCTTTTGTCATTCATTTTGATATTGAAAAAAATAATCAATAAAAATATAATAAAGCATAAATAAATACATAAATGCATATCATCAGTTTTATATACATCAAAATGTCAAAAAAGTTTTAGAACTCCCTAAATACAAAATATGTGACTACTGCAATGGATGTGGTCTCCTGCGATATGCTGTCCCTAATGATAGTGGGAAAGGTGTGGATGACCGTGATAACTATGGGAGTGAGGGTGATGGTCATGATAAAGATAAACGAGAAGATGAAGGTCTTGATAATGGCAGATATAAAGAGGAAGGTCTTAGTGTTGATGGACAAGGTTGACAATACTATTGCAGTGCTATCACAGAAGGCTCTGGGGATGGAGATGGTGTCTTGAACTAGAACCCCAGTATGTACTTAGCCTACTAACCCCTATGCCTATCTCTCTGAATTTTTAAATTCTTGGGAACCTTTCATGATGTTAGTGCATTTCTTACATTTCCTGCAAAAATGAAAAAAAAATGGATGAAAACAAATGTACGTGTAGTGCATGAGACATGAATAAATACTCATTAAGGCAGTCCAAGGGTGACAGATGGCCAGGCCATGAGTTACTCCTTGAGGGATAGTGACATGCACTAGAGCCCACTTGATTATGGTTGGGTTCTCAGAGGCTTGCTTTTAGGTTGCAAGACCAGATGAGGCTTGCTACAACTCATAAACTAGCCACTTAACAATAAAAGGGATTAGGCCCAAATTATTGTTGATGGTCAACCTATGAAGGCATCCAATGTGGGCTTAAAGAGGTAGGTATTATAGAGTTGCTACCTAACATAATGTTGGAAAATGATACTCAACCTTTTGATGTCCAAATAAAGATCGATGTTTGGGACATCGCACTTACTTGGCATCTCGATTAGTTGTTATTTTATAAACAAGTTTATATTTACTAATCCACTACCTCCCTTCTCACATGATGAATTATGATTAAATTTAAATAAACATGCTAATCAGATAGTAAAAGCGGTAAATAAATAAATTATATAACATAGATCCATTACTTAATTATTATAGAGGCAAATCATCTAAACAAAAGATAAAATATCATACATAAAATGGGATATTTATTAGGATCGGGAACATTGGTTCCCACATACATATTTACCGAAGGAAAATGAAGAGTCTTTAATGATTTTAAGAAAATATGGGATGACTGATCCCAATTTTGATGAAAATAATATTCTTTTTTATTGTGTGATTTTTGGGATGAAAATTATGTTGGGATTTATCGGTTACATGCATCTCATACATAAGCAAAATTAAAAATTTTTAAGCAATATTAATGATCTTGCCATGAATTTACAATATTCATATTAGTGAGAATAAGAAAAATCACCTTTGATTTTTGTTATACAGTTGTTTTTCCTTCGCACCTGGTTGTCGCAAATCACAGTGTCCAAAATCGAACACCTCCAATGAGTAATCCACACTAGAGAATGATAGAATGAACCAACTATTAGTGTAAGCCCTAGCCCCAATACATTGTAATAAAACACTTAAGTTAATAAATGAGGCATTTGTTTTATCTATTGTATTCCTGTGCATATCAATTGATAGAACTATCTAAGAATGTTGTTTCAGTTTAAGTTATCATGTGTAAGGCACATGGTTGTAAGACCTTGAAACAAATGAGACTTCATTCTAAATATCCCTAGTCAGTCATTGTTATGGGAATAACAAATGAATTAAGACTAGTATGCTCTCTCTGATAAGTTGAGTTCTGTCTTACGGATCATAAGGATAAGAGTGTAAATCAGAGATCATAGATACATGTTTAGAACATGGTATCTGGATTTGATCCACTCATGAGAACACTACATGGTACAAGTCATAAGTATTTCTTATATGCAAGTTTTGTATCGGAGTTCTTAGACCTAAAATCTCTAAGAAACTCTTTATGAATTACTATGTGCTTTGACATACACCTAACGTGCTTGTAACAGAGTGATAAGTACGGGTATGCTTGGGTATGCATTGATTCATGTTAGAGAGCATGAGGGAAGTGAAGGGATTACCCCTCTCTATAAGAGAGAAAATATCATCGGCCACTTGATTAGTGAATTGAGAAGTGTATGGCCATACCGACATGAAATAATGAGTAATCATTATTTATCTGAGAGTTCAGTGTTATTGGAATATCAAGAAAGGGATTAATATATATAAGGATGACTAGTTCTATGCCTTATATTAATTCTGATATTTAAGGGTAAGGGACTATACAAAATTACATTAGGTCACTAAATGCCATATGCATTTTCATTTAATTTGGAACTCTATAATATCTTGCTAGAGAATATATATAGCCTCTGAATTAATTTATTAATTCATTGCCAACATTAAATGGACCTATAGGATCACACACAAAGCATTGGGCCTAAAATATTTAAATAAAGTACTGGGCATTAATTTGGGCTTTTAATTAAAGTCAAATTAATGTATGTAATAAGCATTATAAATGCTATTGGACCTTGGCCCATGAGAGAGAGAAATTCAGCCCAGATGGTTTAATTTCAATTAATTAAGTATCTTGTATTAATTAAGTTAATTGAGTATTAAATTCTAATGATATTTAAATCAAATTAAAACACTTAATTAAGAGATGACATAGCCGAAATTCCAAGATTAAATACTAAGGAATTTCAGCACATGTGTATTTTCAAATTAAGTGATTAATTTGATTATAATGTCTTATGGTTTATCTTGGATTAAATCAAAAGAGTTTGAATCAATATATATTACTTATTTTAAGGAAGTGATTAAGGCTAAATTAAATTATCTTGAGGTAGTAGATTTTAGATTAATCACTTACATAATGAGGTAATATATATTGAAAGGAAAAAATGTGAAACCCTAGTTCTTCTATGGTTTTGGCGTGAACTTCTCTCTCTACCTCACAAAATTCTTTTGGCAAATTTTTCTTTTGGCCAATTTTCACAAGGAGAAAGGATTGTTCCTCATTCTCTTGTGTTCTTGGGTATTAATAGCACCTAAAAGAAGTACAAGATCAAGTCTTGTAGCTTCAAACCATAGCCATTACACAATACTTAATTTGAGAGCTAGCAATCTCGGTTTTAAGCTATCTTTGCAAGTGTGTGTGTGAGAATAGAGAGGAGTGGCGTAAAGGCTGTTCCTTGGCATTGGTGGTGAAGGTTTAAGGCTAAGATATCCTCCTTGGTTTCTGGTCATCATCAAAATCAAGTTTTAAAGGCATCTAAAGTTGTAAGTTTTAAAAACCCTAAAATTGCATGTTTCGATTCTTGTCATGGAATTATACGGCATGTATGATCAAATTTTTATTGTTTTCCGCTGCGTGATCTTTATGTGCATACCATGTTATATTCCATCAGTGGTATTAGAGCCTAATCATGCTTATTTTAGTGCTTTAGATGCATGAAATAATTAATCAAAAATCGTTATTTTAAATACATGCAATGCTGAAATTATCTATTTTGAGTTTTTTGCATTGTTTTGGTGTAAAAACGATTTTAATTGATTAGATAGGTATTATAATTAATATGAAATGTTAATATACTGTCCTAAGATGTTCTAGGAGCTGTTAATGGTGGGATTTAATTGATAATACCTGATGGTACATGTTAATATTAAAACTAGGTGCTATTTGGCATGTTAATTGTTAGTTTAACAACTAGTGTTAAATATTAAATGTAAAAATGATTTTGGCATGTTTGTAAGTGATTTTTAAAGATTAAATATCAGGTATGGACATATTTTAAATTTGGTTTTAATTCTGGTCCATGACAATTTAATTGATTAATTTTAAAATCACGTAAAACTATGACTAGTTTGTGTTTGTTACATGTTTAATCAACATTGTTTATTTTGTTTTGATTAAAATGATAAAAAAACATTTAGATCAGATTGGTACAGAATATTAAATCAATATTTATGACCTTATTTAAATTATTAAATGTCTCATAAAATTTATTTAAGTATTTGTACATTTTTTTGGCATCACATAAGCATTAAACAACTAGTTTTGTTGTTTGTTTGTTTTTATATGCATGCCATGTATCATATATATGTTCTTCATGATTTTGTGTTTTAATTCATGTTGGTACATATTATATGTATTTTTAATGTTTATGGGCTGTATGACATAAAATTAAAAATGGCAAAATTGGAAATTATACTAGAGTTGATTTATAGCACAAATCTAACTAGTTTGTATTTTGGGCTTTTAAGAGAACCTATTCAATAAGAGGATTTAGTCCATTGGGTTTTGGCCCAGGCCCATCATGGGGTCATCTCTTAAAGGTTTAAGTACACAATTTTCATTAATGGGCTTGGCTAAATTAATTAAAATTGGACTTTGTTTGATCCATGAATGTTATGTATATTTATTTGCTTGTTTGCTGTGATGAATGGATATGCATGGTGCATTCATGGGCCCTGGGTTTTGTAATTAAATATGGCCTATGAGCCATTATGTTTTATTGTAAAAGTTTCATTTATTTCTTAGAATATAATATACTTGAAGACTTTGTAAATCAGGATGAAGCCCACCGGAGTGGAGAAGCCCAACTCAAAGATTCTTATGTAATAGTATAGAATCTTAGTTGTAGGTTTTTGGGCCCATGTTTGTCACGCTTTACTTTATGCAATTATTTATATATGCATGCTATCAATGGATGACAAAGCGTATGCCATGTAAGCCATAATAAAATGAATCCCTAAAAATAGTAAGTCATAAAGTTGCCTTCCTAATTCGAAACATGTCAAGGCATCGATCATCGGTCACGTAGACTAGGAGTCCTAGATGCGCCTGATTATCTTTGTGAGGCATGGGTTGTGAATATAGGTTGGACTTAACATGGAAAGGGATGCCCGGACCTAAGCAACTGATAAATGGGTTTGTGCTATAACATCTTAAGATGTTAGCCCGTTTGATCCAAGGGTCATGTACGAGACATGATTGGAGTTTGTCCTACCTAAGTAACTTAACTTGGTAGGTGTACAAGCTTACCTTGACTAATAAGTTGTTGTGAAAAGTGGATCTTGGCCCACATTAAATCACTAACGCGAATTATTTATAGGGATATTAATTCGGTTTGTGGGATTATAAATAAGACCTCATTTAATCTTGTTAAATTTTATTGTAGATTGAAAATGGCATCTTCAAACAATAATTTCTCATTGCGATCGGTCTTTGAAAAGGACAAATTGAATGGCACCAATTTCATAGACTGGTCTCAAAACTTAAGAATAATTCTTAAGCAAGAGAAAAAGTCGTATGTTTTGGATGCACCCTTGCCTGAAGAACCTGCTAGGAACGCCTCTGCGGTTTAAAAGGAAACTTTTGATACCAAGAAGAGCGACTCCAATGATGTGACATGTCTGATGCTGGCCTCTATGGTGCCTAACTTAAAAAAGCAATTTATGGACCAAGAGGCTTATGCGATCATGGTGCACCTCAAGGTGATGTTCCAAGAGCAAGCTCGTCACGAGAGGTTTGTGACAACAAAGGCCTTGATTTCTTGTAAGATGGCTGCGGGTACTCCTGTTAGTACCCATATACTCAAGATGAAAGGGTATCTTGATACTCTTGAGAAGCTTGAGGTACAAGTGCCAAAGGAATTGGCCACTAACTTGATCTTAGGATCATTGACTGATGATAATGATCCATTTGTGATGAATTATAACATGCATGCAATGAACAAGTTAGTCACTGAGCTCCATGGGATGCTTAAGAATGCTGAAGAGAACATTCAAAAGACCAATCTCGTATTGATGGTTCAAGGGGGCATTAAAAAGGGACCTGCTAAGGGAAAGGGAAAGGGAAAGGCAAAACCCAAGAATGACCTGGCTCGGTTCAAGTCAAATGGGAGTGCACCTCAGGCCCAATCCAAGCCCAAGGCACAGAAGCTCAAAGAGAGTGAGAGCACTTGCTTCCATTGCAATAAGATAGGGCATTGGAGGAAAAATTGCGCTCTCTTCGAGGAAGAACAAAAGAAGAATGGAGCCAAGGCGTCCAGTTCTGGTATTTTTGTTATTGAGATTAACCTTTCTATTTCTACCACTTGGGTATTGGATACTGGTTGTGGTTCTCACATTTGTTCAAATGTGCAGGGGCTAAGAAATAGGCGATTACTTGGGAAGAATGAAGTGGACCTTCGTGTGGGGAATGGAGCACGAGTTGCTGCCATGGAGATAGACAATTATCAACTCACTTTACCTTCTGGACTTTATTTAGTTTTGAAAAATTGTTATTATGTGCCTACTATGTGCAGAAACATTATTTCAGTTTCATGTTTGGATTTGGATGAATTTGATTTTGTTATTAAAAATGGCAATGCTCATATTTGTCGCCAAGGCATTTCTTATGGCAATGCCAAGTTGCAAAATGGCCTTTATATCCTTGATTTACAAAACAAAGAGTCCATATACAACATTAATACAAAGAGGGTTAAATCAAATGAATTGAACCCTACTTACTTCTGGCATTGTTGTTTAGAACATGCAAATGAAAAATGCATTTCAAGACTCCACAAAACTGGGATGGTGAATCCTTTGTCAATCACTCAACTATCTTCAAGTAGGTCATGATATATCCAATCTCCTAACTATGTTTACTCCCAGTTGGAAGTAATCAATTATGGAGTCAAAACATACCACTTGCTTCTTAAGATAACTTTGGTGATCTCAAGTCTAAGGATACTTGCACAACCGCTATAAAGAGATTCCTTACTAACATAGATTTAATATCCATGTGAGGACTCTCTATGCAGGTGTCCAATGAACTTGTTCTTCTAACAAGTGTCCAAATGTTAGCTTTGATTATCTTCTATAATCATAGTTATGAGAACCACTGCTTGAACCATTCAAGAAGCATAACATGTGCTAGTCTGTCCGAATCAATAATATCCTTATCTTGTTAATTCTATGACTAGGGATATTTAGATATTAACACATTTGCATGCAATAGACATCTCATATCATGAACACTTTCATGATTGCCTTTTCACTATGTTTATAATATCTAGGACTTCATTTATTAATTTAAGATTTACAAACTCATGTATTTAAACATAGCATTAATAAATTAATGATGCCTTTTATTAAGAATATAAATTTATACACATGAAAAACATCCCTATTTCATGGGCTCTAGGGCATACTCTCTAACAATCTCCCATTTACACTAGAGCCAATCACTCATATGTCTCAGACCCATGCTATTTATATGGTGATCATGCTTCATCTTGGAAAGTGCTTTAGTGAGGGGATCCACCACATTATCATCTGTGGGGACCCTTTCTATTTTCACATCATTTTTAGCTACTATTTCCCTTATGAGATGGTAGCGTCTGAGAACATGCTTGAATCAATGATGAGACCATGGCTTCTTTGCTTACACAATGGCTCCATTGTTGTCACAATATAAAAGAATCGGATAAAAAATGCTAGGCACCACCCCTAGTTCAGTTATGAACTTTTTGATCCAGATTGCTTCTTTGGCTCCTTCTGAAGCAGCAATGTACTCAGCTTTCATCATGGAATCAACAGTTGTTTCTTGTTTAGAACTTTTCCAAATAACTGCTCCTCCTTCCATTATGAACACATAACCAGACTATGATTTACAATCATCTTTGTTAGATTGGAAACCGGCATCTTTATACCCATTTACTTCCAAACTGCCCTCTCCATATACCAAAAATATATCCTTAGTCCTTCTCAAGTACTTAAGAATATTCTTTACAGCTGCCCAATGTTCCTCTCCAAAATTGGATTGGAATTTGCTTGTGACACTCAAAGCAAATGCTATATCTGGACGTGTACATAACATAGCATACATGATAGAACCAATTGCATATGTATATGGTATTCTATTCTTGCTCTCTCTATCCTATAGTGTCTGCAGACACATAGACTTAGAAAGGTGTTTCCCATACATCATGGGTATAAGCCCTTTCTTAGAGAGATCCATATTGAACCTCTTCAATACTTTATCTATATATGTACTCTGAGAAAGACCTAACAACCTATTGGATCTATCTTTATAAATCCTTATTCCTAGAATATAGGATGCTTCTCCAAGGTCTTTCATGGAGAATTGCTTGGATAACCAAATTTTAACAGATTGGAGAAGATAAATGTCATTTCCCATGATCAATATGTCATCCACATATAGAACTAGGAAGACAATTGCACTCCCACCAACTCTTTTATACACACAAGGTTCATCTTCATTCGGTGAGAAACTAAACTCTTTGATTGTCTCATTGAATCGTATGTTCCAGCTCCTAGAGGCTTGTTTCAATCCATAAATGGATCTTTGAAGCTTGCATACCTTTTTGCCATTTTCTGATGTGAACCCTTCTGGTTGTGTCATATACACATCCTCAGTAAGATTTCCATTAAGGAAAGCTGTCTTCATATTCATTTGCCAAATCTCATAATCATAATGAGCTGCAATGGCTAAAAGTATTCTTATAGACTTAAGCATCACTACAAGAGAAAAAGTTTCGTTATAGCCAATACCTTCTTTTTTGATGATAACCCTTTGCTACTAAGCGAGCTTTATAGGTAACTATATTACCTTCCATGTCGGTCTTCTTTTTGAAGACCCATTTGCACCCTATGGGTTTTATCCCTTCAGGTGGTTGAGTTAAAGTCCATATTTTATTCTCATACATGGAGTCCATTTCAGACTGCATAGCCTTAAGCCATAAATTATGTTCTGAACTGTTCAAAACTTCTTAATAGCTTGTAGGCTCATTGTCCTCTACTATAGTTATGTCTCTATCCGAATCAATTTGAAATCCATATCTCACAGGGATAGAATGCATCCTAGTAGATCTTCTAGGATTTTGTGTATAATCAGGTTCAACTGTGATCTCATCATTATGAAATTCAGTTTCGGGTTCAATCGGTTGATCATCTTTTATTTGTGGGTCTTGAACTTCACCAAGTTCAATTTTACTCCCACTATCCTCTCTAGGAGAAATTCTCTTTCTAAGAAGATAGCATGCCTTGAAACAAACACCTTTTGTTCTAAGGGATGATAGAAATAATATCCAAACATTTCTTTTGGATATTTCACAAATAAACATTTGTCAGACTTAACATCCAGTTTGTCTGACATTGTCCTCTTCACATAAGCAGGACAGCCCCATACATTCATATGAGAAAGCATGGGTTTCTTGTCATTCCACATCTCATATGAAGTAACATCAACCGATTTACTAGGAACTCTGTTTAACATATAAACAACAATTTCTAGTGCATATCCCCAAAAAGGACTTAGGCAAGTTCGCTTGGCTCATCATTGATCGAACCATATCCAATAGTGTTCGATTTCTCCTTTTAGATACACCATTGTGTTGTGGTGTATATGGTGGAGTCCATTGAGATAAAATCCCATTATCTTTAAGATAATCCTAAAACTCTTGGCTTAAGTATTCTCCACCTCGATCTGATCTAAGTGTTTTAATACTCTTGCCAAGTTTTTTCTTTACTTCATTTCTGAATTCTTTGAACTTTTCAAATGCTTCTGATTTGTATTTTATTAGATAGATGTATCCATACCTTGAATAATCATCTATAAAAGTAATGAAGTAGGAGTAACCTCCTCTGGCATGTGTAGTCATTGGACCACATACATCTGAATGTATTAAGTCCAAAATCATTTTAACTCGTTCTCCTTTACCAATAAAGGGAGCTTTTTGTCATTTTTCCCAATAAACAAGATTTGCATGTGTCAAATGATTCATAATCAAATGATCCCAAATCACCTGACTTGTGTAATTTAGTCATGCGTTTCTCATTTATATGGCCTAAATGACAATGCCATAAGTATGAGGTATTTAGATTATCATATTTCATTCTCTTGGTATCCACATTATGTACTTCTTTAATTAAATAAAAAACAAATATACCATTCTCAATGATATCTTTTGCATAAAACATATTTTTCTTAAAAATGTAACAACACTTGTCCTTTAAAGAAATATCATAATTGTTCAACAAACAACTGAAAGAAATAATACTTTTGGATAAAGCTGGAACATAATAACAATTATTTAATTCCAGTACTAATCCACTAGGAAGAGGCAAATGGTAAGTCCCCACAACCATTGTAGAGATGTTCTGTCCAGTAGTTGACTGTAAACATATCTCTGCCTTTCCAACTCTTCTAAAGCTTCTAAGCCCCTGTAGATTATTACATAAGTGAGATCCACATCCGATATCTAATACCCAAGATTGTTTTGAAGCAATAGAATAAGGATTAATTTCAATCATATGAATACCTGAAGTAGAAGCATCAGCTTGCTTCTTTTCCTTGAGAGAATCTAGATAGGCCTTGCAGTTACGCTTCTAATGACCATCCTTTCCACAATGGAAGCAAGTTCCTTTGGGATTCTCTTTCTTGGCAACCTTCTTCTTGGAGATCCCACCATTCTTTGGCTGCGCCCTTGGTTATCTTCTTCTTATTCTTATTCTTCTTCTTCTTCTTCTTGCCTTTAGCAGAAGTGACAACCATGACACTTTTTGGATCCTTCTTAAAGGATCCATCAGCTGTCTTGAGCATGTTGAGTAACTCAGTAATGGTTACTTGGATCTTGTTCATGTTAAAGTTAAATATGAAAGGTGCATAACTTGGAGCCAACGAGTACAAGATTAAATCTATGTGTATATCATTATCCATAACATAGCCAAGTCTACTCAAATGCTCAATATACCCATACATCTTCAATACATGAGTAGAAACTGAAGTGCCTTCCATCATTTTGCAGCTAAATAGAGCTCGAGCAATCTCATATTGCTTAGTTCTAGCCCAAGAAGAATAAAGCTCCTTAAGATGCAAAATGATGGTTCTAGCATCCATCATCTCATATTGCTTCTGAAGCTCTGAGGACATAACACCCAACATCAGACATGCTGCCGCTCCATTGTCCTCTATGTATTTTCGATAAATGCCTTTGATCTCATCAATGGCATCATCTGATGAAAGTGGTGGTGGATCTTTATCCAAGACATAATGAATCTTTTTAGCTCTAAGAATAATTCTTACTTGCCTGATCTAGTCAGAATAGTTGCTGCCAACCAGCTTGTTATCCAAGATTGATCGTATATTAATGTTTGATGTGCTTATGATGATGACCTAGATGTGAGAAAGAAAAGATATGAGAGTATGTTCATATACATATGTATGCATTAATAAGGTCTTTAATTAATCCATTTACTCCACTATTTTATTGCGAATTAATAGCTTTGGACTAATGTCTTGATAGCACTAATCTCCCTAAAATATCATCTAATGGCACCCTTACAGGAGCTGATGCCGGCTGAACTAGTGGTGGAGCACTATAAATAAAGGCTCTAAGACATCTATGTGGTGAGAATCTCCTGGACATCTTAGATGGTGATGGTTGGGTCAAATAGGAGACCTCAAAAGTAATAGAGGTGGAGGTGACCTACCTAGGAGATCATTAAGATCTACCTGTATAGACATCTCAAAATTCGAGTTAGTATCTGCCCCTTGGGGCTCTTATGGCTTATCCTACTAAGGTTGCTAATTAAGCTGACCTGGTGGTACTAGAGATGGCTGATCCTAGTCTTCACCTTCTGTCATTGGCTCTGGTATAATAGGGTTTAGTCTATATCCCTCTCTAGTCTAAGGGATTATCAAAAGTCTATAATGTCCCTCCTACCCCTGGATTGACTCAACCATCCTCATGCCAAGGATGGCTTGCAAGTCTACAAAAATATCATTTTGGAGCGCTTCGCCAAAAGTACCCTTGTCTGCCCCCAAGTCAAGCAACAGATGGGTCACCACTCCTCTAATTTAGATTCATAAGGTAGGTTGTATGGCTACCCTAAGTAGTGTAGAGATAATCTCATGAGTGATATCAATCCTCTTGCCAGTGTGCATGGCCATAAACATAGATGTCGACCGTGTTCACCAACCTAAGACTTTTGGTGCGGCCTATATATTAGGTGGACAAGACCTTCTAAATGTATCTAAATGCTTGTATGGTTAACAACGTGCTCTTGGTTGTGTTTAGGTGGTACATAGCCTTAGGATGCATGATTGTTGCCTAGTGCTCCCTTATAACTCCCTTCTTTGTGGTTAGGACATCTGCTCCGATGGGTAGACATATGGCCTCTGTGAAAGGCATTTGTGATGCTATACTTAATGCCCTACACTTTGAATCTAACCATCCCTTCCTTTGTATCCGATCTCTAGAAGCCTCTATACTGGAGAGTCACTAGAAATTCTCGAATAGCATCTAAATAAGTGGGAAAGGATGGGGCAAAAAAGGCTGTCCATTTTATGGCAACTAATAATCCGTCGACCTCATCTATCATGGCCACGCGCTGTAGGAACTGCTATGACATGAACCTGCTGGCACGGTACTGAACTCAAGATAGGGCTTGGTATCTCTCAGCCTCTCGGGCAGTCATCCATCTTGGAGTGGGCGGAGTCGGTGTAGCTTATGCCTCGCAATGTGGCATCCTGAAAAAAATTAAATGTTTGTTTTTTGAAATAACTTGTGTGTTGCAAGTAAAAAGAAAATTAAACCCTTATGGATCTTAGTAAAATTTTGGCAGCATACTGGCTTGAATTGATGCTAGCCATCTTGCATCGAAATGCATGTCAGGCACCGACAAAGTAATTTACAAAGTCCTAAACCCATCAATGGGTATTCTAGTAAACATATATGACAATCGAGGCATTAAACTTACAACTTCTTACAAAAATTCTAATAAAATTTTAGTAGCATTTTAGCTAGAAATATGCCTGCTCCCTACACAAAAACACTTAAACAAGCAACAACACAGGCTTTAGTGGCCACCAAATAGTTCGCTCAAGAGAGTTTATTTTTAATGTAATAACAAACTCGCTTATTTCTATTGTGACAGTCTCAAAAGACCAAACTAAGATTACAATTAAATTAATGCTCTAATTGTACATGGGAAAAGAATTTCATAACAACCTAAGTTAAATGACTAATCTACCATTTATCATAGATCTAATATTAACAACCAAGCAATTGTATCAAATCGACTTAAACTAAATATAAAGCTTTGGATTGAACACATTGCACAAATGCAGTCAACAACCAGATGGCATAAGTAATAAAAAAAATCTAACAACAAAGCAAAATTAACTAAACATCAAATTAAACAAATTATTATTTCCTTTTATCTCTCTTTTTTTTTTATTTTTTGTATTGCTATTGCCACTGAAGGGAACAGAATTAATTCTACATTATTCTTTTTTTTTCTTTTTTTAGTAAACAAAAGAATAAATAAATCAATAAATCAATAAATAAAACAAAACCTGTTGTAAATATTAAGTATAATTCTAGCATTTTCACACAAGTTATAGGTACTAAACAAAACTGGTTAAAAAAATACTATACATATTAAATACAAAAATACCAAGTAAAAAAACAAGGCTAGCATTTTATGAACAGACATTAATGAAAAGAATAAATCTCAAAATTAAAAATGGAGAAAACTTACTTGAAATGGGTATTAGAAATGCTAAAAGAAAACCTAAATCAAGGACACCCCAAAGTGCACTATGAATCCAGGAGCAATCCAGTGCTGAAGGTTTATTAAACGACTAAGAAACAAAGGAGAAAAAAAATAAGAGGAAGAAGATTGGAAATCACAAAAATGGCACTTTGCATAGAAAGAAGAAGAAAAGAAGAAAAAGAAAGGCCATTTTTTCAAAATTTTAAATGATAGATAGGCTGGTCGTCTGTTGTGAGTGAGCAATAGGTAACACTTTCATCCCATCAGTTGCTTCTTTTCCCTATCTTTGAATTTTTTTATTTCTTTTTTCATTTTCTTTAATTTCCATTTTTGTCTTATTTCATTGTTTAACAACTTACACCGTTTACACACATTATACCTAATCTACACACTACCATACATTCATTACTTATTATTATTCTCTCTCTTTTTTATGGAAAATAACCCCTGAATTAGATACTTTCTGAATTTTAAAAATTTTTAGAGGGCCTTCATAATGTAGTGTGTCTCTTACATTCTCTGCAAAAGTATATGTGCTATGCATGGTATATACAGAAAGACTTATTGAGGCAGTCCAGGGGTGACAGACGGCTAGGCTGCGAGTCACTCCTTAAGAAATGGCTATCTATCAGGGCTTGGCTATAAATAGATTGATTCTTTTTTTTTTACTTTATGCCTTTGACCTTTTCTCTTCCAGGTACTTCTCTCTCTCTTCCTTTCCTTTTTCTTTTCTTTCCATTCGCAGTTATTTTTATTATTTTTATTTTATTTCTTGCATCTAGACTATTCAAATATTGCCACCATGTTAACCTAGGTTAAAAATAGACTTCACTAGCTCCTAGACAACCTTGGGATTTAGGAGGACCTTATTTTACACGATTGGTCTCTTCTAAGATTTTTGAGGCAGGTAAAGCTTGATACCACTCTAATCTTATCTGCTACTCGATATTGGGATCTAATATTTTATGTATTTCTTTTCACATACCAGGAGATATGTCCTCTAGTTGAGGAATTTACTGAGATTTTGGGCTTAAGATACTTTCCAAAGACCTTGCCTTGTATATCTGGACCTATGATTAGTTACTTGAAGGATGTGCCACACACTTTGGGTTTTCCTTCATCTGATGTCTGTGAACAAGCATTTTTTAGAGTTCCATTCTCCTTAGATGATTTGATTGATGCTATGTCTAAGCTGTTTGAGTATCACAAATAATACATCACCATCATTTTGCTGTGAAGCTTTACTCAATACTTGAAAGTAAGCCTTGATGTTTCTACAGGAGATTGCTAATTGTTTAGTATCATAGAGGGAGTGCACCATAGATTGATGCCATTTCCTTTGATCTTGGTGGAGACTTTTATAGGCTTCGATGCGATATCTGCTGTGTATATTATTGTTTTAAAGGTAGTGAACCCCTTATGGGATTTTACACTAGCTTTTCCTATTGGAAAATGTGTCCTTTTGGATTTTCACATATTTTATTGCCTTATTGTTTCCTAAGATAAACCCAACTCACCCTAGTGGCCTTTTTTTTCAAGTTTGGTTACAAGAGAAGCTAAGGTTGCTGGAAAAGCCTCCACATATCCCTTGACGTATTATCTCTAGAGGTAAAAATGATATGATTTTTACTCGCCTCATGAGGGAGTTATCTGGATGGCTCATCTGGCAGATGATGATATTAGCTTTAGGTGCCATTGGTTATCCATACTTTCTATGACTCGAGATGGATCTTCTGGATGCGTTCCTTTGTGTGAGTTCTATCAGGCCACTTTTTGCATTACTGCCCATTATACACGACAGTTTAGAGTGCGATAAGATATCATCACATGCCCTTTGTCTTTCTATGATGGCATACTCTTTCCTAGCATCCTCACCCACTATTATAAGTGTAGATACCATGACTTAAGCTAGTGATAATTATGAATTATACTATGTTTTTAGTATGTTTTATGTGTTTAAATTATTTAATTTGGTTTTAATTTGGTTGATTTTATGATTAATTATTCAATTTGTGTGTTTTTAGGTTTAATTGCAAGTTTTGGTGTTTTTAAGGGCTATATTGAAGAAAATGAGGTCGTAATTGAAGAAAGGAGGAGTTTAGGTGCAATTTTATAATTTGTTAATTTGAAGGCTTGTTTCTCATGATGAGCAGAGAGGAGGAACTTGGGAGAGTTGTAAAACACCTCAACTGAGTTCAACATTAACTCACTCGAGCTCCAAACAACTTACCCAAGCTAAAAGCCCTCAATTGAATTTTGAAATCACCCTACTCGAGCTAAAATCACCCTATCCAAGTTGTTTATACCTCTTCTGAGTTGTTAAAGACCTCAACTGAGCTTAATAATGTCTCACCTAAGTTAGATTACACCTCTATTGAGTTAAGGATTCCTAAATACAACAAATCTCTATTACACACAGATTTTGAAACTAACAAGGCATTCAACTTCCTCTTTTAATAGTATAAAAGCATTCTTGAGGCACCAGACTTGGGTTAGCTATTATTACAAATTTTTATTTTTAGTTTTAACTTAGTATTTGCTTCGGGTTTAGAGGCTATAATTAAAGGTTCTGAGAAAAACTTCAAAAGCAGCTGAAGGGTTCTATGTGTTTGTATCATTTTATTTATTTTTATTTAGTTTTTAAGATGGAGTATGAGTATTTTTCTTTACTTTTGCTAAAGGATACCCTAATCCTTCATCTTCTATTGTAATGACTTAGTTTAAGCTTTAATTCAATGTAAGTTTGATTATTTGTTAGTTCTTGAGCAAATTCTTATCTCTAGTTGTATTGAGTTAATGATTAACATATTTGATAAATGGTTGATGATTAATTTTAGTTATGATCTATGATAGATATGTTCTTGGGTTAATTCATTTGTATTGATGTATGATTATGCTTTGAAATAGAGATAATTGTGTGTTGGTAAGAGTGGATTAAGACTAAGAAAAGTTGAACTAAGAATAGATTGAAATTAAGTATGCTTGAAAAAGAGTTTAATGGATGTTTAGGAGTTTAAAAACAAATATTTATGCTAAGTATTAGATTGTTCCTAGTAAGAGGATTTAATGCTTAGAATGATAGTCTGAGTAAGCTATTTGGCTTTATTTTACTGGTTTTTTCATAATCACTTATATTCTTTTTAACTGAGTCATTGCAATATTAGTTAAGGTGGATAGTCCTTTAACAAAAGTTATTTTTATCATTGAATTTTATCATCTTTTATTACTTTCCTTGTTTAAGTCTAGGTTAATTTGCTTAAGTTTCTATTTACTTGCATTAGTTTTATTACTTCAAGTTACTTAAGTTCCTGTTTTTAGTTTAGTTAACTCTTCATCACTATAAACTTGGGATTTCTTTTCTTCTTTACATGCAGTTTTTATTCTAAAATCTAAAAATCTTTAGCACTTACACAATTTCCCTTGGGTTCGATATTAAAGGTCATAATTATATTTCCTTATATTACTAGTCAATCTAATACACTTGCTTGACACCGATCAAGTTTTTGGCACCATCGCCGAGGAAATTGGCATTTGTTTGTTTGTTTTTTGATTTCAAAGTGAATTTTATGTGTTTTTCTTATCCTCTTTCTATTCTTTATTCTTTTATTGATTTTATTCTTTTGCTCTTTGCAGGTGTCAGTAGTCTATGGTAAGAGGCGATCCAGTTTTGCCTATTGACCCTAAAATTAAAAGGGCATTTTGTAGGATTAGGAGATTAAGGCAAATCAATATGAATATAGGAGATTAGAGATGTAATAACCTTAATGACCCACCTATAGATTACCCACCTTTGATAGAAGAATAAAGTATGAACAACACAGCTTGGGGGAATGGGTTTAGGCCTAGAACCATTAGAGATTACGCTACCTTTAGGTGGATTGAGGAGTATAAGACCATCAAAATACCTCATAATTAGCACTTTGAGGTAAAACCCATGACCATCATGATGGTCCAAAAGAATCAACTTTCAGGAGCGAAGATTGAGGATCTAGCTCAGCATTTGGATATTTTCTTAGAGATTAGTGATATAGTTCAAATACCAAATGTATCTATGGATGCCATTAGGCTTAAGTTGTTTCCTTTTACTCTTATTGGTAAGGCAAGATACTAGTTGCAAATGCTAATAAGTCAATCCATTAGATTATAGGAGCAAATGCAAGAAAATTTTTTTATGCTAATTCTTCCCACCCACTAAAACAACCACTATTAGGAACAATATTTATAGTTTTTAGTAGTTTTGTGAGAAACCATATAATGAGGTTTGGGAAAGATTTAGGTGTTTTAAAGAGTTTCCCACACCATGGAATTATTGTGCATCAATTAATGTTTACTTTTTATATAGGTATGAATCAGACTACAAGGTCTCTCCTAGATGCAGCTTCTGGTGGAAGTTTCATGAATAAGATACTTGAAGAAGCTTTGCTACATTTGATGATGAGATGGCCATGAATGATGCTCAATGGGCAAGTACTAGATATACACAAAAAAACAATGAGTACATAGTGTAGATGAGGTAGCCATGCTTAGGGCACAAATGAAGCTAATAAAGGAGTTTTTTAAGGAGTTAAATGGATTAAAGGTGTAAAAGGTGTCTGCTTTAGGGAGTGACATGTATAGAGGAACATAAGGGACACATGAAACTAAGATAGGAAAAGGTTTAGGTCCAGTAGTGGAAGATGTGAATGCTATGAACCCTTATAGTAATACCTATAACCTAAGGTGGAGAAATCATCATAATTTTTCATGGAGAGAAGGGAACCATTCTATTATATCTAATCCTCAACATAGGGACCCAAAATTTAGCTCCCTATAGTAATAATAATCAATAGTATCAAACTTAAGCCTAAATACACTACCCGTCTAAATATCAATCCCAACCTTATCAACCATCGGGATTCCAGCAAAAACCTCAACTACTATAGGATAGGAAACCATATTTAGAAGAGATGTTTGCTAGCTTTATGACCCCTCAATCCACATTCATGGCTAGTCAAGATACTAGATGAAAATCTCAGGATGTTTGGATGAGGAATTAAGATGCCTCCGTTAGGAACCTAGAGACTCAAGTAGGGCAACATGCAAATTCTCTCTCTAATAGGACCCATGGCACTTTCCCTTCCAATATGGACTGAAACCCAAAGGAAAAAGCAAAGGCAATCACTTTAAAAAGTTAGAAAGAGGTAAAAGAAGTTAAAAATGGTAAGAATTCTTCTGAATTGGTAGAACCAACAATAAAGGTAGGTATTTCTAAACCTAAAATTATTGAGAAAGGTAAAGGTAAGGAAAAACTTATTTCTACTATACTTGATGAGTCTAAGTTTCCTTATCTATCTTTAGCTAGAAAATAAAAGCATAATGAATAGTTAACTAGATTTTTAGACGTGTTGAAAAAGTTGCTTGTAAATTTACCATTTGCTGAAGCTTTATTACACATGTCTAAATATTTTAAGTTTATGAAAGAGCTATGTTATAATAAGAAAAAGCTAAAGGGTGTAGGAATGGTTCAATTATTTGAAAATTATAATGCAGTTTTGATTAACAAAATTCCTAAAAAATTAGAGGATCCTGGTAGTTTTACTTTGCCATGTGAATGAGGAGAAAATTTTATTGGTCATGCTTTATGTGATTTGGGTGCTAGTATTAACTTGATACCTTATTCAATTTTTAGGAAATTGAACTTGGGTGACATTAAGGAGACCTGAATGACACTACAATTGATAGATAGGTCCGTGAAGAGGGCCAAAGGCATAATAAAGGATTTATTAATAAAGGTGGGAAATTTCATATTTCTTGTGGATTTTGTAGTAATGGACATGGAGGAGGATTAAAAGGTGCCATTGATAGTAAAAATAGCATTTTTAAACACGACGAAGGCATTGATAAATGTACATAGGCAAATAGTAACTTTAAGGTTTAATGAGGATAAGATGGTCTTTAACATGAACAAGTTGATGAAGCACCCTTCCTATGATTTTGAAGAGTCAATTTGCTTCATGGATAGTGTTCAAGAATGTGCAAAGGAGAATTAAGATGAGATTTTATTGGATGATGCTCTTTAAGATTGTTTGATTCATCCAAAGAGTAAAAGGAAGTTGGAGAGAAAGAATAAGAGCTAATAGAGGAGCTGAAAAAAGAGAATGATAAGGAAGGAATAAAAAAAGATAAACCATCCCCTCCTAAAGGAGAAGATATTTCTAAACTTAAAACCCTTCCCTCACATTTAAAATATGTATTTTTAAAGGATCATGCAAAACCAATAATTATTTCTTCACCGTTGATAGTTTTGGAGAAAGAAATGCTTGTAAAAGTGTTGAAGAAGCATAAAAGATATATTGGTTAGGAGACATTCGACTTTAAGGGAATTAGCCCCAGCTATTATGCACACCAAATTCCTATAGAGAGTGATTTCAAGCCAATGGTACAACCCCAAAAGAGATCTAATCCAACAATGTAAGAAGTGGTGAAAAAAGAGGTACTTAAGATACTCACTATAGGTATTATTTATCTTATTTATGATAGTAGTTGGGTTAGTCTAGTCCAATGTGTACCTAATATGGGGGGTATGACTGTGGTAGCTAATGAGAAAAATAAACTCATCCCAACATACATAGTGATAGGATGGAGAGTATGTATATATTATAGGAGGCTAAATAATGCTACTCAAAAAGATCATTTTCCTTTGCCTTTTATTGACCAAATGTTAGAGAGGTTGGCTGGAAATAGATATTATTGCTTTTTAGATAGTTATTTGAGGTATATGCAAATATCTATAGTCCTAGAAGACCAAGAAAAGACCACATTCACATGTCTTTATGGCACATTTGCATATAGGAGGATGCCTTTTGGTCTATGTAATGCCTCGGCCAATTTTCAAAGGTGTATGATGGATATATTTCATGATTTTATTGAGAAATTCATTGAGGTTTTCATGAACGATTTTACTTACATGGTCGTGATTTTGAGTCTTGCTTGTTTAACCTTGCATTGGTTTTAGAAAGGTGCCAAGAAACTAACCTTGTCCTCAATTGGGAAAAATACCATTTTATGGTGAGGTAAGAAATAGTTCTAGGGCATTAGATCTCTGAGAAAGGAATTGAAGTAGATAGGGCTAAAGTAGATGTGATTGCTAAATTACCTCCTCCTACTAGTGTTAAAGGCATTAGGAGTTTCCTTGGTCATGCCAGCTTTTATTGTCAGTTTATTAATGATTTTTCTAAACTTGCTAAACCACTTTCTAATTTATTGCTTAAAGATGTTGTATTTAACTTTGATGACAAATGTTTGTAGGATTTTAATTTATTGAAGTAAAAGCTAATCACAGCATCGATTATAGCACCATAAGATTGGACTTTACTGTTTAACATTATGTGTGATGATAGTGACTATGCAGTGGCAGCAGTTTTAGGCAAGATGGAGGAGAATATTTTTCATACCATCTACTATGCCAATCATACACTTACTGAAGCTCAAGTGAATTATACCACCACGGGGAAGGAGTTATTGGCAATAGTTATTTCTTTTGAAAAATTTAGGACATATCTCTTAGGATCTAAAGTTACAGTGTGGTCGGATCATACAACTCTTTGACACCTCTATGCTAAGAAGGACTCCAAATTGAGGCTCATTAGATGGGTTTTTCTATTGTAGGAATTTAATAAGAAGATCAAGGATAAAAATGGAGTTGATAAGGAGATCAATGATAAAAAGATGCATCTTGGTGTGCTAATTAATCCTGTATCTTTATCAAAGAAATGCAACGTGTAGCATCTTGGTTAAGTTCTTTATAATTGGGTTTTGCTAATTAATCCTATCTCTTTTCTAATTGCATTTCTTGCATTCATCTTAGAGTTTTAGAATTAAGATAGGCATCCCTTTTAGCCCCAGTGCTATCTTGATGTATGCTCTATGTTCACTAAATGTAGGAAGATGTTAAGGAGACCTACCAGCCCAAGTCTAATACCAAATGGTATATAAAATGGTGACCTATCGGTCGTTATGCTCATGATGAGCTAGACCTATTGGCTGGTATTAGTGTAAGCCCTAGCCCCAATACATTGTTATAAAACATTTAAGTTAATAAATGAAGCATTTATTTATCTATTGTATTCCTATGCATATCAAATGATAGAACTATCCAAGAATGTTGTTTCAGTTTAAGTTATCATATGTGAGGCACATGGTTGTAAGACCTTGAAACAATTAAGACTCCATTTTCAATATCTCTAGTCAGTTGTTGTTATAGGAATAACAAATGAATTAAGACTAGTATGCTCTCTCTGTAAGATGAGTTTTGTCTTACGGATCATAAGGACTAAAGTGTCATTCAGAGATCATAAATACATGTTTAGAACATGGTATCTGGAATTGATCCGTCCATGAGAGCACTACATGGAAAAAGTCATAAGTGTTTCTAATGTGAAAGTTTTGCATTGGAGTTTTTAGACCTAAAATCTCTATGAAACTCTTTATGAATTACTGCGTACTTTAACATACACCTCATGTACTCGTAACAGAGTGACAAGTATGGGTATGCTTGGGTATGCACTGATTAATGTTAGAGAGTATGAGAGAAGTAAAGGGATTACCCCTCTCAATAAGAGAGAAAATATCATCGGCCACTTGATAAGTGTATGGCCATACTGAGATGAAATAATGAGTAATCATTATTTATCTGAGAATTCAGTGTCACTGGAATATCAAGAAAGGAATTAGTATATATATAAGGATGACTCATTCCATGCCTTATATTAATTCTGATATTTAAGGGTAAGGGATCATGCAAAATTGCATTAGGTCATTAAATGCCATTTGCATTTTCATTTAATTTGAAATGCTATAATATCTTGCTAGAGAATATATATAGCCTTTGGATTATTTATTAATTCATTGCCAATATTAAATAGACCTATAAGATTACACACAAAGCATTGGGCTTAAAATATTTAAATAGAGTATTGGGCATTAATTTGGGCTTTTATTTAAAGTCAAATTAATGTATGTAATGGGTATTAAAATTACTAAATGGACCTTAGTCCATGAGAGGGAATTTCGGCATTAGTAGGTTTAATTTCAATTAATTAATTATCTTGGATTAATTAATGTAATTGAGTATTAAATCTTAAATTGTATTTAATCAAGATATAATACTTAAGAGGAAATTAACGTGGCTGAAATTCAAGCTAGGAATCCTAGTTGAATTTGGCAACTACTAACCCTAAAGAAGTAGTTTGTTTTGATTATATGACTAATGCAAATTTAAATTAATTTAAATTTAAAAACCTAATAGAATTTGAATTAATTTATATGATTTTATTAGGAAGTGATGGAGGCTGAAAATTAGACCTAATTCTAGGGGATTTAAGCCACCACAAGTTTTTCTAATCTAGTGATATAAATTTATTATTCTATTTTGACCTAGTGAAGTTTTTTTCTCTCTTTAAGCCACCACTCTCAAGGAAAAGGATTCTTTCTTCTTCCTTTGTGTTTTGGGCAGCAATTGAAACCTAAAAGAAGAACAAGATTAGATCTTGTGTCTTCATACCCTACCCATTGCTGAATACAAACCATAGAGCTAGCACTCTCGGTTTTAAGCCATCTTTATAAGTGTGTGTGTGTGTGAGCATAGAGTGGTGTGGCATAAAGGCTGCTCCTTTGGCATTGGTGTTCAAGATCAGAAGTATATAAGTTTATCTTATATATTGGCCATAGCAAAAATAAAGTTTTAAGAGCATCTAAGGTTGTAAGTTTTCAAAACCCTAAAATTGCATGTTTCGATTTTATGTTGTATATTACGTGGCATGAATGATCAAATTTTTAATTTTTCTGCTGCATGATCTTCAAGTTTATGCCATGTGATATCTCTTCAGTGGTATCAGAGCTGGTTGATGCTAATTTTATTGCTTTGGATGCATTACATCTTGAATTAAAATCGTTCATTGCATAAAATCGCAATGCTGAAATTTTCTGTTTTGAGTTTTTTGCATTGTTTTTTGTTTTTAGTGTAAAAATGATTTTAAATGATTAGTTAGGTATTATAATTATTATAACATGTTTATATACTATCCTAAGATGTTCTTAGATCTGTTCATGGTCGGATTAAATTATATATACCTGATTGTACATGTTAATATTGAAACTAGGTGCTAGTTAGCGTGATATGTGATCGTTAACAACTAGTTTCTCAAAATTAAATGTAAAAACGTGTATGGCATGTTTGTAAGTGATTTTTAAATATTAATAATAGGTCTATACATATTTTAAAAATGGTTTTAATTCTTGTCCATGACAATTTAATTGATTAATTTACAAATCACTTAAAACAATGACTAGTTTGTGTTTGTTGCATGTTTAATCGACATTGTTTGTTTTGTTTTGATTAAAGTGGAAAAAACACATTTAGATCAAATCTAAATATAACCTTAACTCAATTTTTATGACCTTATTTAAATTATTAACTGGCTCATAAAATCGTTTTAAGTGTTTGTGCATTATTTGTGGCATTATATGAGCATTAAACAACTAATTTCATGTTGTTTGTTTGTTTTGTTGTTAATGCCATGTATGAAATATGTTCTTCATGAATTTTTATGTTTTAATTTATGGTTGTTCATATTATTTGTATTTTTAATGTTTATGGGCTGTATGACATAATATTAAAAATGGCAAAATTGGAAATTATACTAGAGTTGATTTATGGCACAAATCTAACTAGTTTGTGTTTTGGATTTTTAAGAAAAATTATTCAATAAGAGGATTTAGTCCATTGGGCTTCAACCCAGGCCCATCACTGGGTCTTCTCTTAAAAGTTCAAGTACACAATTTTCATTAATGGGCTTGGCTTAATTAATTAAAATTGGACTTTGTTTTATCCATGAATGTTATATATATTTGTTTGCTTGTTTTGTGTGATGAAAGAATATGCATGGTGTATTCATGGGCCCTGGGTTATGTAATTAAATATGGCCTATGTGCCATTATGGATTATTGTAAAAGTTTCTTTTATTTCTTATTATAGAATTTATTTGAAGACTTTGTAAGTCAAGACAAAGCCCATCGGAGTGGAGAAGCCCAACTTGAAGATTCATATTTAATAGTATAGAATCTTAGTTGTAGGTTTTTGGGCCCATGTTTGTCACTCTTTACTTTATGCACTTATATATATGCATGCTATGAATGGATGACAAAGCGTAATGCCATGTAAGCCATAATAAAATGAATTCCAAAATAGTAAGTCACAAAGTTGCCTTCCTAATTCGAAACATGTCAAGGCATCGATCATCGGTCACGTAGACTAGGAGTCCTAGATGCGCCTGATTATCTTTGTGAGGCATGGGTTGTGAATATAGGTTGGACTTAACATGGAAAGGGATGCCCGGACCTAAGCAACTGATAAATGGGTTTGTGCTATAACATCTTAAGATGTTAGCCCGTTTGATCCAAGGGTCATGTACGAGACATGATTGGAGTTTTTCCTACCTAAGTAACTTAACTTGTTAGGTGTACAAGCTTAGCTTGACTAATAAGTTGTTGTGAAAAGTGGATCTTGGCCCACATTAAATCACTAACACGAATTATTTATAGGGATATTAATTCGGTTTGTGGGATTATAAATAAGACCTCATTTAATCTTGTTAAATTTTATTGTAGATTGAAAATGGCATCTTCAAACAATAATTTCTCATTGCGATCGGTCCTTGAAAAGGACAAATTGAATGGCACCAATTTCATAGACTGGTCTCAAAACTTAAGAATAATTCTTAAGCAAGAGAAAAAGTCGTATGTTTTGGATGCACCCTTGCCTGAAGAACCTGCTAGGAACGCCTCTGCGGTTTAAAAGGAAACTTTTGAGACCAAGAAGAGCGACTCCAATGATGTGACATGTCTGATGCTGGCCTCTATGGTGCCTAACTTAAAAAAGCAATTTATGGACCAAGAGGCTTATGCGATCATGGTGCACCTCAAGGAGATGTTCCAAGAGCAAGCTCGTCTTACATGGCATATGCTTTGTCATCCATACATAGCATGCATATATATATAATTGCATAAAGTAAAGCGTGACAAACATGGGCCCAAAAACCTACAACTAAGATTCTATACTATTACATAAGAATCTTCGAGTTGGGCTTCTCCACTCCGGTGGGCTTCGTCTTGATTTACAAAGTCTTCAAGTATATTCTATTCTAAGAAATAAATGAAAAACTTTTACAACAAAATATAATGGCTCGCAGGCCATATTTAATTACAAAACCCAGGGCCCATGAATGCACCATGCATATCCATTCATCACACCAAACAAGCAAATAAATATACATAGCATTCATGGATCAAACAAAGTCCAATTTTAATTAATTTAGCCAAGCCCATTAATGGAAATTGTGTACTTGAACCTTTAAGAGATGACCCCGTGATGGGCCTGGGCCGAAGCCCAATGGACTAAATCCTCTTATTGAATAAGTTCTCTTAAAAGCCCAAAACACAAATTAGTTAGATTTGTGCTATAAATCAACTCTAGTATAATTTCCAATTTTGCCATTTTTAATTTTATGTCATACAGCCCATAAACATTAAAAATATATATAATATGTGCTAACATGAATTAAAAATAAAATCATGAAGAACACATATAATAATACACGACATTCGTGCAAAAACAAACAAACAACAAAACTAGTTGTTTAATGCTTATGTAATGCCATGAAATGCACAAACATTTAAATCAATTTTATGAGTCATTTAATAATCTAAATAAGTCCATAAATATTGATTTAATATTCTGTACCATTTTAATCTAAATGTGTTTTTACCATTTTAATCAAAACAAAACAAACTATGTTGATTAAACATGTAACAAACACAAACTAGTCATTGTTTTAAGTGATTTTAAAATTAATCAATTAAATTGTCATGGACCAGAATTAAAACCAAATTTAAAATATGTTCAGACCTGATATTTAATCTTTAAAAATCACTTACAAACATGCCAAAATCAATTTTACATTTAATTTTGAAAACTAGTTGTTAAACTAGCAATTTACATGCCAACTAGCACCTAGTTTCATAATTAACATGTACCATCAGGTATAAATAATTAAATCCGACCATTACCAGCCCTAATAACATCTTAGGACAGTATATTAACATGTCATATTAATTATAATACCTATCTAATCAATTAAAATCGTTTTTACACCAAAACAATGCAAAAAACTCAAAACAGAAAATTTCAGATTTGCATGTTTTCAAAATAATGATTTTTAATTAATTTTTTCATGCATCTAAAGCACTAAAATAAGCATGTCTAGGCTCTGATACCACTGATGGAATATGACATGGTATGATAATCATGATAGCACAGCGGAAAAATAAAAATTTTTATCATACATACCATACATATCCAAAACTAGGAACGAAAACATGCAATTTTAGGTTGTAGAACTTACAAGTTAAGATGCCTTTTCAATATTGATTTCGGTGATGGCCAGCAACTAAGATGACTTTTTCCGCCTTAGATCTTGATCACCAATGCCAAGGAATAGCCTTTTACGCCACTCCCTCTATTCTCACACACACACTTGCACCGACGGCTTAAAACTCGAGATTGCTAGCTCTCTTTTTCGGTATTGTGTAATGGTTATAGTTTGAAGCTACAAAATTTTATTTTGTACTTCTCTTAGGTTGCTATTACTACCCAAGAACACAAGAGAATGAGGAACTATCCTTTCTCCTTGTGAAAAATTAGGCCAAAAGAATAGAGAGAGAGAGATGAAGGTCACGCAATTTTCACTGAAAACCCTAGGTTTTGCGCCAACTCCTTTGTCTCTCCTAGGGTTTTATTTCTTTTATATCAATATCTCTTAGGCAAGTGTTTTGATCAGAATTTCCTACCTTAAGATAAGCAATTCAAACTCTATCACTTCCTAAAGATAAGTAATACATTTTGAATTAAAATCCTTTGAATTTAAAATTCAAATTTGAAATAAAACATAAGACATTTAATTAAATAAAATCACTTAATATAACTTAATTGCATGTGCCTAAATTCCTTGAATTCCATCTTGGAATTTCGGCCACTTCATTATATATTTAAGTGATTTGATTTAATTTAAATTCCTTTAGGCTTTAATACTCAATTGACTTAATTAACACAAGATAATTATTTAATTGAAATTAAACCTTGTGGGCTGAATTTCTCTCTCTCATGGACCAAGGCCCAATAGCAATTTTATAACTCATTACATACATTAATTTGACTTTAATTAAAAGCCCAAATTAATGCCCAATACTTAATTTAAGTATTTTAAGCCCAATGCTTTGTGTGCGATCCTATAGGTCCATTTAATGTTGGCAATGAATTAATAAATTAATTCAAAGGCTATATATATTCTCTAGCAAGATATTATAGCATTCCAAATTAAATGAAAATGCATATGACATTTGATGACCTAATGCAATTTCGCATAGTCCCTTACCCATAAATATCAGAATTAACATAAGGCATGGAACTAGTCATCCTTATATATATTAATTCATTTCTTGATATTCCAGTGACACTGAATTCTCAGATAAATAATGATTACTCATTATTTCATCTCGGTATGGCCATACACTTCTCAATTCACTGATCAAGTGGCCGATGATATTTTCTCTCTTATTGAGAGGGGTAATCCCTTCACTTCTCTCATGCTCTCTAACATGAATCAATGTATACCCAATCATACCCGTACTTGTCACTCTGTTACGAGCACGTTAGGTGTATGTCAAAGTACACAGTAATTCATAAAGAGTTTTATAGAGATTTCAGGTCTAAGAACTCCGATACAAAACTTGCATATGAGAAACACTTATGACTTGTAACATGTAGTGTTCTCATGAGCGGATCGAATCCAGATACCATGTTCTTTAACATGTATCTATGATCTCTGATTGACACTCTTGTCCTAATGATCCGTAAGACAGAACTCATAAGATCAGAGAGAGCATACTAGTCTTAATTCATTTGTTATTCCCATAACAATGACTGACTAGGGATATTTAGAATGATGTCTCATTTGTTTCAAGGTCTTACAATCCATGTGCCTCACACATGATAACTTAAACCGAAACAACACTCTTGGATAGTTTTATCAATTGATATGCACAGGAATACAAAGGATAAAACAAATGCCTCATTTTATTAATTTCAAGTGTTTCGTTACAATGCATTGGGGCTAGGGCTTACACTAACAACTATGTCCTCATATATATATATATATATATATATATATATATATATATATATATATATATATATATATATATATATATATATATATATATATATATATATATATGCATTATCTAATAGGAACATTATAGATCATGTATACACATATACATACTTTGGTACAAGTTCATATATATAGACATTTGTAGCCTCTATATGCTTATGTTTTAGGGTATATTGTGTCCTATTATGAGCACAACACATGGGGGTAGTCTAATGTGATAGAAAAGGGGAAGAAAAGGCATAAATAGAGGATAAAAACCTACTATCATGAACGCGACAGTAGGCAGAGGACCAAACAAAATTTCCACTGTTCCAAAAATTCTACCGACTAGTTCAAAAATCTAACACTATAAGAAAAATCCCAATTCTCGACGAAAAATTTTTTGTAGGTAATTACCGACAAAAAAATTATTTCTTTAGGTAAATACAGATGAAAAAATCTTTTCGTAGGTAAAATTATCGATGAAAAATGTGTATTACGATAGAATAATAAATCCATTGTAAAAAATGGAGGGAAATTTTCCCGCCATATTTTACCATATGAAATTAACGATGAAATCAGAAAATTCGTCGTTAAATTGGCCGCCAATTTTTTGCGCCTAAGATAGGACACAAAATTTATCGATTGAATCCTTTTTTGTAGGTAAATTTCCTACAAAATTATGTTTTCGTAGGCAAATTACCAATGAAAAACATTTTTGTCGCTAATTTACCTATGAAAAAATGATTTCGTAGGGAATTTACCAACATAAACATTATTTTGTCAGGAAATTACCAAAAAAAATCACATTTTTGTTGGTAATTACCTACGAAAATATCATTCCGTCGGTAATTTTCCTATGATTTTATTTTTCACAGGTATTTTCCCTACGGAATGGCATTTCTATAGGTAATTTGCCAAAGAAAAATGTTTTCGTCATAGATAAATTGGAATAAATTATTAACCCGATTTTTCTTTCTCTAAATTAATCTATTCTATATGTTTGTTAGATATATATCTAAATATTTTTTTGTTAACTATTTTTTTGGCCTACTTATATATATAAATCTATCGAAAATTTCATTTCGTAGGGAAATTTAAATACAATTTCAATCTTCAGGTGTTTTCGGAGCTCATGGGATGACAAACGGGTTGTTCGAGAGGAAAGGGTAGGTCTATACATTTCTACAAGAAGGATTCGGGGTTTTATAGAGATCATGGTATCGTCGGAGCTCAGGTGTCTTTAAAGTCTGGATTGGCTTTCCCTCAGAAGTATTCTAAG
The DNA here is from genome assembly GCA_037975025.1 of Excoecaria agallocha. Lineage (NCBI taxonomy): Eukaryota > Viridiplantae > Streptophyta > Magnoliopsida > Malpighiales > Euphorbiaceae > Excoecaria > Excoecaria agallocha. The sequence goes on from CM075807.1 coordinate 21,464,405, forward strand.
GATAAAACTGTGATGTTTGCTCTGTATGGAGATGGTGAGGCCAATCAAGGATAATTGTTCGAGGCACTTAATATTTCTGCTCGTTGGGATCTACCTGTCATTCTTGTCTGCGAGAATAATCACTGTAAGGATTCGAATTTGTTCATTTCTTTTGTTTATATTTATTTCTCTAATTTTTCTTTCCATATCTAGTAGTTTGATTTTAAACACATTTTACTTTGATGCTGTATGCATAGATGGTATGGGGACAACAGAGTGGAGAGCAGTTAAGAATTCAGCTTACTACAAGCGTGGATATTATGTTTCTGGATTGAAGGTTTTAATCTCCTTCGTCCTGCTTTTAATAATTTTTATTGTTTAAAGTTTTTGTATTGAATTGGGTTGTAGTTGTGTTATTTTTGTAACATTAATCAATTTGGAAAATACCTGTTTCTTGTGTTTTTTATACTTAAATTTAAATCTAAGCTTGAGAAATTATTGGAGAATAGTAGTAATTGAGGAGTTAAGATAACAAGCATGGTAAAGGCAATGATATCTTTCTCCTTCTGTTTATTGTGTTTTTTGGTTGAATTCAAACTTTTACCATCTTTTCTTACTAACTTGCTCTTGATTCATTCTCTTTTGGTTACATGTTGGATGATGAATACTTATTGATTGAAATAGTAATATTACTTGATTGTTTAAATTTGTTTCTTGTAAATTTTACATCGATTTGAAGAGTTTTTAGCCATAATATTTAGAAACTACAAATATTGATGAATATATTTACACCTAAGGAATTGCCCCATTATGATGTATTGCATAGATGATTTGCATTAATGTTGCTAGACTGTGGCTGTATATGCTATTCTACATTCTGTATATATCTTAAAGTTTGGTTACTTTCTTGTACTTTATGGAAAAAAATGGTTTTTGAAACTATGGATTCCCAGTCATTAAAGTTGAGGGAAATTTGAGGAAAATAGTGAAGCTTGCTGAAGTAGTTGTGCTTCATTGACTAGTTATACTTTGGACACATATATATATTTTTTAGATTTATGCAGTTTTGTATAAAATCAGAATTTTGCATTTGATGCTTGAGTATGACCCCAATGATGGTGTGGTTATGATTTGTTATGGTTTATTTATCTGCTTATTTATTTCTCAAACAGGTTGATGGCATGGATGCTCTTGTCATGAAACAAGAATGCAAATATGTAAAGGAGTTTGTCTAGAAGAATGGTCCAATTGTAAGTTCTATTTCATGCCTATTTCCAGGGTCCTTTATTCTCTTATTGGGTTGATTTTTGAACTATAGCACATGTCAGTTGTCCATGAAATATTTGAGTTACTCCTTAAAATTTTTGTTTAAGATCTTCATCTAACTGCTTGCAAAGGGAGAGATGCATAATACTACCAAGTTTGATAAGCAAATGAAAAGTTTTAGTTTTAAGGAAATTTAAAGATTTGTTGATAGCGATTAGTGAATATTGTAATATAGCCTTTTGTTGTTAACTTTTGGAGTTATTCAATTTGGTTGTTAATCTAGCTTTGAACTTTAATTATGACTAGTGACGAAAAGAATATGATGTTACAAATGATTTAGAGTAGTGAGTTTTAGATGTGATAAATTTATAGTTACTTTTTAAAAATTTTTTCAACTAGATTCATGGTGGCAAGTAAAGAGACTAATTTAAGGGTGAATTTGAAATGATTATAGCAATTTTGTAGTTACAAATCCACTTCTAGGTAAGTAATCATTCACATGTAATAAACTAAAAGAATGAAACAATTAAAAATAAACAATGCATCCATATCTATTCATTTGAGATCTTTTAGTTTAAAGCTCAACTGTCACTCATTTGGTTAGCCAAATGTGCTCAATTTCATGAAATTCCCATTTTCTATCCTAGTGATCTTTAAAGGATAATATATACAAATATTAAGCAAATTACTATGTTACTGGAAGACTTCTTACTTTTTAAGTGGTGTATAAATTTTTGTTGATTTTGTAATTTTCTTTGATGTTTGTGGTAGATACTTAAAATGGATAACTACAGGTATCATGGTCACTCTATATCTGATCTTGGTAGCACCTATCGTACCCGTGATGAGATTAGTGGCATGAGACAGGTTATTGAATAACACCTATGTTTGCTGAGATAGGGATTGTTCAATATGCATACACATTCTGAATACATTTTGTCTTCGTATCATGATATTTAGGAATGTGATCCAATTGAAAGGATAAGAAAATTAGTATTAGCTCATGATCTAGTCACTTAGAAGGAGCTGAAGGTAATTTGTTACTCTTGGTAATTTCTTACTGTTGAGAATATCCTTAAGTACTTGAGAAGAACTAAGGATGTATTCTTAGTATATGGAGGATTGAAAGATGAGCTAGTAGTAAATGGTTACATAGATGCAAGCTTCCAATTTGACAGAGATGACTATAGATCGCAGTTCGGATATGTGTTTTTGTTAAATGGAGGTGATATTAGCTAGAAAAGTTCTAAATAAAGCACGGTTACTGATTTTACAATAGAAGCTGAGTATATAGCAGCATCAAATGCTACTAAGGAAGCAGTATGGATTAAGAAATTCATTGCTGAACTGGGAGTAGTTCCTAATATCACAAATCCTATAGACCTTTATTGTGACAATAATGGTGCTATAGCACAGGCAAAAGAGCCAAGATCCCATTAGAGATCTAAACATATACTCAGGCATTTTCATGTCATTTGTGAAATCATTGAAAGCGGAGATGTTAAGATATGCAGAGTACCAATAGATGACAACATTGGTGATCCACTTGCAAAGTTTCTCCCACAAGCCAAACATAATTGTTATACTAGGTCCATAGGTATTAGACACTTATATGATTCGGCCTAGTGTAAGTAGGAGATTATTAGTGGATATGCCCAAGGCCAAATATGTGGTCCTTTATGTAATGTCACATTTCAGTATATAAAATTAGGTTTTCTTCATGTTATTATATTGTTGGCATGTTACATTATAATAATGCTCTTCAATAACAATCTAATCTTATTTTGACTATCCCTAGTCATTTATCATTAAATGAATAATGATAAATAAAGACTAGTATAAGTTTGATTTATAATCATGGGATGATAATATATGGTGATATGAATTAAACTTATAAGTACTTGTTAGAGAACAAAGTACTGGATAGAGCCGCTATGAGATACTACATCGGTTAATGTCATTAGTGATCTCATCATAGTTATGTTATTGATCTTTAGACCTGAGATTATCACAATATCCTACATGATAAACATTATTTTTAACATAATCAAACATTATCTTTAATTAGATAATCATAAAGGTTATGATTGGACATGATGAGAATCATGCAGAGGATAGTAAATAATCAAGAAAGAATATGTCCCTCTCGTATAAGAAAGATATCTATTAGACCCCTTGATAAGTAGAACTAAGAAATGCATGGCCGTGCTCAAATAAATTGATGGAGCAATCAATATCATTTGATATTATCAGTCTACTTAGTGATCGAAAAATTACATGTTTGGACTATATAAGTTTGACATGGACCATAACTTATGTTCAAACAAGATATCATCTGACAAAGGGATTATAACATGTTCTATTAGGTTAAAATTGAATTATCGATATTCATATTATTTGGGTATTCATAATGTCTTGCTAGAGGCCGCTTATGACTTATGCCCCCGTGATGGGATTGGGGCCCACTGGCAATATAATATGAACCTATTGGGTTGCACACATAAAATGTGATGAATGGACTGAGGGTTAATTTGGGCATTTTGAATTTTATTTTGTGATAAATTAAAATTTTAAATAAACAAAAAAAATAATATTTAAGATTAATATTATTATTCTTATTTTAAATAAGAAATAAAGTATTTTTTATTTTAATAAGAAAAGTGGGCCTGAAGTTTTCTCTTTCTAAAATAGGGTTAGGTCAACTATATATATATATATATTTATATTTATATTTTAAAACCCTAATTAAGAATAAAAAGAGAGTGCCAGCTGTCACTTAGAAGAGAAAAAAGAAAAATCGTTTTTTTTTCTTCTGTAACTTTAAGAAAGAACAAAATATACCCTAGCCACCACGGAAGGGAGCTAGCACCTCGAGTGACTCTATTCATTGCATTCGCGTGTGGATATCAGTAGAGAGTGTCATTTTGCATGAAGTTGCACCTATAAATTCGATTTATTTACACTTAGAGAGGTTGGTAATCAATACACTTCTTTTCTATTGAATCAATTGAATCGTATGGATCCTGATGGGTTTCTTTTTTTGCTGCGATTTTTTTAATTTTAATTTTATTATTTCAAAACCGAACATTATATTCTGATAGTACTATTAGGTTCTTTCTTGGGATGCACAGGTAGCCCAAGGTAGATTAATTCGATTGGTGTCACTAGCTTGTAGGGGATGCAGGAGGTTTGGCATGTGGACATCACACATGAGACCATTGCAATGTTGGTCAGAGTAGCCACTCAACCCACCACCTAGATATGCATAGGAGTTGTCATCACTTGATTGCTACTATCATTGAGGGTAGATGAGGGTGAGTTTGGCAACCCCATTCCAGAGGGCATGTACATTGACTTATAGGTGGCAATCACCATGAAGATGGTGGAGCCCATAAAGGAGCTAGAAGGGGAGTACGGGCTGCTGACTATACCAAAAACCAGACAGAGGTACGTTCTCGACACCATAGTACCATAGGCACCCATAAAGGGGGACGAGTAGGATGAGCCACCACAGGAAGCACTAGTCAAGACACAGGTATGTCCAACATAGCCACCTTAGTTAGAGGATCAGGTAAAGCCAGTAGATAAGCCACAAGGACCACAAAAGGCTAGGATGGATTCAGACTATGAGTTTGTTATACATCTAGATCTACAGGAGCTCTTGGAGGATCATTGCAGCCTTCAGTCCACCCGAGATTTCCCATCAGACGTCAATGATCACCATTCAAGAGGATGGGGAGGTTCTCTCTTTATGGACATCCGGGGGCCTCTACATCTTCAGCGCCTCCACCATCAACAGTATGTCCAGAGGCATCCCCATCTATACCACTAGCACATCCACCTTTGGCTCCTTCTGTTGATGATATTTCAAGGAGATTGGTCGCATTTGAGGATGCTAGTAGATGCTAAGATCAGACATTACAAGTAATACTCACAGCGATGCAAACTTTACAAGCCTTACTAGTGACTGTACACACTCTATAGGATGAGGTGTGGGGTATTAGAGTTGACTTGGTAGCTTCAGGATAGAGGTTTGATGCTACTTTATAAATGGTTGATGACTCTGACTCAAATTAGGGATTAGGGCACTCGTATTGAGATTGAGATCCTAGAGGCCAAGTAGGCTGTGATAGAGAGTGATAAGGAGCTAAGGAGGTACATTAGGTATCTAAAAGATGACCTAATGAGATATCTCAAGTGCCACTCTAGGGTTATTACTGAGGTTGGTCAGGGTTTAGAGTGACTGGCGAAGGTTATAACATAGGTTCTGCAGATTTTTACAATAGTAGTGCCCGAATTTCACTTTAGATTTGGACCATATGATTATCAGCTTCCTCTGGTACCATATGCAGGTGTACCAGCTAGACCTCCCAGGCCTCCAACTCCTAGACCTTCATTAGTGCCAGTTTATTGCAGAGCACCAGGGCCAGGGCCCTCACAGTTACTTATCAGTTTTTGTATTTAAGGACTTTTGAAAACTTTGTATAAATATTTTGATGTATATGAAAATAAAGTTTGTATATAATTTATGCATTGTTCTATTTTATGTCATATCTTATTTATGTTCATTATGCCTGCAACAAAAATGCCATGAAATTAATAAAAGACCTATAGTTTAATATATCATGATTAGACAAAAGTAATAATAAACAAAAAAAAACAAAAAAAAAGAAAAAGAGAAAGCTAAAATGCAAAACACTAATATCAAATTCTTTTCACAATAGGTACTCAAAACCCCTATTAAGGGGCATATACTTACTCCTTCAATGACAAGGAGTGAAGACATCAATCCTCATCATAAAAAGTTGCCTAAATAGGCAAAAAAAAAGGATGCACAACAAGAAGCTATTAGACAAAGGGCAAAAATTTGATGACAATGTAAATGTTGGAAGGATGTAGAACAAGAACAAGTGTAGGTCGACAGTCTGGATGATGATGGTTTTCCTTATATTGGTGTCAATTTGTAAAGTGATGACATAGTCATTGGGATGTTTGCTAAAAGACTTCTAAGCATCTCAATGACTCTTTACATATGTATATTTGCCGAAATAATTCTACATCATCTCAGTGACTCTTTATAGATACATATTTGCCAGAAAGATTCTACATCATCTCAATAACTCTTCACAGATGCATATTTTCCAAAACGATTCTACATCATATCAGTGACTCTTCATAGATGCATATTTGCTAGAAGATTTCTAAGCATCTCAGTGACTCTTTATAGATGCATATTCACTAGAATGGCTCCAAGCATCTCACTGACTCCTTATAGATGCATGTTTTCCAAAAACCTTCTTTGTAAAATATCTGTTCAAGAAGGGATAATACACCCACCAGAAATACCAACCAACATAAAAGGTCATTCTATAATTGATAACAATGAAACACTACTCAAAACTTATTTGATCTTGCAAGTCAAACAACCTGACACCAATAAGTTCCCATCAAGTAATCTTGATTCTGTATGCCCTAGACACTAATTAAATGCATTCAAACTACCTGATTCTACATGCCCAGGCACTAATCAGTCCCTACTAAGTAGTCTTGATTCCGCATACCCCAGGTGCTAATCAGACACATTTAAATAACATAATTTTGTATGCCCCAGGTGCTAATTAGAGTTAACCAATTCATTTAGGTTTTGCAAGCCCCAGATGTTAATTGAATAGTTAATCTAAGATTAACACATCGACAGATTGATGTTAACTATCCAAATTAGGGTTAACACATCGACAAATTGATATTAACTACCTAAAGTAGGGTTAACGCATTGACAAGTTGACGATAACTACCTAGTCAATCAAGAGACTCACTGCCTCAGAAGAAGGTACTTGTTTTAATCAACCAAGAGATTTATTGCCTCAGGTATGGGTCTTTTCCCTTTTACTTTAAATTTTGGCTCACTTTGGCACCTGTGCACTAGCTCCCTAAAATTAGGGGAAACTGTAGATATCATGACCCGAGGCAACCTAGATTAGGATTACCCGATGATAAGAAAATAGTATATTACTGACAGTAGGTTTGAATCTCAAAGCTCTGATTGTGAATTTCTCACACTTTCTCAAATATGTTTATAAATTTCCCAAATGATTTCCAAGTGTTTTTGCAAAAGAGGCATAAAACCTTGGTTTGGACTTTAGCAGGGATAGATGGCCATCTGTCACCTAAGGGGCACCTGTCTATATGGCCTCTTCTCTCCTGCATAGGCAAAATAAAAGAGCATTTTAGGAATTCTAGGAATTTGAGTGAGGGACAGCCACCTCTCATTAAGGGATGCCCGTCTATGGCTCAAAATTCAGAATTGCCATATTTCTAGAATTCAAAAAAAAAAGAGATAATGATTTTTAAGGGATTTTATCCTAATTTCTTAAGGATTGATCTCTAGATTTAGGAAGTTGGAGTTAGAATCCAACTCCACCTCTAACTTAGGTATAAAACATAAAAATCTAGGGTTTTGAAGGAGAAAGAATCATTTTTTATAGAGCCACTTTAGAGAAGAAGAAAATTTAATTTCTTTCTCTGTGTAAGTTCTTGCTCTAACATTCTCTTTTGATTAATATACATACAAATGAATTTCATTGCATTTTTCTAAAAAGTAAGAAACATGAATCAGAGTAGAGATCTAGACGACAAGAGATTTAGAGTCAGAATATCTCCTGAGGGTAATATTTTTGGCTCTTTTCTTACTTTCTTTCTCTACAATTATAAGTTGTAATCATGTGATTATTTGATGCAAATATAATATACTTAGATGTTGTGATTGTGTAATTGGCATGATTAAATTTCATTGAGATGTTAATATAGATCAAAAAGCATATTGGAGGTATGATTAGGTGATTATGCTCGTCCATTGTTGTAATATGTGAATCTTTAATTTCTTTCTCTTAATTCTATAAATTGGTAATTTTAATGTATTTTATGCATGATTTGATGTCATAACACCATATTTGCATGATTTAAAACCTAATAAATGTATGTGTAAGGATAAAATACACTTTGTATGAGTTTTACACATTTTTCCCATGGAAATTCTACATTTTACTCTGTCCAGAGGTGATGGATAGAAAGATGACTCGATGGATGCCCATTTATTATGCAACAAATAGGACATTGCAAGCTTATCTCCTTATCCCATCCCTCGCTTCTATGTGGGCGTCCTTCACTTAGTTTTAGGAGTTTGTTGCTATATGTTTGGGTATTGTTGGTGCATTTTATGCATTTCATGCAATTTTATTCCATTTATAGAATTTCCATTATATTTTTACATTATTTTATATGATTTTGATTTTGTATGATATGGTTTTTTACTTTATTTTATTCTATTTGTATAGTTTAAGTTTGTGGTTATTTTTATTGTATAATTTTAATAATAATTCATTTTCATTTTTTGTGGTTTTTTGAGTATAAAAATTCTTTTGCCTTTAAAGGGTGTTGTGTGGTTTTTTTTTTTTTGCATGGGAAATCATGCTTTTGAGTTAATCACCATCCTTAGCCCATTCGATTACTTCAGTTAACCACTTCCTTTTATTAATCATTTATTTATTATTTAGCTATTACTTATTTTGTGCTTATTTATTTGTTTATTTGATATCATTTCTTTTATGTATTATTATTGCGGGTATGTAATGGTTAGTAAAAAAGGGGCTTTCTGTGCATGATAAGAGAAAAGGCATTAAAAAGGTTTTCTATTAAATTAATTGGGTTTTTCTTCAAAACATGGACCAAAGTTCACTTTTTATCCCAAATCCACATGAATAAAACTGAGGTTTTTGTAAAATATATATAAGGGAACCAATATTCCCAACTCAAATGAATACTCTGATTTATGTATGTGTATTATTCTATTGATTGTCTCTGGACAATTTGCTTATGAAATAATTAAGTACATTTATTTAGTTGCTTTTATCGCTTTATATATGTAAATGGGATGTTTACTTAATTTAAATTGCTTTGCATCATGTGAGAGAGGAGAGAGAATTAGATATTAAACTCAATTATAAAATAAACACCTAACTAAGATGCCTAATAAGAGTGATGTCCTAAACACTAATCTCTATTTGGGCATCAAAAGGTCAAGAATTATTTTTCGACATTCTGTTGGGTGGTGACTCCATAACAGGTACCTCTTTTGGGTCTATTAATGGACGTCTTCGTGGGTTGACTATCAACAATAATTTGGGCTTAATCCCTTTCTATTGTGAAGTAGTGAATTTATGAATTAGGTGAGCCTAATTTGGTCTCGGACCCTAAAAAGCGTTCAAGAGCAAACTCGAATAACAAGCATGTCTCTAGTGTGTGTCACAATAAGCTTCAGGCTCAGCTTTTTATGAAGACCATCTTGCCAGAGATTACATAATGTGACTCATCCACTTTCATTAAGTATAAGTGATGGGTTACTATTCCTACAGTTGACAATATATCGCATTAGTTGAGGTTTACTAATAGTAGCTAAGGATATATAGAGAGTTAGATACAATAAAGTAATTTTTGTTAGAATTTTTTTCACTTTGAACACATTGGACAAATTCTTTTTGATCATATTAATAAAACATTGCATACAAAAATCATACTTTTATCTGACTTCAGTATACATGATCATTATTTAACATTAATTCAAATGCAAGTCATCTAATCTCGAAATGAAATCTTAATAGCACTAGAACTCCTGACATCAATTAGCCCTTTTAGGTTTTCTTGATTGATTATTTTCTCTTAGCCTCTAATTTTTTCCTATGATTTTTTTTATTTTCACCCTAACAGGGTGCCCAATTTTAGCAAGGACACCATTTTTTTTATTTTCAACTCGCGAGCCTTTTATTCTTTTTTTTTTCTCTTTCTAAGTCTTTAACCATGAAACCTCTTCAGCCTATCAATGTTAATAAGTTCTTAAACTCATTACCATTGCTGTTGTTCAGAATAGCTACTTTTTTAGCTAATAGGTTTTTTAACACAAAAGGTCCTTCCTAAGTAGGTGTAAACTTGCCCTAGATTTCTAGAATTCCTAGCATCATCTGCTTGAACACTAAATCCCCCTCTTTCAAAGGATGCTTCCAAACCTTCTTCCCCAATGAACGAGCTAAGCTTTTCTAGTAGATCCAATTGTGGTAGTAAGCTCGCATCTTATCTCTATCTAATAGGATAAGCTAGAGCAAGCTTTGTTTAGACCATTCTATTTATGGCAACTCAACTTCCAAAACTACCCTTAAAGATTGATCAATCTTTATAGGTAGCACAACCTCTGTCCCATAAACCAGTGAAGATAGGGTGGCTCGGATCGATGTTCTAACTATAGTCCTATACCCTTATAGTGCAAAAGGCAATTTCTGGGCCCAATCATTGTAGGTCCTAACCATCTTAGCTAAAATCCTCTTGATGTTCTTATTTATTGCTTCTACTACTCCGTTTGCTTGGGGTTGGTAGGAAAAAGACTTATTATGCTAAATTCCATACTTCTTAAACACTTACTTAGTTTCCTCGTGGAAATAAGTTATGTTATCAGACACTATATAGTGTGGGAGTCCATACCTGCATACTATAGTCTTCTTAATTAACTTGTCCATTTCCCTAGCACCTAGGCTTTTGAATAATTTCGCCTCCATCCAATTAGAAAAGTAGTCAATGGCCACCACAATAAAACTGTGCCTATTTGATGCTAGTAGATGAATCATACCCATGATGTCTATACCCTATGCGGCAAATGGCAATAATGAAATAAGATTGCACAATTTAAAAATTGATAAGTGTCTCAGGTCAATATACTGTTGGCACAAATGACATCACTTCATATATTTCAAGCAGTTTGTATCTATTTAAGACAAAAAAACCCTTGGCACATGATTTTCTTTGCTAAACCTAATTCATTCATGTGAGCTCCACACACCCTTGCATATACTTCTTTTAAGACCTTCTAAGCTTCTTTTTTTTGTTCAAGCACCTCAACTGGATAACATCAGGCTGTCTTTTGTAAAGTACTCCACCTGCAATAATGAATTGGGTAGATAGTTTATGGATCATTCTTTGACCTTTTTCAGTAGCCTCTTATAGGAGCATTGGCTTTTCTAGTTAATTCTGGATGCCATAGTATTAAGGCTTCCCATCATCTACCTTAATGTCTATTACTTGCTCAATCTCAAGGTATGTCTTATCAGAACTTAAGATTAGCATTGGCTTTATACTTACCCCCTTCAATTATCCCATATTGATACCAAAATGGCTAGAGCATTAGTCAATTAGTTCTCATCTCTAGGCACGTGGTTAAAAGTGCATACCTCAAACTAACAACTTAAAGCTTTTAGGGACATAATGTAGAGTAACAACTACTGTTCCTTTACAAACCATTCTTCTTTCACTTGGTAGACCACTAAGGATTAGTCCTTGAATACTTCTACAAACTTTACCCCCATAACTAGTGAGGCTTCTAACCTAAAGATGCAAGCTTTGTATTTTACCTCATTATTTATGGCCTAGTACCTCAAATTCTTAGCTAAATGAAGCTTCTCACCCTTCGGGATCACCAAAATTAACTTTTTAATTTATATCCCTATCAAAGTACATTTGCCAACCTTGCACTATTATGGCTGCTATATCATTATCAGGGAACTCGTAGGTTATCGCTTCTCCCTCTAGTAGTTGATCAGTTAGGAATTTCGCTATGGCTCTCCCTTTAATGGTTTTCCTAGTGATGTACTTAATGTCAAATTCTTGTAAGAGGATTAACCATCTATCTATCTTTCCTAAGAGTGAAGGTACTTACTATAGGTACCTAAGAGGGTTCTGCTTAGCTATTGCCTGCACCCTAAAAGAATGGAAGTAGTGCCTTAAATTTTTCGAAGCCTATATGATTGCCAAACACATTTTTTCTACTTTTACATACTTAGCCTCATATGGGAGGAACTTCTTACTAAGGTAATACACAACATATTCATCCCTAAAGTCATCCTACTAAGCTATGATAGCCCTTACTGAGCTGCCCTTAAAGTCATCCTACTAAGCTATAATAGTCCCTATTGAGCTGCCCACTATAGCTAAGTACAAAATCAAAGGTTTACCTACCTATGGTGGTCTCAACATTAGTGGATGCAAAAGGTATTCTTTAATGGTGTTGAATGCCCTCTGATAGTATTTATTCAAGATCACTAGCTGATCTTTCCTAAGCAGCTTAAAAATTGGTTCACAAATGAAGGTCAACTTAGCTATGAATGTACTTGTGCTAAACCCTACCTAGAAATCCTCTAATCTCTTTCTCTTTTTGGGGTACATGCATCTCTCTAATAGCTTTCACTTTATCGAATCTATCACTATCCCTCTCTAACTCACCACATGACCTAAAAGCTTACTTGAGGTAACTCCGAATATGACTTCTTTGGGTTGAGGAAAAGGTTATACTTATCAATCCTTTGAAATAACTTCTCTAAAGCCTCAAAATGACCTTTTCAAGCAACCAGCTTTATCATTATGTCATTTTTATACACTTCCACCTTTTTATGGATCAAGTCATCTAGAATCCTAGTTGTCATCCTCTCGTATGTAGAACCTGTGTTCTTAAGTCCAAAAGGCATGATCTAATAGACATAAGTACCCCATTTGGTTATGAAGTTGTGTTGATCCTATCCATAATCTTATTCAAAATCTAAATGTACCCAACGTATCCATCCAGGAAGCTATACATGGCACAAACAACCTATACTATCCACCAAGACATCTATATGAAGCAAGGGAAAATCATTCTTAGGGCAAGCTTTGTTCAAGTCCTTATAGTCTATACAAATCATTACACTTCCATCCTTCTTAGCTACGGGGACTACATTTGCTAACCATGTCGGTATTGGATCTCTACCAAGAACTTAGCCTCTATTTGATTTCTCACTTCTTCTTTAACCTTCTTAACACATACCGGCCTAAGCCTCCTAATTTTTTACTTAATTATTTTGTACCTAGGATAGGTTCGTATGGCATGTTTAGCTATCTCTTGATCAATTTCTAGCATGTCCTTGTAGGTACAAATAGTCTCTTTCATATTTTTTCAATATTTTCTCAAAATTTCCCTCTCCTCAAGAGTTATATCTAATGCTAATAAGATTTCTTTAGGGTTTTCATTTATTTCAAGAGTAAATAAGCATGTAGTAGTTGAATTGATGTCAAATATGAATAAGTCATGATCATAATTAAGCATATTGAAATTAAGAGAAATATCACTGTAGACTCTGGGTCCTGAGGCGGCTCTTGATTAGGGTTACCTAATGAGAAAGCAGTTTCTCATAAATAGATAAGGAACTGAAGTGTTGGGCTTTTCTCAGGATTTTTAATATTATCAAAATAAATTTTTTCCAAGCTCTATCCCTTTATCTCTTTCAAAAATGGCAAAATGAGGAAATCAGTTTTCAAAACTTAAGGCAGTCTTGAGTGTTATAGCCTTATCTCAGTCTATAGACCTCATAATTAGAATATTCTAAAGCCATTTGAATCTAAAGACATAAGTCAACTTTTATGAAGGAATCCAAACCTAGTTCAGTTATTGAGATTCTCAAAATTAGGCTTAAACAAAGATGACCCGAATATATCCCTACCTTAAACAAATCTTTGGTAATTCGGACATAACTCCCTCTTTAGAACTCCTTTTGAGGTGAATCCAATTTTCATAAAAATTAGACTAATTTTGGAACAAATTTTATAAAGATAGGATGACTAATTCTATCCCTATTATTCCTAGTAATTTTTAAAAATTAAGAATATCAATTTTGTCTCTAAAGCTTTCTTAGAAGCAATCATCAGTATTTTTGCCATAAATCCAGTATACAAATCCAAATTGAGTGATTCTTGATTCATTGGAAAGATAGAGACTCTTTGTAAAAAAATTGGCATCTTTTAGCAAAAAAATTGGAAAAATTTTGGATTAGAAGTCAATTGGATTAGAAAAAAGAGGAGTAAGTCAAGTTCGTGACTCATAAGTCAAGGCTGTGAGTAAGGGTCGTGACTCACTTCCAGAATCCATCCTAGATCTAAAAATAGGGTAAAAATTGGGGAAAAAATCTTATTTTAATCCTCATCCACTTGGGACTTCTTAAAGGGACTTTTCTTAGCTTCTTGGCTAAGTTCCCTTATGTTCTCTCCTCTCTCTCTCTCTCTCTCTCTTTCTCTCTCTCTTCTTCTTCTTCTTCTTCTTCTTCTTTCAACTGCAACTCAAAAATGAACAAAAAAAATTGAAAAAAATACAAAAAAATTGGAAAAAATCTATAAAGCGCCAAATCCTTGTTCTGTGATGGAACTAACCTAAAGGTAATATTCTTAAGTCCCCTAAGCTTATAAATCTAATATTTAATTTCCAATTTTATCATGTAATTAATAATTTTTTTTTGCTTTTTTAATATAATATATCATGTATAAATTTAATTCTGTAAGTTTATTAGTTTAATTTTGATAATATTTTTTTTGATTTCCTTTATGTACCTATTTGTTAATTAATTGTTGAAATGGTTAACTTGCTAACCCTTTAGTTCTTAATTAAAACAACTCTTAACACAAAATGATTTTTACTTCCCCTTCGAAAGATGACTACCATGGTAAAGCTAGTTTCATATTTTAAGAATAGGTAGAGTGAATTTCTACCAATCTTTTGTGTAAATTTTGTTCACTGGGAACTGAGTTTATCTGATAACATAAATCTAAAAAAGAAAAAAAAACATGAAGAAAATAAATAGGAAAAAGAAAAAATAAAAAATAAGGAAAAAACAAAAAGAAAAAAGAAAAGGGGATCTTGAGTTAGTACCCTTTGAACACTTTTTTATAAATAAAAAAATCATCAAGGCTAAGTGCGATAAGCTTCATTGAAGCAAAAATCATCCAGGTCAAATGTAAAAATACTTTGATAGCAAACAATGAGTAGAGAATTGTCATCCCACCTATTAAGCAAACATATTGGTCATTTTCCTTTAAAAACTTGACCATTCTTTATTAGCTATTAACCCAGGCCTGATGTTACAACCCATGTAAGACCTCCTAATTCTGAGTGCAATTTCACCCAACCCAGTGGAGATAACCTTCTAGTAAGGTTGGTTACATAAGAAGAGGCATATGGTGTTCCTTGAGCTTCAAACGGAAAGCCATAAATGCATTTATGCATTCAAGTTAAATCTCGTCCCCAAATTTGCATCCAGAATTTGCTTTTCAAGAGGCAAAAATTATGTTTTGGTCTTTAACATACAAACACAGAAATTGCCTAGTAGGTATTGTGCTTATGTGTAGGTTTAATAGACCTTGATATTAACATACCCATCTTCCTATTATCTCATTAGGAATGAACCCTTACTTCCTTTCATTGAGATTAAATTAGTTAAGAATGTGGGTCATTCAACTTATTCAAAGATGAATAAAATTCAAATTTAAAGTATTTGATGAATTGTAGTTACTCTAAATTTTTGACACGTCTTGGCAAGTAACTCCTTGCACACATCATACATGTGGTATTTGTCGTACATAGCTCACATACATAATCGTGTACCCATATGGGAATTTTGTACATATACTACATGTCTATAATTTCTCTCTGCATATTTATATGAATAATTTCCTACAAGGAAAATGCAAATGGACTCTACACTTCGAAAGTAACTTCAAGCAATTATTAATCAAATTAGGATAGAGTCCTCATTAAAAAGAGTGGGGTCATCTATACACGCTATACTGGGGGCAATCAGTACAACACAAAAAAACTCCCTAAGGGCAAGCCAGTAGGCCTCCACTCATAAATGTTCCTAAAAGTAAGAATGATTTTCGTTCGCCGCAAAATGTGAGATGATATTTCACCTGTTCGTATCAGGAACAACAAGGTAGTATCCCTAATGTGAAAGATAAAATAACAAACTAACTAAAGTGCTTTTTATGCAAGCCATAGGTCTCAGCCAGGTGCTATTAAATCCTTTTTCAAGGCATTCCAAAGTCTCTTTGTGAGCACAAAGCCCTCCTTGTAAGGCATCCAAAATCTCTTCATGAGCACAAAGTCTCTTTGTGAGTGCAAAGTCCTCTTCGCAAGGCATCCAAAATCTCTTTGTGAGCACAAAGTCCTCTTTGTAAGCATCCAAAGTCTCTTTTTGAGCACAAGCTCTTCCTAGGAGGCATTCCAGGCTAAACAGTCACTAAAGTGGGTTAAAATGTCACAAAGTTAATGGTAAACCACCCGCTTCAAACAAAATCCAAAGTCTCTTTGGAGCAAACCAAACAAAATCTAAAGTCTCTTTGGAGCAATGCACATTTAAAGTCTCTTTGAAGTGAAAAAATTCAAGATCCCACCCCAAACAAAATCCAAAGTCTCTTCAAAGCAAACCAAAAAAAATTCGAAGTCTCTTCGGAACAACCACATTCAAAGTCTCTTCGAAGCAAACCATATTTAAAGTCTCTTCGGAGTGAATAAATTCAAAATCCTTTTCTAAACAAAAACCAAAGTCTCTTTAGAGCAAACCAATTAGAATTCAAAGTCTCTTTGGAGCAAATTCAGATAAATCCAAAGTCTTCTTTGAGAGGTGCTCTTTGATAAGTGTGGATTATATATAGTTTTTGATATGTTTTTAGTTGTGTTATTTAGTTGTTTTGGTTTTATTTAGGTTAAATTCAAGCTAATTGTTAGTGTAAGCCCTAGCCCCAATACATTGTAATAAAACACTTAGTTAATAAAATGAGGCATTTGTTTTATCTTTTGTATTCCTGTGCATATCAATTGATAAAACTATCCAAGAATGTCGTTTCAGTTTAAGTTATCATGTGTGAGGCATATGGTTGTAAGACCTTGAAACAAATGAGACTTCATTCTAAACATCCCTAGTCAGTCATTGTTATGGGAATAACAATGAATTAAGACTAGTATGCTCTCTCTGATATTATGAGTTCTGTCTTACGGATCATTAGGACAAGAGTGTCAATCAGAGATCATAGATATATGTTAAAGAACATGGTATCTGGATACGATCCACTCATGAGAACACTACATGGTACAAGTCATAAGTGTTTCTCATATGCAAGTTTTGTATCGGAGTTCTTAGACCTGAAATCTCTATGAAACTCTTTATGAATTACTGTGTACTTTGACATACACCTAACGTACTCGTAACAGAGTGACAAGTACGGGTATGATTGGGTATGCATTGATTCATGTTAGAGAGCATGAGAGAAGTGAAGGAATTACCCCTCTCATTAAGAGAGAAAATATCATCGGCCACTTGATCAGTGAACTGAGAAGTGTATGGCCATACCGAGATGAAATAATGAGTAATCATTATTTATCTGAGAGTTCAGTATCACTGGAATATCAAGAAAGGAATTAATATATATATAAGGATGACTAGTTCCATGCCTTATATTAATTCTGATTTTTATGGGTAAGGGACTATGCAAAATTGCATTAGGTCACTAAATGCCATATGCATTTTCATTTAATTTGGAATGCTATAATATCTTGCTAGAGAATATATATAGCCTTTGAATTAATTTATTAATTCATTGCCAACATTAAATGGACCTATAGGATCGCACACAAAGCATTGGGCTTAAAATATTTAAATTGTGTATTGGGAATTAATTTGGACTTTTATTTAAAGTCAAATTAATGCATAAAATGGGTAAACAGCTGTTTTAGGCAAATCTGTAAAAACAGTTTTTTTGCCTAAAACAGCTAGCTGTTTTATAGGCAAATCTGTTAAGCCACGATTTTGCCTAAAACAGCTAGCTATTTTAGGCAAATCTGTGAAACAAGTTTTTTGCCTAAAACAGCTTGAACTGTCTTTTTGCCTAAAATAGCTTGCTGTTTTAGGCAAATCTGTTAACAGTTGGTCACGAGAGAAATTTGTTGGCATGTGCTAGGTTTAATTTCAATTGATTAATTATCTATGTATAATTAAGTTAATTGAGTATTAAATCCTAATTTGTATTTAATCAAAATATAATACTTGAGAGGGAATTAAAGTAGCCAAAATTCAAACTAAAATACTAGTAGAATTCGGCAACTATCACCTTAAATAAGTAAGTTTGTTTTGATTAAATGACGAATGCCATTTGAATTTAAATTCTAATAGAATTTAAATTAAGATATATCTCTTAATTAGGAAGTGATGGAGGCTGAAATTAACACTTAATTTTTGACACTCACACTTGACCTAAATTAAGTGATATATATTAATGAATTAAATGAAAAAAGGGTATGTCGTTTTGCTATTTTTCTCTTTTGGCCGAAATACTCAAGGGGAAAGAAATCTTTCTTGTTCTCTTGTATTCTTGGGCTGAAATAGTAACCTAAAGGAAGAACAATATCAGATCTTGTGGCTTCAAATCATTCCCATTGCCGAATACACAATCATAGAGCTAGCACTCTTGATTTTAAGCCATCTTTGCAAGTGTGTGTGTGAGAATAGAGGGAGTGGCGTAAAGGCTGTTCCTTGGCATTGGTGGTGAAGATATAAGGTGGACATATCCTTCTTGGTTGCTGGTCATCATCAAAATCAAGTTTTAAAGACATCTAAAGTTGTAAGTTTAAAACCCTAAAATTGCATGTTTCGATTCTTGTCATGGAATTGTATGGCATGTATGATAAAAATTTTTGTTTTTCCGCTGTGCTATCATCACATTCATACCATGTCATATTCCATCACTAATTTGTTAATATTTATGTTTTTCAATTTAATTCTATGTTTTGTTTGATTTTCAGGTTTAAATTGTTAATAAATGGCTTAAATTGCAAAAAGGACAAAGTTTAGGGACAAAATTGCAAATATGAAGAATTGTTGAGAGAAAATTGATGTTCAATCCAGAGCCTTTACATGTGACCACGTGAAAACACTAAAGAAATTCACCCGTGGCCACGTGGAGAAATGAAGCATTGAACACATGGCCATATGAATTGCCAAGTATTTTTCATCCATGGCCACGTGAAAAATCAAAAGGAGAAGCATATAGCAAACAAGTGACCACGTGGATTCCTAGTGAAGGACCACACGTGGACACATGTGAGGAAGAACATAAATACACGTGACCACGTGTTTAATATCAAAGAGAAGGGCATGGCCATGTGATGCAATTTCATCTTCGCGTAATTTTTCCTCGAGTTTCCTGTTTGGGCAAAACTTCATGTTTTGAGCAGCAAAATTACTTCCAATTGAATTCTAAGAGTTTTAGATGGAATTTATGACTTCTTTAGCTTATAAATAGGAAGCTAAAACATAGAAGAAGGGGATCGATTCTTAGAATTAAGCTTTACTTTTCTTTAGTTATTTTACGTTGCTTTGTTTTTACTATTTTCTTGAACACTTTGTTTTAATTTTAAGAATGGTTTGTGAGTAGTTTTCTTTAACTTTTGCTAAAGGATACTTGAATCATTAACTTGTATTGTTATGACTTAAGTTGTTCTTCAGTTCAAATACAAGTTGATTATTTCTTGGTTCTTAAATCTAGTCTTGTCTTTTCTCAATTTTAAGTTGATTATTAACTTGATTAAGCATTGGTTAATTAATTGGTTTAAGTTGATTAATAACTTGCATGCTCTTAGGTTAATTTAGTTGGATTAATGCATGATTATAATCTGAATAAGCTATAATTATGTGTTGATTTGGGTAAGTTAAGATTAAGAAAAGTGTAACCAAGAATAGGTTGAAGTTAAATCTCTTGAGAAAGGCTTTAATAGACATCTAGGAGAGTTAATTCAGTTCTTTATGCTAAGTGTTAAGTTTATCCGGATAAGAAAATTTTGATGCTTGGAATGATAATCTTGAATAAAGTTATATGGGTTTATTAAATTGAATTCTCCATAATCACTTGTATGTTTTCTTTTATTTAAGTCATAGCAATACTTGTTACGGTGGATAGTCCTTTAGTGAAAGTTGTTTTCAATATTAATTTTTACCTCATTCAATTTACTTGCTTTCAATAGATCTCTTCTTTACTTTAGCTTTTTCAATTGTTTTATTTTGGTTTAAATTATTGTTTTTAGTTTAATTCTTCAATTATCAAAAATTTGGGATTTCTCTTCTTTCTTTTACACATGAAAATTGGTTTTGAAATTGAAATAGCAAATACAGGCACGAGTTTCTCTTGGGTTCGATATTTTGGGTCATAATCTTATTTCCCTATATTACTAGCCGATCTAGTACACTTGCTAGACACCGGTCAAGTTTTTGGCGCCGTTGACGAGGAAACATTGGCATTTGTTTATTTATTTTGATTTTAAAGTGATTTTTGTGTGTTTTCTTCTCTTCTCTATCTAATTTCTTATTTTCTTTTTAAGTGACTAGTGGTTTATGGTGAGAGACAACCCCATCCTACCATTAGACCCTAAAATTGAGATGACATTCCATAGGAATAGAAGAGGCAATATGAACGGCCCAAAAATAGAACAACCTATGAATGATCCACCACCTAGGATTGAAAAGCAAAACATACCCCTCTAAGCTCCCGGGAATGGGTATAGACCTAGAACCATTAGAGATTATGCTATTCCTATGTGGAATGAAGAACATAGAACTATTAGGATTCCTCACCACCAACCCTTTGAGATTAAACCGGCTACCATTACTATGGTATAAAGAAACCAATTTTCAGGTTCGGATATAGAGGATCCTGCACAACACTTTGATATGTTCTTAAAAGTTAGTGACACTGTGCAAATTCCTAATGTATCAACTAATGCAATTAGGTTGAAACTCTTTCCATTCACCCTCATAGGAAAAGCTAGGGATTGGCTACAAATGCTACCAAATCAATCCATCCATTCTTGGCAATAAATGCAAGAGAAATTTCTGCGCAAATTCTTCCCACCTACCAAGATTGCCCTCCTTAGAAAACAAATTAGTGATTTTCAACAATATTATAAGGAGCCATTCCATGAAGCATGGAAAAGATTTAGAAGACTTTTAAAAAGTTGTCCTCATCATGAAGTTCCTGTTTTTCAATTGATGCATATTTTTTATGCAGGTGCCCGTCCATCAACAAGATCTTTTTTACATGCAGCTTCAAATGGCAGTTTCATGAATCAAATTCCCGAGGATGCACTTTTTCTTCTTGATGAGATGGCTACCAATGATGCTCAATGGGCAACCTCTAGAGAAACTCAAAAGAAACAAGGAGTTTATAATATTGATGAAGTAGCTATGTTAAGAGCTCAAATGGAATTAATGAGAAAAAAACATTTAAAAGAAATAAATGAGCTTAAAGCTAAAAATGTTTCTATGTTGTCTAATAAAGTTGATTCTTATGTAGGAATTCCAAGACCTTTAGGAATGAAGAATACTAAAAATATGGTAGAAGAAGTAAATGCCTTGAACCTGTATAGCAATATTTACAATGCGGGATGGAGAAGCCATCCAAATTTTTCATGGAGGGCAGATAATCAAGGTTCTTCTTCTAACCCTAATCCTAGACCCCAATTTAACCATAATCAACCTCCCAATAATCAACTTCCATACCAAAACCAAACTCCACCACATTACCCAAATCAATACCCATCACAAGCATACCACCAACCACCCGGTTTTCAAAAACCTCCCCCTCCTCAAGAAAAGAAATCCAACATTAAAGAAATGATTGCAAATTTTATGGCCTCCCAAAATTCGATTTTAGCTAGCCAAGATGCTAGATGGAAATCACAAGATATTTGGATGAAGAACCAAGAGGCATCAATTAGGAACTTAAAGAACCAAATGGGACAACTTGCTAGTTCTTTATCAAATCGTACTCAAGGGATATTTTTATCTAATGTAGACCGAAATTCAAAGGAGGAAGCCAAAGCAATCACCTTAAGGAGTGCAAAAGAGTTAGAGAAGACTGAACATGGTAATAATTCTTCCGAAAGGGTGGAACCGATAATGGAGGTAAGTGCTTCTAATTCTAAAAATAATGAAAAAGTGCCTCCTACGGTTGAGAAGGGTAAAGGTAAAGAAAAACTTGTTTCTACTGTTCTTGATGAATCTCAATTACCTTTTCCTGTTCTAGCTAGAAAAGAAAAACAAAATGAACAATTGAGTAGATTTTTATACATGTTTAAGAAGCTATATATAAACTTACCATTTGCTGAAGCTTTATTACACATGCCTAAATATGCTAAATTTATGAAGGAATTGTACACTAATAAGAAAAAGCTAGAAGGCATAGGAACGGTTCAACTATCCGGTAATTGTAGTGCCATATTAACCAATGAAACTCCTGAAAAATTAGAAGATCCTGGTAGTTTTACATTGCCTTGTGAACTAGGAAGAAATTTTGTTGGGCATGCTTTATGTGATTTGGGTGCTAGTATTAATTTGAGGCCTTATTCAATTTACAAGAAATTGAATCTAGTTGATTTGAAGGAAACCTGAATGACGCTTCAATTAGCGGATAGATCGGTGAAGAGGCCAAAAGGAATCATTGAGGACTTATTGGTTAAAGTAAGAAATTTCATATTTTCGGTTGATTTTGTGGTGATGGACATGGAAGAAGATAGGAAGGTGCCATTAATCATGGGGAGGCCATTCTTGAACACAGCAAGAGCCTTAATTGATGTTCATGGACAAACGGTCACTTTGAGATTCAACGAGGAGAAAATGAGTTTCAATGTCAATAAAATTAACACCCCTCGTATGATTTTGAAGAGTCTATTCATTTTGTCGATGAAATTCAAGAATGTGTCAATACAAAAAAAGAGGAAATCATTCTCAATAATGAGCTTCAAAGTTGCTTAATGCATTCTAAGATAATGGAAGAGTTGGAAGCAAAGGAGATTAAGTTGGTACAAAATCTGAAAAAAGAGCACAGTGAACATGATGAAACGGAGGATGAACCGTCCCCTCCTAAGGGAGATTCTGAACTTAAAACACTTTCATCTCATTTAAAATATATCTTTTTAAGTGATAATGCAAATTCGATAATTGTTTCATCTTTATTGATAGATTTGAAAGTAAAAATGCTCATTGAAATCCTCAAGAAGCACAAAGGAGCAATTGATTGGGCAACATCCGACTTGAAAAGGATTAGTCATTGCACACATTGTAGACTCATGACGGATAATTTTAAGCTGGTAGTACACCCTCAACGAAGGTTCAATGAACATGATAAAATTCAACAATGGTTATATGACAATGCAGCATTTTATAAAGAAAAGACCAAACGAAAGAGGAAATCAAAGCGGCTCAAACCATACCAAATCGGACAACAAGAGGTTGCTGAAGCAACCATGGTTCTTCAAGATACTTAAAAATGGTTTGGAGAGTCTAGCTGGAGACTCTAAAAACTCAGAACTTCACCTTTCTATCTCTTTTACATTTACAGTTAAGTTTTTGTGTTTTCATATTTTGGTTGTTTGTGTGTTTTGATTCATGAAAAAATTGAGTAAATTAAGGTTTTAAAAAATTGAAGACATGTTTTTCCTGAAAAAGAATTGGTGTTTTAAAAGCTTGAAATGAAAAAAATTGCATTTAAGGAAGCTTAATTATGCGTATGTGTTCAAAGATGTAGAAAAATACATGGACACGTGACCACGTGTGGCTTTTCCTTTGCCATCACGTGGTCACGGGTTGCTGCACTACCAAAGACCATTTAAATAATGTGACCATGTGAATTTCACATGAAAAACATCACGTGGCCATGCCTATGTGTTATGTCCCATTTAACTTCAATTCACGGGACCACGTGGATTCCAAGAGAAGGACCACACGTGGCCACACATACTCTTTGTACAAAAGCACACATGACCACGTGTGGGTCTTCCCTTGAACCTCATGTGGCCATACCCCATCACACTGCCTATATACACATTTTCACGACACTTTTCTTTCTTCTTCTTCTTCTTCTTCTTATATTTGCTTTCACCCCACCATCACCAAATTGACTCAATCTTCTCTTATTTCTCCATACTGTATTTATTATTGTAGGGTTTTCACAACTCACACCACTTCCACTTTGTGCTGCTATTTTGGTTCGGTTTTCACATTCAATGATGGCAGGAAATAGGAAGGTTGAGTACTTTTTCCACCAATTTTGGCAGTGGTTTCCTCCACCTCCACCTCCACCAGAATAGATCTTCATTTCCTGTGGACAGCAAAGTTTTGAGGAGGGGGTAGCCTCCTTCCAGTGAGTTTGTCTTCAACTTTTCTTTTCTTTTTCATGAATCAAACTTTGTTATTTTGTGTTTTGTTTTCTTTTATTTTGTTTTGTTTATGTTTTGTTTGTTTTCTTAAGTTTGTAAAATGTATTGAAGACTTATGTAGTTCACCTTTTCACTTAGTTTGCATGAGAACTTAGTTTGCCCTAGTTACTTCAAAACTTTGAACAAATTAAGCTTGGATATGAAATATGCATGTTTTGAACCATTGCTTTGCAAGAGAACATTTATGTTGTTTAATATGGCTTTGGATAGGTTAATCCTCAACTTGATAAATATTTGTTAGTTTCCAAATTCTTAAAAGCACTTAGACCAGTTTTTGACTTAGAGAAAAAAATCAATACAATGAAGTAGCAAAGTAAGGAAATTTAGAACACTAGAACCTTCCTTATCACCCTTCAAAGCATATGAACAACTCAAGCAACTTAGAAAATGATCTAGGCAACAATTTTCTTGATAAACTTTCTTAAAAGACTTTTATCCTACATTGATGAAATTATCTTTTGTTAAGCCATTTTTAGCTTATAAGGTATGCTTAATGCGTACCATTAATATTTTCTTGTTACACCTAATATTTTAACCATATAACCTAAAAAGCTTTTATCTCACCCTATGAAATTGGCCACTTTAGGATTAAATGGATGTATGAAAAGATTATAGTTTTATTGGGTTTAGCAAGAAAATCTTATGAAAATTCATTGATAAAGTAAGAAATTTACCTTGTATTACCTTATGGTTAGCTTGTGAATGCTGGTTCTTAAAAAAAACGTTTGAAGTTTGAGAAAAGGAAAAAGAAATAAAAAGAGAGCTAGCAAATATAAAAAAATATAAGTGTGGGTTAGTACATGGAAAAATGAAAAAATAATGACTTCTTGATGAAAGGGCATAAAGAAAGTTTGGAATCAAGCCAAGGATGAGCAAAATATATATTGATTAAGTTATGGGGTTTAGTGATCTATTTTTGTCTTAGAGTGGCTATTTCTTTTGATTATCTTTTATCCATTCTTTGGTAACCATTCCCTTAGCCCCATTACAACCCTTGAAAGACCTATGTGATTTTAAGCTTGTTTTGAGTTATTTAGTGGAGATGACCTTTGGGTTTCGGTGCTAAAGGAGAGGCCTATTGTGTTTCTAAAGTTTCAAGCACAAAACTGATTGTATGCTTATGCATTCATATATTCTATACTTCATTAGCTAGTTGTGTTGATGTTTTGATTTTCAAAATTGCTTAAAATGATTTGGTCTTGCACACACTCAAGGAAACTAGCTTATATTCTTTTGTTTGAAGTTGATCTATTTAGAGATTATGTTAAGTGCTCTAGTTAAAATGCTAAGCTTGGTTTTGAAATTGCATATCTTTGTTCAAGTTTGATGGTTTTGAAGGAGGGTTTGTTCTAAATTGCTTGAGGGCAAGCAAGGTTTAAGTGTAGGGTATTTGATAAGTATGGATTATATATAGTTTTTGATATGTTTTTAGTTATGTTATATAGTTATTTTGGTTTTATTTAGGTTAAATTCAAGTTAATTTGTTAATGTTTATGTTTTTGAAGTTAATTTTATGTTTTGTTTGATTTTCAGGTTTAAATTATTAATAAAGGGCTTAAATTGCAAAAAGGACAAAGTTTAGGGCCAAAAGTGCAAATATGATGAATTGTTGCGAGAAAATTGATGTTCAGTCCAGAGCCTTTACACGTGACCACGTGAAAACACTGAAGAAATTCACCCGTGGCCACATGAAGAAATGAAGCATTGAACACATGGCCACGTGAATTGCCAAGTATTTTCCATCCATGGCCATGTGAAAAATCAAAAGGAGAAGCATATAACAAACACGTGACCACGTGGATTCCTAGTGAAGGACCACATGTGGCCACATGTGAGGAAGAACATAAATACACATGACCACATGTTCAATATCAAAGAGAAGGGCGTGGTCACGTGATGCAATTTCCTCTTCGCGTAGTTTTTCCTCGTGTTTCCTGTTTGGGCAAAACTTCCTATTTTGAGCAGAAAAATTACTTCCAATTGAATTCTAAGAGTTTGAGAAGGAATTTATGACTTATTTAGCCTATAAATAGAAAGCCAAAACATAGAAGAAGGGGATCGATTCTTAGAATTAAGCTTTACTTTTCTTTAGTTATTTTACGTTGCTATGTTTTTACTGTTTTCTTGAACACGTTATTTTAATTTTAAGAATGGTTTGTGAGTAGTTTTCTTTAACTTTTGCTAAAGGATACTTGAATCCTTAACTTGTATTGTTATGAATTAAGTTGTTATTCAATTCAAATACAAGTTGATTATTTCTTGGTTCTTAAATCTAGTCTTGTCTTTTCTCAATTTTAAGTTGATTATTAACTTGATTAAGCATTGGTTAATTAATTGGTTTAAGTTGATTACTGACTTGCATGCTCTTAGGTTAATTTAGTTGGATTAATGCATGATTATAATCTGAATAAGCTATAATTGTGTGTTGATTTGAGTAAGTTAAGATTAAGAAAAGTGTAACCAAGAATAGGTTGAAGTTAAATCTCTTGAGAAAGGATTTAATAGACATCTAGGAGAGTTAATTCAGTTCTTTTATGCTAAGTGTTAAGTTTATCTGAATAAGAAAATTTTGATGCTTGGAATGATAATCTTGAATAAAGTTATATGGGTTTATTAAATTGAATTCTCCATAATCACTTGCATGTTTTCTTTTATTTAAGTCATAGCAATACTTGTTAAGGTGGATAGTCCTTTAGTGAAAGTTGTTTTTAATATTGATTTTTACCTCATTCAATTTACTTGCTTTCAATAGATCTCTTCTTTACTTTAGCTTTTTCAATTGTTTTATTTTGGTTTAAATTATTGTTTTTTGTTTAATTCTTCAATCATCACAAATTTGGGATTTCTCTTCTTTCTTTTACACATGAAAATTGGTTTTGAAATTGAAATAGCATATACAAGCACGAGTTTCTCTTGGGTTCGATATTTTTGATTATAATCTTATTTTCCTATATTACTAGCCGATCTAGTACACTTGCTAGACACCGGTCACTCTTTATAGATAACCAGGTCATAGATTTGAAGTGAGGATTGTGTGGTGCAATTTTTACTAGCAAGCTTATGTGGATCACCTCATCACCAAACCTTCACAATGAAAGAGATAGCCACCTTAGGTATATGTCCCTAACTCTTTCACTCTAAACTTTGGCTAACCTAGGCACTAGAGCATTAAGCTCCCCAAAATTGGGGGCAATTGTAGACACTGGGTGCTAAAATGGCTCTAGATCAGGGTTAATTAATAAGGAAGTAGTTTCTCATAAATAGACAATGAATGAAAGTGCTAGGCTTTCTCTAAACTCTTTAATATTCTTAAAATAACTTTATTCGATCTCTATCCTCTTAAAATTTTCAAAAAGGGAAAAGTGAGGAAATTACTTTTAAAACTTAAAGCAGTCTTAAGTGTTATAGCCTTATCTCATCTTACAGACCTTATAACTAGTGATTTTAAATCTATTTGAATTTTAAGACATATACCTACAACTTTTATAAAGGAACCTAAACCTAATTTAGTCCTTAAGATTCTCAAAATTAGGCTTGAATATAGATGACCTAAATCTATCCCTGCACCTAGACTAGTCTATAGTAATTCTAGCATAATTCCCTCTATAGAGCTCTTTTTAAGGTGAATTTAATTTTTATAGTAACTATACTCATTTTTGAACAATTTTGTTGAAGAGAGTATAACCTAATTAGTTCCCTATTGTTCCCAAAAAAATTTCAAAGTCAAAAAATCAATTATGTCTCTAAAGATTTCTTAGGAGCAGTTATCAATATTTTGGCCATAAATCCCAATGTAAAAATCCAAATTGAGTGATTCTTAATTCATAAAAAATATAAGACATATGGAACAAATGTTAAGAGGACATCTTGTAAAAAAAAATGGCATCTTCTAGCCTAAAAATTAAGAAACATTTAGGATTAAAAGTTAGTTGGCTAAGAAAAAGGAGGTGTGAATGCATTTTAGACCTAAAAATAGGAGAAAAATTGGGGAAATAAATTATTTTCATCCTTATCCACTTGGGACTTTTTAAGGGGACTTTTCTTAGCTTCTTAGCTAAGTTCCCTCACATTCTCTCTCCCCTCTCTCTCTCTCTCTTCCTCTCTCTCTCTTCCTCTCTTTCTTCTTCTTCTTTTTCTTCTTCTTCTTCTACTGTAACTCAAAAATTAATAAAAAAATGGAAAAATCACAAAAAATTTGGAAAAAAGCCATAGAGCACCAAATTCTTGTTCTCTTATGAAACCAACCTGAAGGTAATATTCTTGAGTCCCTAAAGCCTATAAATCTAATAGGAAAAAGATACTAAAATGCCCCTAATATGTTTTCGAAGTAGTTTAAATGCCCCTTACCTTTTTTCAAAAGCAAAAATGCCCCTAAACCTGATAAAATTTACTAATTTGCCGTTAATGTTCTAAAATCAATATGAAAATACCCCTAACAATAACTCCGGATTAACGGTACTGACGTGGCATTGACACGTGGTAAAATATGACACGTCAGTGCCACATATGTTTTTAATCCAAATATATTCAGGGTCATTTTATCGCTTTATAAAAAAGTTAGGGACATTTTAGTACTTTGAGTAAGACATTAAGGATATTCTAATACCCTAATGAAAAACATTAAGAATATTTTTATACTTTAGAGAAAATATTAAAAATCAATATTTATTAAATTAGATATTAATCAATATTTATTACATTAATTAATAAATACTTTTTATATAAATGTATGAATAAAAAATTATAAATAAATTATATAACTCAAGAATATTTATTAATTAATTTTTATTAATGAATATAATATTAAAATTTGACTCCAAAAATATCCCTAAATATTTTAACATTTAAAGCAATTGGAGCAACCTATAAGAATTTACATATGATATTAATTAAATTATTTTTATTAAAAAACATTAAATTATAAAATTTTAATAAATTGGTGTTTAAATATATAATATGACTATTGCTAATTAAGACAAAAATTTGAACAATCTATTAAACATGTTACAGTATTTATTTAACATCTTCATAATTTATTATTTGCTAGCTTATACATTTTATTTTATACAAATATACCATTTTATTGTTTAATTGCTTATAAATATTTAAATTATATTTTTAAAACAATGTATCCCATCATTTTTTTAAGAAAATAATTACATATCAAGGTAAAATACAAACAACTAATATCATATATATTTTTAATTGTTCTAAGAAGTTAATACATTTTTTTAGTTTATAATAGTTAAACTTTTGATGCAACTATTAATTTTTTAATTTTATTTTTAATATTTTTTATTGAAATATTTATAATTTTATGAACTAGTTAAAATCAATAAAGTTTAATGTAAAAAAGTATGTACATTATTATAATTATTAAAATAATAATATCATTATTTAAAATATTTATCATGTGTAAAATAATTATGCAAAATATTTTTTAATAATCTTAATAAAAATGC
The DNA here is from genome assembly GCA_037975025.1 of Excoecaria agallocha. Taxonomy (NCBI): domain Eukaryota; kingdom Viridiplantae; phylum Streptophyta; class Magnoliopsida; order Malpighiales; family Euphorbiaceae; genus Excoecaria; species Excoecaria agallocha. Next base: position 21,494,270 of record CM075807.1, read on the forward strand.
CCCTAAATATATTTTTGTAGTCAAATTTCAATATTATATTCATTAAAAATTAATTAATAAATATTTTGAGCTATATAATTTATCTATAATTTTTTTATTCATACATTTATATAAAAAGTATTTATTAATTAATGCAATAAATATTGATTAATAGCTAATGTAATAAATATTGATTTTTAATATTTTCTCTAAAGTATAAAAATGTTCTTAATATTTTTCATTAGGGTACTAGAATACCCTTAATGTCTTATTCAAAGTACTAAAATGCCCCAAACATTTTTTATACAGCGCTAAAATGCCGCTAAATATATTTAGATTAAAAATACACGTGATGCTAATGTGGCATATTTTGCCACGTCAGCGTCATTAATTCAGAGTTAACGGTAGGGGTATTTTAGTACCAATTTTAGAATATCAGGGGCAAATTAGTACATTTTATCAGGTTTATGGGCATTTTCGCTCCCAAAAAATGATAAGGGGTATTTAAGCTACTATGAAAATATATTAGAGGCATTTTAGTACCTTTTCCCAATCTAATATTTAATTTCAATTTTATCATGTAAATAATCAATTTTTTATTTATTGCTTTTTTAATAAAATATATGATTTATAAATTTAATTTTGTGAGTTTATTAGTTTAATGTTGATAATATTTTATTGATTTCCTTTATATACTTATTTTTTAATTAATTGTTGAAATGGTTAACTTGCTAACTATTTTAGTTGTTAATTAATTTATTACATTATTAGCTAATAAATTAATTATTTTATTATGTTAATTTGTTAATTATGTGCTTGTTAATTAGTGGTTAATTCCATTATTTATTATTTAATTGTTCTATTATTAATTTGTAAATTCTTTGTTTAATATATTAGGTTAATTTGTTAGTTTATTAATTGTTTTATTATTTTTTCTATTAGTCTAATTCCTAATGTTATTTTGTTTATTATTGTTGTTAACATGTTTATTATTTATTTTAAATTTGTTATTGTTAAATTAATGTTTAATTATCTTTTTTTGCCAATTTTATTATTATAATTGGTATTATTGTTAATATTACCATTATTAATATTATTGTCTTGTTAATAATTTTATTAGTCTTTTTATTATTATTGTCATTATTGTTAATTTTGTCTTCAATGATAATACTTATAATTATCCTTATTAATTTTGTCATTAAAATTATTGTTGTTATTACTATTATTCTTGTTGATATTATTCATATTCATTTCATTTATTAATTTATTAATTATATATTGGTTTAATTATTGTATTTAACTATCCACTACTTGATTTAATTCTTTATTACCTCATGCTTATTTTTCATGCCATATGTTCATCTTTTCCTAGGTTAACCTGGAGATTAAGCCGAAGCGGGTGATTAGATTAGGATTTTCTTTATTTTTCCTATTTATTTTCGGGTATGTATTATTATTTAATGCCTTCCATTTATTGCTTGTAATAGCTTAGTAATAAAGGTTTTTGCATGCTTTAATTAAAAACAACACAAAAATATTTCTACTTAATTAATCATGATTTTTCTTAATAAAATGGATAAATGTCTTATTTTATTCCATAAATCACACAAAATAATTTTATAAATATTAGGTGAGAGAACCAATATTCTCCATTCAATACATAGCCCAGTTTATGAAAGTTTTACTTGTTTTATTGTTCTTTCATGCCCTTTTTTATAGCAAATAAATTATTTTTCGAACAATAAGCTAAAAGCTCATTACATGATTTTATACAAGTTTTAGTAGAATTTTTCTATAATATATCCCGATTTTTATCCACAAAAAAACATGTAAATTAATGATTTATTCCTTTGATACAAGATGGTTTTTTACCTTAAAATTAATTAATGCAAAATTCTTTCCATAACCGCATGGGCTTAATGCCCTATTTGTTTTATCACAAATACACCCGAAACCATGTCATTTTTATGATTATGCATGCTCAGACCAATGTCTTCATCTAAATGAATTTAATTAATTCCCATATTTACGTATGATTTTATCTTTACATTTATTCTTTATTGCTTCCTATGCCATACATTTATAGCTTTCCATATTTATGCTTTACAAATTTCTTATCTTTTTACCCCTTGGAAGTAAGAGCATCTTGAGGCTCATGAGAGTTCTTACCCAAACTAGCTCCAAGCAAGAAGTGTATTTTTTTCAACATGTTAATTACTTGTAGGTTATTAGCAAAACTTTCTCCACTCATTTCATCCCCAATCATATCATGTGGAATCCACTGAATGGCTACTAAGCTATCTCAAGCACGAATACTTGATTCTCTTTTACAGCTTTAATAGTGATCACTTGACCATCATGTGGTATCTTGATCATTTGATGCAGTGTAGAGGGCACTCCCTCTAATTTATGAAACCATGGTCTTCCAAGTAGTATAAAAAAGTTGTTAATAATAGGTGACACCACAAATTCAGCTTTGCTTTTAATTGGCCCTCTCTTCACGACAGCCTTAAAAGTCCCAGTAGCTTGCCTCTTCGATTTGTCATGAGTAGAAATGGTTGAATCTGACTTGTTTAGTATGCTCTCATTTAACCCAAAAGTAGGAATTACAACCAAATAACACACATTGATAGAGGACCTATTATCTACCATCACATAGGCTGTGTGCCTACCAGTTACTTGAGCATTGATATAGAGAGGATGGTTATGATTTCTTCCTTCAATAGGCATGTTAACATTGGAATACACAATATTTTCTCATGTTCCTCCTTTAAACTAAATCCAACCATTCGAATAGCAAAATGATAGTAGCAACATTAAACTCACACAAGGCCTCTACTAACTTCTTGTGCAATGGAGATTATCTTAGAAATCCCAAATGGAAATCTGGGCTTAGGTCTTCTTTAACTGCTTTATAATATGGTTCTCCTCAACTTTTTTTTTTATAGGCACTATAATAAGGACTGGCTACTTTTCAAATTCAGGTACCACCCTTCCACTCCTAGTGTCTGCCTTTACCTTTTTCTCTACCCTTACCTCTTTTTCACTCTCACTGGATAAACTCCAGATATCAACAAGCACCACTGTACCTTTATCTTTGCTCTTAGTAGGGGAACAATCATAGAAATTGGTCGAATTTCTTCACTTGGCTTTGTTACTTTAGAGTGGAATGAGTAATGGTCACGTACTCATTTTTGAACAGGTCTTTTATCACATACCATTTAGGGGTGTTAGGCCCAATCGTAAACACTGGAGGTGGCATGACATTATATCCTCCTTTCTTCTTTTTCTTTTTCTTTTTCTTTGTCTTTTTCTTTTTCTTTTTCTTCTTCTTCTTTTTTCTTCTTCTTCTTCTTCTTCTTCTCTATTTTTTTAGGATCTTAAATCTATTTATTGTCTATTAGATTTTGAATTTTGTTCCTCAGGGTGTGGCAATAATCTGTGAGATGCCTTATGCGCTGGTGGTAGGCACAGTATTAATATTCTTTATGGTTCGGCATTCCCTGACTTTTGGCAATCTTTGATGGCAATGGTTGCAATTTCCCTTCTTTGGTTAGCCAGTCCAATACATAAGACAATGACTTACTCAGGTTGGAGTAATTTCTTTGATTAACCTCTATAGTAGATACTTCAACCATTTTTCCACTTTTGTTTGCTTTATTGCTATTCCTAATTGCCTTGTTATTTGCAAAGTTCCTCCTCATACCCTCATTATTGGCTCTTTTGGCCAGGTACTCAACTTTAACTTGTTAGTGTAAGCCCTAGCCCCAGTGCATTGTAATAAAACACTTTGAATTAATAAAATGAGGCATATGTTTTATCCATTGTATTCCTATGCATATCAATTGATAGAACTATCCAAGAATGTTGTTTCGATTTAAGTTATCATGTGTGAGGCACATGGTTGTAAGACCTTGAAACAAATGAGACATCATTCTAAATATCCCTAGTCAGTCATTGCTATGGGAATAACAATGAATTAAGACTAGTATGCTCTCTCTGATATTATGAGTTCTATCTTACGGATCATTAGGACAAGAGTGTCAATCAGAGATCATAGATACATGTTAAAGAATATGGTATCTGGATACGATCCGCTCATGAGAACACTACATGTTATAAGTCATAAGTGTTTCTCATATGCAAGTTTTGTATCAGAGTTCTTAGACCTAAAATCTCTATGAAACTCTTTATAAATTACTGTGTACTTTGACATACACCTAACGTACTCGTAACAGAGTGACAAGTACGGGTATGATTGGGTATGCATTGATTCATGTTAGAGAGCATGAGAGAAGTGAAGGGATTACCCCTCTTAATAAGAGAGAAAAATATCACCGGCCACTTGATTAGTGAACTGAGAAGTGTATGGCCATACCGAGATGAAATAATGAGTAATCATTATTTATCTGAGAGTTCAGTGTCACTGGAATATCAAGAAAGGAATTAATATATATATAAGGATGACTAGTTCCATGCCTTATATTAATTCTGATATTTATGGGTAAGGGACTATGCAAAATTGCATTAGGTCACTAAATGCCATATGCATTTTCATTTAATTTGAAATGCTATAATATCTTGCTAGAGAATATATGTAGCCTTTGAATTAATTTATTAATTCATTGCCAACATTAAATGGACATATAGGATCGCACACAAAGCATTGGGCTTAAAATATTTAAATTAAGTATTGGGCATTAATTTGGGCTTTTAATTAAAGTCAAATTAATGTGTGGAATGGGTTATTAGATTGCTATTGGACCTTGGCCCATGAGAGATAGAAATTCAGCCCACAAGGTTTAATTTCAATTAATTAAATGTCATGTATTAATTTAATTAATTGAGTATTAAAGCCTAAAGATATATTTATCTAATTAAAACATTTAAATGGAATTTGATGTGGCCGAAATTCCTAGGGAAATACCAAGGAATTTCGGCACATGTATTTTTTTTATTTAAGTGGTTTATTAGATTTAAATGTCTTATCTTTTATCCTAAATTAAGTGATATTATTTGATTAAATGTCTTTTGTTTTTATCTTGGATAAATTAAAAGAGTTTTTATCAATAAATATTACTTATTTTTAATTAAGTGATAAAGGCTAAAATTCATTATCTTTAAGTATTTGATTTTAAACTTATCACTTAAAATAAAAAGGATATATATTTGAATGTGGAAAAAAACGTGAAACCCTAGTGTTTTTCTCTATGGTTTTTGCGTGAAACTCTCTCTCTCTCTCTCAAGAATTTCTTTTAGCCAATTTTCACAAGGAGAAAGGATAGTTCCTTATTCTCTTGTGATCTTGGATAGTAATAGCAACCTAAGAGAATTACAAAATCAAATTTTGTAGCTGCAAACTATAGCCATTACACAATACCTTAAAAGAGAGCTAGCAATCTCGATTTTAAGCCGACGGTGCAATTGTGTGTGTGAGAATAGAGGGAGTGGCGTAAAAGGCTGTTCCTTGGCATTGGTGATCAAGATCTAAGGTGGATAAAGTCATCTCGGTTGCTGGTCATCACCAAACTCAAGATTAAAAGGCATCCAAAGTTGTAAGTTTTTTAACCCTAAAATTGCATGTTTCGATTCTTGCTTTGGATTTGTATGGTATGTATGATGAAACTTTTTGTTTTTTCGCTGCGTTATCATCACATTTATACCATGTCATATTCCATCAGTGGTATCAGAGCCTAAACATGCTTATTTTAGTGCTTTAGATGCATGAATAAATTATTTAAAATCATCATTATGAAAGCATGCAAATCTGAAATTTTATGTTTTGAGTTTTTTGCATTGTTTTGGTGAAAAAACGATTTTAATTGATTAGATAGGTATTATAATTAATATGAAATGTTAATATACTGTCCTAAGATGTTATTAGGGCTGGTAATGGTTGGGTTTAATTATTTATACCTGATGGTACATGTTAATTATGAAACTAGGTGCTAGTTGGCATGTAAATTGCTAGCTTAACAGCTAGTTTTCAAAATTAAATGTAAAATTGATTTTGGCATGTTTGTAAGTAATTTTTAAAGATTAAATATCAGGTCTGGACATATTTTAAATTTGGTTTGAATTCTGGTCCATGACAATTTAATTGATGGGCTTGGCAAAATTAATTAAAATTGGACTTTGTTTTATCCATGAATGCTATGAATATTTATTTGCTAATTTGGTGTGATGAATGGATATGCATGGTGCATTCATGGGCCCTGGGTTTTGTAATTAAATATGGCCTACAAGCCATTATATTTTGTTGTAAAAGTTTTTCATTTATTTCTTAGAATAGAATATACTTGAAAACTTTGTAAATCAAGACGAAGCCCACCGGAATGGAGAAGCCCAACTCGAAGATTCTTATGTAATAGTATAGAACTTAGTTGTAGGTTTTTGGGCCCATGTTTGTCACGCTTTACTTTATGCAATTATTTATATATGCATGCTATGTATGGATGACAAAGCGTATACCATGTAAGCCGTAATAAAATGAATCCCTAAAATAGTAAGTCACAACGTTGCCTTCCTAATTCGAACATATCAAGGCATCGATCATCGATCACATAGACTAGGAGTCCTAGATGCGCCCGATTATCTTTGTGAGGCATGGGTTGTGAATATAGGTTGGACTTATCATGGAAAGGGATGCCCGAACCTAGGCAACTGATAAATGGGTTGTGCTATAACATCTTAAGATGTTAGCCCATTTGATCCAAGAGTCATGTACGAGACATGATTGGAGTTTTCCTACCTAAGTAACTTAACTTGTTAGGTGTACAAGCTCAGCTTGACTAATAAGTTGTTGTGAAAAGTGGATTTTGGCCCACATTAAATCACTAACGCGAATTATTTAAAGGGATATTAATTTGGTTTGTGGGATCATAAATAAGACCTCATTTAATCTTGCTAAATTTCATTGTAGATTGAAAATGGCATCTTCAAACAACAATTTCTCATTGCGATCGGTCCTTGAAAAGGACAAATTGAATGGCACCAATTTCATAGACTGGTCTCGAAACTTAAGAATAGTTCTTAAGAAAGAGAAGAAGTCGTATGTTTTGGATGCACCCTTACCTGAGGAACCTGCTAGGAACACTTCTGTGGTTCAAAAGGAAACTTTTGAGACCAAGAAAAGTGACTCTAATAATGTGACCTGTTTGATGCTAGCCACTATGGTGCCTGAATTGCAAAAGCAATTTATGGACCAAGAGGCCTATGCGATCATGGTGCACCTCAAGGAGATGTTCCAAGAGCAAGCTCATCACGAGAGGTTCGTGACAACAAAGGCCTTAATTTCTTGCAAGATGGCTAAGGATACTCCTGTTAGTACCCATGTACTCAAGATGAAAGGGTATCTTGATACTCTTGAGAAGCTTGAGGTACTAGTGCCAAAGGAATTGGCCACTAACTTGATCTTAGGATCATTGCCTGCTGCTTATGATCCATTTGTGATGAATTATAACATGCATGCAATGAACAAGTCAGTCACTGAGCTTCATGGGATGCTTAAGAATGCTGAAGAGAACATTCGAAAGACCAATCCCGTACTAATGGTTCAAAAGGGAATTAAGAAGGGACCCGCTAAGGGAAAGGGAAAGGGAAAGGGAAAACCCAAGTCAGTTGGGAGTGCACCTCAGGCCCAATCCAAGCCCAAGGTGCCAAAACTCAAAGAGAGTGAGAGCACTTGCTTCCATTGCAACAAGATAGGGCATTGGAGCTCTCTTCAAGGAAGAAAAAAAGAAGAATGGAGCCAAGGCGTCCATTTCTGGTATTTTTGTTGTTGAAATTAACCTTTCTATTTCTACCACTTGGGTATTGGATACCGGTTATGGTTCTCACATTTGTTCAAATGTGCAGAGGCTAAGAAATAGGCAGTTACTTGGGAAGAATAAAGTGGACCTCCGTGTGGGGAATGGAGCACGAGTTGCTGCCATGGAAATAGGCGACTATCACCTCACTTTACCTTCCGGACTTTGTCTTGTTTTGAATAATTGTTATTATGTGCTTGCTATGAGCAGAAACATTATTTCAGTTTCATGTTTGGATAATGATGAATTTGATTTTGTTATTAAAAATGGCAATGCTCATATTCGTCGCCAAGGCATTTCTTATGGCAATGCCATGTTGCAAAATGGCCTTTATATCCTTGATTTACAAAACAAAGAGTCCATATACAACATTAATACAAAGAGGGTTAAATCAAACGAATTGAACCCTACTTACTTCTGGCATTGTCGTTTAGGACATTAAAACGAAAAACGCATTTCAAGACTCCACAAAACTGGAGTGCTTGGGTCATTCAACTTAGAGTCTTATGACACATGCGAGCCATGTTTGCATGGAAAAATGACAAAGAGTCCTTTTAATAAAAAAGGTGAGAGGACTAATGGCTTATTGGAACTAATACATACCGATGTATGTGGACCTTTAAGTACACATGCTAGAGGTGGTTTTAGCTACTTCGTGACATTCATAGATGACTTCAGTAGATATGGCTATGTCTATCAAATGAAGTACAAGTCTGAAACTTTTGAGAAATTCAAAGGTTTAAGAACGAAGTAGAAAACTAACTTGGCAAAAGTATAAAAGCCATTCGATCAGATCGAGGTGGCGAATACTTAAGCCAAGAGTTTGACAGTCATCTAAAGGAGTGTGGTATTATTTCACAGCTCACTCCTCCTGGAACACCTCAATAGAATGGTGTGTCTGAAAGGAGAAATCGAACTCTGTTGGACATGGTTCGATCTATGATGAGTCAAGCTAATCTTCCTATCTCTTTTTGGGGTTATGCATTAGAAACTGCTGCGTTTCTATTGAACCGTACTCCAACTAAAGTAGTTGAAAAGACACCATATGAGGTATGGACTGGGAAAGAACCCAATATGTCTTTTCTCAGGATTTGGGGCTGTGAAGCACATGTTAAGAAATTAACATCTGACAAACTAGAGTCCAAATCCAGTGTCTGCTTGTTTGTGGGGTATCCTAAAGAAACAAAGGGATACTACTTTTACTCACAAGCCGAGAACAAAGTATTTGTTGCTCGTAAGGCTATTTTCTTGGAAAAAGAGTTCCTTCTCAAGAAAGACAGTGGGAGTAAAGTAGAACTTGGAGAAATTCAAGCGCCGCAAACTCCTATAGAGGATGAGTTGGAAATGGGATCAAGTTCACAACCAGTTGTGGAACAAGAACCCATTACACAAGAACCTAGAAGGTCCGGTAGGGTACGTCAGGAGATTAAGAGATATGGATTTCTAATCACTGACAGTGACACTATTGAGTTAATAGATCGTAAGGATCCTACTACCTACCGAGAAGCTATTGAGATCCCAGACTCAGAAAATTGGCTTGAAGCCATGAAATCCGAGATGCAATCAATGTACGATAACCAAGTTTGGACCTTGGTTGATCCACCGGAAGGTGCTAAGGTAATTGAATGCAAGTGGCTATTCAAACTCAAAGCTGATAAGACCTACAAAGGTAGACTAGTAGCAAAAGGTTTTCGACAAACTCTTGGTGTAGACTATGATGAGACCTTTTTGCCTGTAGTCATGCTCAAATCCATTAGGATCTTGCTTGCCATAGCTGCATATCATGATTATGAGATATGGTAAATGGATGTCAAAACTGCTTTCCTCAACGGAAATTTACTTGAGGATGTGTATATGACACAACCTGAAGGTTTTGTCAATCCCAAGCATCCTAAGAATGTTTGCAAGCTTCAAAAATCCATTTATGGATTAAAGCAAGCATCCCGAAGTTGGAATCTTCATTTTGATGAGGCAGTCAAAGAATTTGACTTCATCAAGAACGAAGATGAGCCTTGTGTGTACAAGAAGGTTAGTGGGAGCATAGTAGTATTTTCTGGTCCTATATGTGGACGACATCCTTCTCATTGGGAATGACATTCCAACATTGCAAAAGGTTAAGCAATCGTTGGGAAAATGTTTCTCAATGAAAGACATAGGTGAAGTCGAGACAATACTTGGTATTCGAATCTATAGAGATAGATCAAATCGGCTCTTGGGACTAAGTCAAGAAAAGTACATAGACAAAGTACTAAAGCATTTTAGTATGGGAGACTCAAAGAAAGGGTACATACCTTTGGCTTTGGGAGTTCCTTTGACTAAAGAACAGTGTCTTAAAACCAAAGAGGAAAGGGACAACATGAGTAGAATCCCATATGCATCTGTTATTGGATCTATCATGTATGGTATGTTATGTACTAGGTTGGATGTTACTCATGCACTAAGTGTAACAAGTAGGTTTCAACAAGACCCTGGTGAGAAGCACTGGTCTGCTGTAAAGGGGATTCTGAAGTACCTACGAAGGACGAAGAATCACTTCTTGGTGTATGGTGGTCAAGAAGAGCTCGTCATACAAGGTTATGCCGATGCTGCTTTTCAGACCAGCACTCAGGATTCTAGATCGCAATCTGGATTCATTTTTGTTTTGAACGGTGGTACTGTAAGCTGGAGAAGCTCGAAGCAAGAGACCATTGTCGACTCAACTACAGAATCTGAGTATATTGCAGCAAGTGAGGCTGCAAAAGAGGCTGTTTGGATTAAAAATTTCATTTCTGGATTAGGAGTGGTCCCAAGCATCCTAGATCCATTAGAAATTTTTTGTGACAACAACGGGGCCATCGTATAGGCAAAGGAGCCTCGGTCACACCAGAAATCCAAACACATACTCAGGAGGTACCACCTGATCAGAGAAATCATTGATCGTGGGGACATCAAGGTTAGCAAGATAGCAAGTGAAGATAATGTAGCAGATCCTTTGATGAAACAGTTGCGTCCAAATCTGCACGAAGCTCATTTGAGAGCATTCGGTCTTAGGGCTATGCCCAATTGGGACTAGCGCTAGTGGGAGATTGTTAGTGTAAGCCCAAGCCCCAATGCATTGTAATAAAACACTTTGAATTAATAAAATGAGGCATATGTTTTATCCATTGTATTCATGTGCATATCAATTGATAGAACTATCCAAGAATGTTGTTTCATTTTAAGTTATCATGTGTGAGGCACATGGTTGTAAGACCTTGAAACAAATGAGACATCATTCTAAATATCCCTAGTCAGTCATTGCTATGGGAATAACAATGAATTAAGACTAGTATGCTCTCTCTGATATTATGAGTTCTATCTTACGGATCATTAGGACAAGAGTGTCAATCAGAGACCATAGATACATGTTAAAGAACATGGTATCTGGATACGATCCGCTCATGAGAACACTACATGGTACAAGTGATAAGTGTTTCTCATATGCAAGTTTTGTATCGGAGTTCTTAGACCTAAAATCTCTATAAAACTCTTTATAAATTACTGTGTACTTTGACATACACCTAACGTGCTCGTAACAGAGTGACAAGTACGGGTATGATTGGGTATGTATTGATTCATGTTAGAGAGCATGAGAGAAGTGAAGGGATTACCCCTCTTAATAAGAGAGAAAAATATCACTGGCCATTTGATCAGTGAACTGAGAAGTGTATGGCCATACCGAGATGAAATAATGAGTAATCATTATTTATCTGAGAGTTCAGTGTCACTGGAATATCAAGAAAGGAATTAATATATATATGAGGATGACTAGTTCCATGCCTTATATTAATTCTGATATTTATGGGTAAAGGACTATACAAAATTGCATTAGGTCACTAAATGCCATATGCATTTTCATTTAATTTGGAATGCTATAATATCTTGCTAGAGAATATCTGTAGCCTTTGAATAAATTTATTAATTCATTGCCAACATTAAATAGACCTATAGGATCGCACACAAAGCATTGGGCTTAAAATATTTAAATTAAGTATTGGGCATTAATTTGGGCTTTTAATTAAAGTCAAATTAATGTGTGTAATGGGTTATTAGATTGCTATTGGACCTTGGCCCATGAGAGAGAGAAATTCAGCCCACAAGGTTTAATTTTAATTAATTAAATATGATGTATTAATTTAATTAATTGAGTATTAAAGCCTAAAGATATATTTATCTAATTAAATCATTTAAATGGAATTTGATGTGGCCGAATTTCCTAGGGAAATACCAAGGAATTTCGGCACATGTATTTTTTTTATTTAAGTGGTTTATTAGATTTAAATGTCTTATCTTTTATCCTAAATTAAGTGATATTATTTGATTAAATGTCTTTTGTTTTTATCTTGGATAAATTAAAAGAGTTTTTATCAATAAATATTACTTATTTTTAATTAAGTGATAAAGGCTAAAATTAATTATCTTTAAGTATTTGATTTTAAACTTATCACTTAAAATAAAAAGGATATATATTTGAATGTGGAAAAAAACGTGAAACCCTAGTGTTTTTCTCTATGGTTTTTGCGTGAAACTCTCTCTCTCTCTCAAGAATTTCTTTTAGCCAATTTTCACAAGGAGAAATGATAGTTCCTCATTCTCTTGTGATCTTGGATAGTAATAGCAACCTAATAGAAGTACAAAATCAAATTTTATAGCTTCAAACTATAGCCATTACGCAATACCTTAAAAGAGAGCTAGAAATCTCGATTTTAAGCCGACGGTGCAATTGTGTGTGTGAGAATAGAGGGAGTGGCGTAAAAGGCTATTCCTTGGCATTGGTGATCAAGATCTAAGGTGGATAAAGTCATCTCGGTTGCTGGTCATCACCAAACTCAAGATTAAAAGGCATCCAAAGTTGTAAGTTTTTTAACCCTAAAATTGCATGTTTCGATTCTTGCTTTGGATTTGTATGGTATGTATGATGAAAATTTTTGTTTTTTCGCTGCGTTATCATCACATTTATACCATGTCATATTCCATCATAACTTCTGTAGCTATATCGTTCAGTAACCCCTAATCTTTTAGCCCTTTCATCTTTAGGCAATCCCTTAGGTAGGGACTTACATTTCAAATAAAAAGCCTTATATAGTTAGCTATATTAGGCTTTCTTTTCATCTCCATTACTCGGTTCCTCCATCTCATTAGGTACTCATGAAAGGACTTGTCATACTTTTGTTGGAGCAATTCGAGGTCTTTCAAAGTGACCTATATCCTTATACTATAATCATACTACTTGAGGAACTTTTCAGTTAACAAATCCCAATCTTCCTTAGTGTGCCTATCAAGTCTATGATGCCAGTCTATCATCGGGTCTATTAAACTCAAATAGAAATACTCCACCTTTTGTTTCTTAGTTAAAGTGATCCCTTTCATGATTAGAGTGTAGTACTTGACATGTGTAGAAGTGTCAAAAGTACCATTAAATCTAGGGAAATCTGGCATCTTGAACCTTTAAAGGAATGGCTCAGCTCCATTTAAATCCTTATCTTTAGGGTTCATCCTTTTACCAACCAACAATAACCTAGATATAGCCTTAATGTTTTCCTTCATCTTTTTAAAGGCTACATCCTCAGCACTAGGGTCTCTATTCTTTACCATTACCATAGAAGGCTCTTCCTTTTCTTCCCTCTCTTCAATGTAGTCATTCTCTAACTCATGCCTCCTTTTTCTCTTTGGTGGCTCTTGGGGTGCAGTAGCATTCAACGTGGTAGTGTCCCTAACATATGTTGGCTTCGCTGCCCCATGAGTGGGTGTTATAAGCCGAGCTCCAATACTTAGTGCTGAAGAAGCCACCAAACTACCTATCATGGCCATCATCCTCTTTTTAAACTCTTGTAACCACCTATCTAACCTTCAATCCAGTTTATCTTATGCCACTGCAGTCCCTAAAATAGAAACGACTAACCTTTCCCTTAAAGACATAAGCCTTGCTACTTCATCCATAACTCTTCCAATCTTATTTGGCTGTTTATCATCCATTTTTGATCTTGTTTCTTGACTGCTTCCTGAAATTTAGGCTGAATCAAAATCTAAACTGATCTCAAACCATAACTTTGAACTTGACTCAAATTTCAATCTAGGTAGCTCAAGTATGGGTCTTCAAACAAGGTGACCATCTGACCCTCTAGACCACTTAAATGAATATATGATGGCCTCATAAGTCAAATGTTAGGAATGATGTATGATGATTAATGTATTAGAATGATGTGTACGTGATGGATGAATGCAGTGAATGCTTTTTTTATGCATCAATCACAACCACATATAAGCAAGACAAAGCCTTTTAACCTTATTATTACCACACAGAAGGTCTTGTGGTCTTTTTCCTAGGTGAGCTTAACTTATAAGTTAATAAGGAACCTAATAGACATGTATGGTGCACGGTGAAAAATTGGTAGCATAACCTCTCTTAATTGAAAGCACATGCATATAAGTTTTTGCTATTATATATTTTGAGTAACTCATACAAATCAGGTTGGGCATGCTGGGGTACAGAAGCCTTTAATTGGTACCTACTTAATTTGTTTGAGTTTGGTCAATACATAAAACCCACATGGCAAGCATGAATTGTTATGGTTATACAACCTAAGGGGAGTAGCTATTGTCATTACATGAGCTATAGTCGAGTGATGAAAGTTTAGGGCTACCTAAGTATGATCCTTATCAATAGTTCTAGCTCATCACAAGCATAACGACCGATGGGTCACCATTTTATATACCATATTGTACTAGACTTAGGTTGGTGGATCTCCTTAACACCTTCTCACATTGAATGAATGTAGGGTGTGCTTCAGGATAGCACCGATGCTAAAAGGGACTCCTAACTTAATTTTAAGGCTTTAGTATAAATGCATAAATTGCAATTTTAAATGGAAGTAAGATTAATAAGAAACAACTAATTATAAGAACTTAACCAAGATGATTATAGGAGCAATGTCTCTTAGTTCCTAGTGAAGTTGCTACTGTGACACACACTGGATTCCACTCAATTTCGATTGGATTCTTGAAGGCCTACTTTTAGGGTCTAAGATCGAATGAGGCTTATTGTAACTCATAAACTGGCCATTTTATAATAAAAAAGGGGTTAAGCCTAAATTATTGTTGATGGTCAACCTATGAATGTGTCCAATGTAGGCTCAAAGAGGCAGGTATCATGGAGTCACCACCCAATATAACATTGAAAAATGATTTTCAACCTTTTGATGCCCAAATAAAGATCGATGTTTAGGAAATCACTCTTACTTGGCATCTCGGTTAGGTGTTGTTTTTTAGTCAGGTTTTTATTTATTAATCTATTACCTCTCTTCTCATATGATGCATTGTGATTAAATTTAAATAAATACGCCAATCAAATAGTAAAAGTAGTAAATTAAGCAATTAAATAACGTAAATCCACTACTTAATTTTAATAGAGGCAAATCATCCAAATAAATGATAAAATATCATACACAAAATGGGATATTTATTAGGCTTAGGAACATTAGTTCCCATATACATATTTACAGAAGAAAGATGAAAAGTCTTTATCAATTTTAAGAAAATATGGGATGAGTGATCCTAATTTTGATGAAAATAAGACTCTTTTATTGTGTGATTTTTATGTTGAAATTTAGACATTGGTTCATTTTATTTTGTGAAAATACAAGTTAATTAAGTATAAATTTTTTGATAACCTTTTCTAGATTATTGTGCCAAAATTCCTTTTTTACTAAATTATTACATCCCCAAAAAAAGAAATACCTCCAAAAGTGAATAAAATAACAAAATTAATAATAAATAAAGCAATACATAAAGTATAATAAAGTAAGACAAAAATAAAGCATAATCAAAATGCAATAAGAAAAAAAAAGGTAAGAGGATAAAAAAACCAATTGAAAGGCGACCTCCAAGGCAAGATTATTCTAAAAAAAATCTCCAAGAATGCACAAACATGATGACTCATATAGTACACAAACAAAGCAAATTGGTTAGTATATTAAAAGAAATCAAACTTTAAACAAATTAGATAATTAAAAAGAATAATCACAAAACACATGTTGGAATAAATAAATAAATAAATAAATAAAAGAATACAAAATATAGATTATGTTTTGCAGAATAAAAAAAAAAGTTAAAATGCATCTAAACTTGCAAATGGTCTATCTTAACAAAAATAACATTAAAACATGTTAAAAAGGAAGAAAAATAGGGCCACAGATGCCCTAAAGGCATGGACGGACGCACAAACAAAGAAGATAGATAGGATGAGAAGAATGCACCGCGATGTCCCATCTATTGCACTGACAGACGACTGTTTGTGATGTCTTTTTCCCATTTATAACTTGAAAAACCCGTTTATGACTCGAAAACCAGACACAAAAGACAAAAATCAACTTAAAAAATAATAAAAATAAACCTTAAGCCTTAAGCATGCAATATGAGAACTCTAAAATATGTCAAAACTATGAAAATAATAATAAAACACAACTCAAGTTACTCTAAAATAGATTAATCATGAAAATATAATAAATAAATCAAACTATCTTGTTAGGCATTGAAGAGAGAATACAATAACATATAACATACGATCTTATAGATTAAATTATCATTAAACAATTGTGGCATTATAGGTATCATAAATAACACATCAAATAAAATAAAAAGCCATCATAAGAAAAGTTTAAAGACAATTAAATGCATGGTTATGTGATAAATCCTAAAGAGAGAAAAAACTTAAAGCCTATAATATTACCATCAAGATTTTTAGTTCTGTAACTTCAGGGACAACGATTTCAACTCTGATCCTTTATACTCACATTAAAAAAACAAAAAAAGAAGATTTGTGTGTTTTTATTTGTTTATGATTGAACAAAGCTCTTGGCCTTCAAGAATAGAGAACAATTTTTCTCCCTCTTAAAGAACCTACCCCCTTTTCAAAAATTCTTAAGATTTCCTATTTTTTAAAGTTTAATTCCCCCAAAAAAATCAAAATTTGGCCTTTTATCTCTCGAATAAATTTTGGAAATCAACTCCAACTCTAACTCTCCAGAAAAGGTAAATAAAATGCCTAAAATTGGATGCTGATTAGATCTCTAAAATCCGATCTAAATCCAAAATTTTTTTAAAACTAGAAAAATGTTGGAAATTTGGAAATAACCCCATAGATGTCCATCTGTCACTAACAAATGATCGTCCCTCGTAAAATTCCCTAGAATTTACAAAAATGCTCTTAATCTAACCTAAACTAAAGGATGACAACCACAGATGGCTATCCTTCTATGATAGACATCTGTATGTCATTGCCAAGGGCCAAAATCAAGATTTTTTAAGGTTCTTTTCAAAAGATTTTATAAAATCATCTTAGAAAACCACAAAACCTTTTATGAAAATATAAAGATCAAGGTTAAATCTTCAAGATTCGTGTTCATTGTCAGAAATATAATAATTCCTTATCATCGGGTAACCTTGATCTAAGTGCCTTAGGTCATGGTGTCTATAGTTGGTTGTTTGTCAAGGCTTTTCTATAAATAGCTTGATTTTCCTTGGTTTTTATGCCTTGACCCTTCCTCTTCCAAGTAGCCTCTCCTCCAAGTATTTCTCTCTTCTCTCTCTCTCTTTTTTTTCCTTCTTGTTCACTCTAATTTTAATTGCAGTCCTTTTATTTTCATTATTTATTATTTTGACACCTAGAATACACAAATATTTTCACCATGTTGACTCTAGCTCTAACAAAATTGCACAAACTGCTGGATGACCCAAAAACCTAGGAGAATCATATTCTAACCCTTTACTCTAGCTTGAGGTTCTTAAGGAGAATGAAGATATATAGAACTCTAATTTTGTTTACCATTTGATACTAGGATCCAAGGTTTCACATCTTCAAGTCCACTCATCAAGAGTTATGCCCCTTAGCAAAGGAATTTTTTGAGATCGCCAACATAAGGCTTGCACCTGGAACTCTTTCATGTTTACCTTAGTGAGTCCTTGAATATTCAAGGGAAGTGATAAGAGCTTTAGGCCTTCTTTCTTTTGAGGTGATTGGCCTAGTTCTCTAGGGAATGACCTTTTCATTAGAGGTGGCAATTGATGTTTTGGATGATTTCTCTGATGTGCTTATTATGATAGTATCAAACCCCATAGGTATCTAGTTTCCTTTTGAAAGCCCACTTTTAGGGCTCAAAATCGACTAAAGGTTCATTTAACTTGTAAAGGTTGGTCACTTCATAATAGATAGGGTTTCATTCAAATCCATTGTTGATGATCAATCTATGAGGGCATTTGCTAGTAACCAAAAGGTAGGTACCATGGAGTCCCCACCTAATAAAACTTTGGAAAAGTCAATCCTAATCTTATAAGGCCAAAACTAGAGATAATTTGGGACCTCACTCTTATTTATACCTTTGGGTAGCATTATATAAATGAGTTTTAATGATTAATTTATTTTATTGCTTTTCTCACACAAGTTATAATGCTGGAAAAGTAAGATGCACTTAAGCATGTTGAAAAGCCATAAAGCAAAAAATATTGAAAGCTGTAAAAGTATGGCATAAAAAGCATTAAAGAATATAAGAATAGATGTAAAGATAAACCATACACAAATTAGGGAATTAATTGAGTTCATTTGGATGAGGATGTTGGTCCTCGCATGCACCTTTACAAAAAAAGGTAGAGTTTTGGATGTATTTTGGATAAAAATGAGGACATTGGATCCCTTGATGCTTTTAAAAATGGATCACATCAATTGATTAATTTAGGACCAAATTCTCAACTAATTCAATCTCAATAAGAGAAATTAAAGGATTATTCTTAATGAGGGAAAAGGAGAGAAGGCATGTTAATACTGAGCTTTACTGAACCAACAAATAAGCATAATGCATACCAAGTGACTTCTGTGTATGTGTGTGTTGAAGGCTAAAATAGATTTTTCATCTTTTAAAAGAAAACTTCGAATGCAAAGTCGAGAATAAGATTTAACTCGAATGCATAAATGCAATCATGGCTTCCTAGTTGAAGCTAAAGAAGCACTATATGCCTCTTCTTACATACCAAACCTTACAAGAAAGTCATCTTCGCTAGGTT
The DNA here is from genome assembly GCA_037975025.1 of Excoecaria agallocha. NCBI lineage: Eukaryota > Viridiplantae > Streptophyta > Magnoliopsida > Malpighiales > Euphorbiaceae > Excoecaria > Excoecaria agallocha. Next base: position 21,513,130 of record CM075807.1, read on the forward strand.
GGATGAGATTAAACCTAGAATCAGGAGGTCTTACATTGGTTATAGTGTTAGGCTTGGGTGAATAGCTAACAAATAAGGGTCAGATCGCTAGAGAAAAATGACCACTATGCTTTCTTAATTAGTGGGAGGATTATTCTCTACCTATTTGCCTGCTATCCAAGCATTCTCGCACTTGGCCTTGATGATCTTCAACTTATCAAAGTATTCTATTTTTAACCTTGATAATTCTCATATTCGGCCTTGTTGTAGGATAATAGTTCAAGGTCTCCCCTTTTTATTTTCATTTTGTTTCTTCTTCTTCTTCCTCCTTTATTTCTATTTATGTTTATTTCATCAAATAAGCTTAATTCTTTATAAACAAGGTTTATACCAAGGATTGCTAGAAATTAATCTTCCCTGTTCTTGAAATGTGAAATTAGCTTTTCCATAATGATTATCTTCCTAAAGGGAAGAAAAAATCATTTTGAGTTAAGGGTTGTTTTAATGTGTGTAATAATGAAATGAGCATGCATTTAGTATGCTTAGAGTAAAGGCTCAATGGGCTGGCAAATGACTATGAAATTAGGGGAGGAGAAAGTCATCTAGAAGTTATACCAATAAAGGCTACCTAAATCATTTTCTAGATTTGGTCTCATCCTACGGTCACTTCAACGAATAATGAGAAATTTTCTAGTGCTCTTATTGAGTTCTATCCAATCCCCTTATTTGCAAAAACTTTTTCCCCTTTTTTTTGAAACTGGCCTGAGGTGTTCAAAATTTAGAAATAACTTTGTATAGCCAAGGCTTTTATGCAATTTAGTCGCCAGAGATAAAACATGACTATCTCTTGCTCAGCTCATACTTAAATAAAATACAAATTTCTATGATTGAGACTAAAACCCATTCATAGCTGAGAATTACTAAGATAAAGTAAAATTTCAAATTAAAAGTTAATTGATAATAAGTAATTATATCAAAATTTTGGACATTACTTAGCAAGATAAATCAAACTTAAGGTATAAACAATTTTAATAAGAATACTCCTTGAAATTTGGAGAAGGACAAAATTATGGTGGTCACTTTATATGTGTCAGGAAGACAGTGTCCCTTGAATCTCTAAGTTTTCACACATAGAGGGCTAAGCAAATCATTGAGGCAAGGGTAGCAGAGTATACTTTCACTTTACTTGCAAGGTTATGTGTAACAATTTATACAAACAATTGTGTGTGCATAAAGAATTATGTGTGAAGAAAAATACACAAAATTATATAGGAGATGCACATAAGAAATTACACATGTGAGACACATGTAATGAATTATAGTATGTACAAAAGGATTATGTGGGCCAACACATGCATAAAATTGTATATGAAACATTTACAAAATGTATATATGTGTGCAAATATATACAAGAAATTATATGCATTAGAATAATCACATTAAAAGAAGGCATGTAAAAATGTAAAAAAATGCAAGAATGGATGCAGAAATGCAAGAATGTATGCAAAAAATGCATAAATGTGTGCATGGAATGCAGACATGTAAGAATCAATGTATGCATGAAATACGAGGCCTACACCTCAAGTGGTTAGGGGATCTTGTCTTGAATGCAATCTAGCTGACAATACACGTGCATCTTGCTCAGAACTTTTGACCTCTATATAAGCCTTCTCTAATTATCTCTGTTTAGTTTTTTTTTTCTTTGCCTTTTATCTGAGTTCTTGTATTATTTTCAAGGTATATAATCTATCCCTTTACAAATCGTACATACAATTTGATACCCCCAAGGCACTTAGAAAAGAATTTTCATGTTGAATTTTATACTTTATTCAAAGTTGAACCCCCTACTCGGAGAACTTGTAGCTATCAGAAACTACCCTCTTATCTCTAAGACCCTACCTTGTGTCTTGAGTTGCAAGCTGACTGCCAAAGGAGAGGTTACTAGTGCCTTATCTTTACCAATAACTTCTTATTTATATGGGTGCCTAAGTCCCCAAAAACATTGCAAAAGCATTTCTACTTTATTTGGTTTAAGTGATACAATTTTATCCTTGTCGAACCACACTTGATTCCATTTGCAATATTTATAAAGAGAAGACTTATAGACACTAAGATGTTGTTCTCCTCTATGGTGCATAAGAATATCAGAAGAAGCATCTGACATAGGAGGTGTTGTCGTTACTACCTTGGAATTAAACACATTTCAGCATGTGGCTTTATGCATGCCATAGGTTTCTCTTGATAGATTAACCATATTTTTATACCTAACTTATACATGCATCTCTATTTACATACATCATGTAGCAATAACAACAATTCATGACTAGACATGTAATACAAGAACATAGATCTTAATTTAATCTTAAGGGGTGACACCTCCCGTGCATCGACTCCTATTATCAGTTAACCCTTATAAGTTTTCTTGAAATTTTGAATAGGTCGATTTAGGTAAGTTGGGCTTGACATTTAGGCTTGCTTACTTGACTGACTTGGATTTTCTATTCAGGTTTGCTATTAGAAAGGATAAGAACATCATGTTGTAATGTTTTTGTCATTTCTTGGGGTGCCATTATAGGTATGGACAAAGTTATAATTATTTTTATTTCTTCCTTTCAAGACTTAGTCCAAGAGTCAATACAGATGCACTGAAAATGCCTCTATGTTCGAGATTAAATAAAAAATTATGTTTGTTAAATCAAAGTCTTAGAAATAGGCTATGATTATTTCCATGCATGATGTAATAAAATATTACATTGCATACATAATAAAAGCTCATATTGTCATACCCTAATACCGACTTACAATCAGTACATCTATCATGCCTTCAGCAACCAAAACTCACAACAATCATTCATCAATATGTCATCATATACAGATATGGTGTATGCATACTTCAATAGTTAAACTGAAAAGTCATGCAAACAGTTATAATATGGCAATCATACATTAACCACCACAACAATGGAAGGGCAAGCAAGCATGGTAATTTAAGTTAAGATTACAGTCCTCCATATTACATTACCCCCAATGAAGTATGACAAAATACAAGACTATTCAAAAGAACTATCCACAAAATATCCTACATCTAATAGTTTGAACTGACTCTTGTTGGCCAACCGATGCAGAATTAAGTCCCTGAACGACCACCAGTCAAACCTACACGGATGTAAAGCAACCGTGCTAAGCTATAAAGCTTAGCGAGGAGATAACATACAAAAATAATAATAATATAATTGACCAATAGAGTTAAGTGAATGTAAATATCTTTACACAATATTTCAATAAGCACCTTAACATACTAGTATCAGAAGGTTGTCTCAATCTGACAATATGGCCAAAAGAAGCGAATATAAAACATGGTAATCAATCATTCACATGCTTGCATTATACAGATAAAGAAATTGATACGTGTATTTCTTTTCTTTAGCAATTCTCTTAAACTTAATAGCCTGCCTAAGTACTAGTTCCAAGGGGTGGATAACGGGAGCAATGGATACCCGAAGGTATCAAACAATAGATATCTCGAAGATATCAAACAATAAACCCAAGTGGTCGGACTATGGTTCCATCAAAGGAGCAATCAATGGACCCAAACGAGGTCAACTATGGCAGTTGCAACTATATCCCTTTAGGCATGCCTATCTAATCCACAATTGAACTAAGACCCGTAGGTTTAACCACTTAATCGAAGGAACATTTGATTCATCAAATTACTTCTTATATAATGCAATATTTCTCAAGCCACAATTCACATCCGAATTTACATTCATACACATGTGATGGTACAAATATTTGTCACCTCAACTTATACTCATATATTGCATATTCATTTTCATTCAAGGATAATTCTCAAACCTACCTCGCATAAACATACATACTTTCATAGTAATCTCATTTATTATGATCACATATCGAAGTAAGTTTTAATTAACACTACTTGATGAGCCTACCATGATCATTTTACCTTAATTGTTATGTCTTGACAATAAAGCATAGCATAGAACAATCACATATTACTGCTAGTGATCATACCCACTAAATGTGCCTATTAGGTCGCGTTAAAAGGGTTCATTATTGTTATAAAGAGTGTTAGATTAGCCGATAATAATGTGGAAGTGATTTGGGAGATAATTGGAACAAATGTGCAAAATGGAGAAATGAAGGGTAGTGGACTAGCACGTGGCCGTGTGCCTCACAAGCATTAAAGCTTACGTGGCCATGTGCTCCATAAGCTTTAAGGCTTGCATGGTCGTGTGCCTCACAAGCATTAAAGATTGCATGGCCACGTGCTCCACAAACTTCAAGGCTTGCATAACCACGACTTCACAAGCTTCAAAGCTTACGTGACCACGGTTTCACCAGTTTTAAAGCATGTGTGACCACAGTTTCACAAGCATCAAAGCTTACGTGACCACGTATTGTTAGGGTTCAAGGATCGTAACGCTTCGATAAGAACATAATAACTTTGTAGGCTATAATATCTTACCAAAACTCATCTTAAACCAAATATCTTTCATTAATCATCTTTAACTTCCTCTAAAGAACCAAAGAACTCAGATAAGAAAATATAGTTTCTATAAAACATCTACAGACAATAATGGAAACCACGATACTCCCATACCTGATTAGTGACATTCTTACTCTTTCAAGATCCCCTTGCCTTTATCCTTGCTTGATTCTCCTATAACAAGCCACAAAAGATACTAAGCTTTCCTTCTTGTACTCCTAAAATATTGCATTAATAGTAAAGATATAAGGGAGAAGTTCTTCTTACCAAACCCTAATTCTAAACCCAATGAAAGAGATAAGGAGAAAACGTAAAAGAGAGAATGTGATGGTCTTCCCCTTTTGATAGCCAGTGATATCCTCACTAGAATCATGTGGGGAAGACGATCAATTAATCTTTTAACCTTATTCTCTAAGTCTTTCACTTATTAAGACCCCTCCATCTCATAATTTACGATTTAACCCCAAAAGAAACTTAAATCATAAATCTTATCCCAACATCTCTTTTATCATTCAATTAATCCCTTTGTCATGAATTCAACTAAAATTACCACATTGCCCTTCAAGAAGCTTTATCCTAGAGTGGCTATAACCATAAATTTTTTTAATTGTACATATAGCATCATACGATTAAACATATTCCCTACTAGGGTCATGATTAGGCCCTCACACATATTTTAGAGACACACTCTACATTTGTCAAAAAGTGGCTTGTTAATTCCTTTCCTACTGTAGGAATAGATACCAAAAAGTCCTTCAATGTCTCAGGCTTTTCCTTTCCTGGATGGTACCCCCAAGATTAGTGATGATGTAAAGCTTGTAAAGGAAGCATTAATTCTCCCCCTTCGAGATCGGCACTTGCTGGGTGTTAATCAAACCTTGAAAAAGAGCTCTTAGAGGATGTCAGTAATCCATTTTCTATCCTGTGTGCTGGTGGTAAGCATACTACCAATCAATTATGTATCTAGGTTTCCCTTGGCTTACGGTTAGCTTTGCTGGTAATGGTTGTAACTTCCCTTGCCTACTGAGATAAGTGAGGCACCAAGATAGTGGCTTACCTATGATGGTATAATAATTCCCCTTTGTTCTTGTGGTTAAAACTTTTGCAATCCCGTTATTTCCCCCACTTAAGTCTCTATTTGTTTGCTTATTTCCATGATTGCCTCTTTTTTCACTCATAGCTTGGGCTTTTTCTTCCAAATATTCTCTCTCAGCTTAGATAGCGATGTCCTTGAGAGATTCCCAGTCTTTAAGCTCCTTCATTTTGAGCTTGTATCTCAGATAGGGACTAGCATTTCAAATGAACAACCTGATCTAATTGGTAATATCTAGCTTCTTCTTCATTTCCATCACCTTGTTCCTTTATTGGGTAAGGTGCTTGTGGAACATTTCTTCTAGTTTTTAACGTAGTGACCCTAGATCCTTTAAGGTTACTTCTAGTCTTGTGCTACAATTATACTATTTTAAGAATTCCTCTAGTAATAGATCCCAATCCTCCTTCGTCCTGTGATCTAGCTTGTGGTACCACTTGATGGTAGGGCCAATTAGACTGAGATAGAAATACTTAATCTTCTATTTCGTAGTTAGGGTCATACCCTTCATGATTAATGTATACTGCTTGATATGAGCTGAAGGGTCAGAAGTACCATTAAATTGGGGCAAGTCTAGTATCATAAAGCTCTAAGGCTATAGCTCATCTCCATTTAGATCTCTATCTTTGAGGTCCACTCCCCTGCTGGCTGACAAAACATGAGCTAGGGCCTCATTCCTTTCTTCCATCTTTTTCAAAATTGAGTCCTCTATTATAGGTACCTTATTTCTTGGGACTTATGTCACTATTGGCCCTTCTTCTTCCTTGGGACTAAACTCCTCTCCGAGGGCAACACCTTTATCCTTTCACTACTCAATAGGCAAAACTCTTGATGTATGACCTGTTAGAGAGTATGCCCTAGAACCCATGTAAAAGGGATGAATTTCATATGTATGAATTTATATTTTTAATAAAAGGCATTATTCATTTATTAATGCTATTTTAAATACATGAGTTTGTAAATCTTAAATTAATAAATGAAGTCTTTGATATTATAAACATAGTGCAAAGGCAACCATGAAAGTGTTCATGATATGAGGTGTCTATTGCATGCAAATGTGTTAATATCTAAATATCCCTAGTCATAGAATGAACAAGATAGGACATTGTTAATTCGAACAGACTAACTCATGTTATGCTTCCTGAATGGTCCAAGCAGTGGTTCTTATAATTGTGATTATAGAAGATAATCAAAGCTAACATGTGGATGCTTGTTAGAAGAAAAAGTTCATTAGAGACCTACAAAGTGAATCCTCACATGGATATTAAATCTATGTCAGTGAGGAATCTCTTTATAGCAGTTGTGCAAGTATCCTTGGACTTGAGATCACCAAAGTTATCTTAAGTAATAAGTGGTATATTTTCACTCCATAACTGATTACTTCCAACTGGGAGTGAACATAGTTAGGAGATTAGGTATATCATGACCTACTTGAAGATAGTTGAGTGATTGACAAAGGATTCACCATCCCAGATTTAATAAGGGAAGTTATCTCGCATGATTCTATAATTGCCTTGTTCAGAAAATCTCTAGCCAGAGTAATATGCCAATATAGATAGAGATCCATGGAGGGCATTTCGGGAACAATGGTTAAATTAATAGAACATACATAATTAGATTTATATGAGTTGACAGAAATCCATACTTAGAATCTAAGAGTGGTGGAAGGAGTAATTACACGGTAACTGTTTTTATGGAAAGGTATAGTCAAACCACTTGACTTTCCTACATTTGGGTAGTCATGATGCCTAGCTAAAGGCCAATCATGATTTGTATAATAGTGTATCAAGAATATCAATAGGGATTAATAAAATGATTTAAAGAACTTTAAATCATGTGAGTTTTGAATAGAACTGACAATTAGATATTAGACTGCCAATATGGATAGGAACCCCATAGGTCACACACATATAGAGAAAAAGGATAAAATGGTAAAATGACAAGGATAATAATATTTGATATTATTATGGGGATAGAAAAGTGAATAAGATAATAATTAATTAAAGAGTTTAATTAATTATAATCAAGTAAAATTGTTTGCAGAACTTTTTTGAAATGTTTTGCAAATTTGGACCTAATTGAAATAATGTATTTCATAATTGATTATTATTGAAGTATAAGTATTATAGGGCTGATATAATAATTAATAGGTCCATTGGAGGAATTATAAAGGCCCAAAGAAGTGAAGTTGGCATAAAAGCCCTCCAGAAGAAGGGCCACAAGCCAACTCCAAAACAAACGGCCTTAGAGGCCTACTTCTTAGACTATAATAAATTACATATGTTAAATAAGTGTTGTGGAGCCTACATATTTAATTTGGTTGGATTTGGAATTCATTTGAATAATTAAAACTAAGTATTTGTACAAAGGGCCTAGTTTGTGGGTTTTGTGCATATTCTTTTGTGAAAGGGCTTAAATTGGATTTAATTGAGCCCAAATAATTATAAATAATTCCAGAAGCCCAATTAATAATTCTCCATCAATTTTAAAGAGCCCAACCCCATTATGAAGTTGGATTTTTTAACCTAACTATAAAAATACAAGAGATGTGAAATTAGGGTTAAGTGTGAACAATTAAGAAAACACTCTCTCTCTTTTCTCTCAACCCTAGCCGCCACCTTCCCTAGCTGGCATCTAGGGATTTCAGCTAGCCCTTGTTCCTCCCAATTGTTGGTTCTTTCAATCCATCTCTAGTGTGGATTACTCATTGGAGGTGTTCGATTTTGGACACTGTGGTTTGCAACAACTCGGTGAGAAGTAAAATCAATTGTTCAATAAAAATCAAAGGTGATTTTTCTTATTCTCATTTATATGTATCTTGTAAATTTATGGAAAGATCAGATATATTGGTTATAAATTTTAAATTTTTCTTATGTATGAGATGCATTTAACCGATAATTCCCAACATGGTATTAGAGTCTCGGTTTTGCCATGAATATATATTCTATATTTTTTATGCGGAATAAGTTTTATTTTTGAGTTATTTATTTCATGAACTTTAAAATATTAAATTTGATTGTTCATTAATGAGAAATATTGATTTCTGGATATATGTGTGATCAAATAAATAAAACAAAATCAAAAACGATTTTTTTGAGAAAGGGATCATGGTTTTGGCATGAATGGCTTTTAATTTTAGGGGCTGTTCTAAATTAATTTTTTATAGATCCACTCTAAGATCATTTTGATGATAATTTATGTGTTTAATATGTGCTATTAAGCCATAGGATCAAACGAAATTAAAATCGAACAAGTTTTGCATGAAAACTAGTTTAGTCGAAAAGTTTGATAAATTGGTGTTCTTGGTGTGTCTTGATGTGTTCTTGTTTAGAATGATTTTTAATCTTCTAAATCATATATATCTGATATATTAAAGTGTTTTTAATTAATTTTATTAATTAAAATGGGCTTTAAATTAATTGAATTAATTTTAATTCATTAAAACCACTTAATGGGCTTAATTATGTTTACAGACTTGATTTAAATTAATGAATGACTTGGTGGGCCCAAGGAGCTGATTTAAATTAAATATTATAAACTATAATTAAGTTTATTAATGGATTTTAAGGGCTGGAGTGGGCTTGGCTCATTCCAAAAGGCCCAAATGGTCCAATTGATACAAAACTAGTTTGTGTGTGAACACACTTTAGGGTTTTATTGTGTGGGTTTCGGCCTACCCTTGTTATAAGCCCAAAATTGATTTTTTAATTATTTAATATAATTAATTAATTAAATAATCAATTTATAAGTATTTAATAATCAATTGGATTGATAATTAAGGCAAGAACACATACATGCAAAGTGGTTTCCTAAAATGAAAGTTTCCAAAATGAAAAAGTTTCCTAATTTGATCACATTATTAAAATAACTCAAATGTTTGTTTCAAGAGTTGAAACAAAGTTAGTAATCCATTATATGTTTTACTTTAGGCATTAGAAATGTATATAAGGGTGTATGATTGGCATGATAGATAGTTATGGACAATGCCCAATGTGATTGAGCATTATGCATGTTTTGGCCCAATGAGGACTTTCATATCCTGGCCACTTGTTTTTGGTTTATATTTCTTTTTCAAATTGTAATTTGTAATTAGATTACTTAGATTAGAATTAGAGATAAAAATGGAGACCACTATCAAGGAGCAAGATGGGCCGGATGGAGATCCAACAAGCTTGAAGATAATGTAATTATTTTTTACTTGTTTAAATCATGCATACTACCTAGGTGTGACCTTTTGATTTCCCTTTTGGCTCGGGGAAATCAATATAGTAAAGTTCATAACTATACCATATTTGTATGCTTATATTTATATGATAGATATAGGATGCATACCAATGTATGCCAACCATGTATGATGAGTTTTAATTAACTAAAATCCTCAAACAAATACTAAGGTATATAAGCCTTCCATTAATTTGAGGAGAACCAGAGTTCTTTATAGTATGGGTTGTTGACCACAGTTAAGCTCACATTATATCGAATATGTTCAAATCTAATTAAATAGGTCATCTTAGCTAACCCATTAGTTTGTTGACCACAATCAAGGCTAATGGTTCTAGAGGCAAGATTAGGGAATGCATATATGATATGCATGTATCAAGAGTTGATAACCTAATGATCCAATAGTTGTGTAGAGACACAATTGGTATAGAGATTCCTACCTTTCAAGGGTATAGAGTTTGGCTTGTTGACCACAGTTAAGGTCAAATTACATATCAAGGATTGGATATTGGCCCACTAAGAAAACCATCGGGTTTTCTCGAATTATATAGTGAGGGTTATTAAATCACAATAAAATAATGGGAGTAAATGGTTTAATTTGGTTGGATTTGGAATTCATTTGGGTAATTAAACCCAAGTATATGTACAAAGGGCCTAGTTTGTGGGTTTTGTGCATAGTCTTTTGTGAAAGGGCTTAAATTGGATTTAATTGAGAACAAATAATTATAAATAATTCCAGAATCCCAATTAATAATTCTCCAGCAATTTTAAATAGCTCAATACCATTATGAAGTTGGATTTTTAAACTAACTATAAAAATCCAAGAGATGTGGAATTAGGGTTAAGTGTAAACAATTAAGAAAACACTCTCTCTCTTTTCTCTCAACCCTAGCTGCCACCTTCCCTAGCTAGCATCTAGGGATTTCAGCCAGTCCTTGTTCCTCCCAATTGTTGGTTCTTTCAATCATTCTCTAGTGTGGATTACTCATTGTAGGTGTTCGATTTTGGACATTGTGATTTGCGACAACCTGGTGAGAAGTAAAATCAACTATTCAACAAAAATCAAAGGTTATTTTTATTATTCTCATTAATATGTATATTGTAAATTCATGGTAAGATTAGATATATTGGTTAAAAATTTTAAATTTTGCTTATATATGAGATGCATGTAACCGATAATTCCCAACATGACCCGTAGACTTGACGGCTAAAGAAAGTGTCACTATATTAGCTACAATAAAAGTGCCCTTAATAGTAGCTGGTTCCCCATGTACAATGGCAAGTGCTGAGGGTTGCTATTCGATGGGTTGTACCAAAGCGGACATCATCTCACTCATCATAGCCCTTATCCTCTTTTTGAACTCATCAAATCTTTTGTCCAACACTTGATTATCAGAAGCCCATATCTATGATGGATCTACCATCACTATAGTTCTTAAATTTATTCAAAAATATCAATCAAATCCAAATTTGCCACTGATTATGATCCTGCTTCCAACCGTCTTGGATGAAGCTTTCACACAAGGTGACTGTTAGGACCTCTAAACCACTTAGGTGACTCTATGATGGCTGAATCAAGAATAAGATGTTAGAATGATGTATAAGATAAACATGATACATAAACATGCTAGGTATACACATGGTAATGGCATACATCTGATGCATGGCACATAAATGTGTTATATACATGATGCATGGTGAAGTTACACATTAATGCATGAGAGTGATGCACATAAATGACATTTATCCAATGTGTGACTTAAATGTAGCATGAAATACAATGATGTGTAATGTAAAAGTGATACATGAACATGTCATGCATATAATGCATAGGAAGAATTCTATACACAAAGCATAATATGTAGGCTAATAAAAAATTTAATGTAGAATGTGTATTTTAATGGCACATAAAACAAAATATACACATTTTTATGGTAAAGAAAATTTATAGATAAAATGCACGTGTTTTACATTATCATATCATTATTGCTATCTACACATAAAATAAGATGCATATATATCTAAATTTTATTTGGTAGAAAAATTATGCACACAAGATTTACATATTTTAGTTCTTATTACATGGAATGATTTGTGCAAGCAGAAACTATACACATGAGATGATATATGCATACATCAAGAATCTATGCATACAAAACATGCACATTTTATTATTTATTGTCATTACTATTATTTTTATTATTTTATTAAAAATGCATGCATGTGTATACAATATAGATGAACACATGAAAAAGAAAGGAAAATCCTCTCAACCTTATTGCTTCCACACAAGAGGCGAGATTAGCTCATAGGTTAATAGGGAACCTAATGATTGCATATGGTGCACAATGGAAACTCAGCAACATAACCTCTCTTTATGAAAAGTGCATGTGAATGGATTTTGGCCATTATGTATTCAAACAATCTGAGTAAACTAAAATGCACCCACCGAGATATGAACGGCTTTGATGAGAAAACATCTAAATTTATTGGGATTTATTCAATATATATAGGCCCATAGCATAAGCAATTTATTATGGTGAGTGCCCCTTAGTGGAAGTGTCTATGTCATTACATGGGTTTTAGTCTGGTGACAAATCTTTAAGGCTACCCAAGCATGGTTTCCGCTAATGGGTCTAGCTCATTACAAGCATAACGATTGATTGAGTCACCATTTGATATACCAAAACGTATGAGGCTTGGGGTCCTCTCTAACACTTCCTTACATTGAGTGAACATTGGGTTGTGTTTTGGGAATGCACCAGGGCTAAAAAAGCGACGCCTAACTTAATTCTAAGGCCCTAACATGAATACAATGCAATTTTTGAAAAAGCGATAAAACATGTTAATCTCTAAACCCGTCTATATTAAATTAACCCAAGGTATTTTTAGAGAAAAATCTCGTGATCTTTAATGGAGTTGACATAGTAACACGCGCTGAACCCTATAGGCATCCAGTTTGTTCTCAAAATCCCACTTTTAGGGCTCGAGACTAGATAAACATTCATTTAACTCATGAAGGCTAGTTGCTTCGCAATGGATAGGGTTTTATTCATATCCATTGTTAATGATCAACCTACAGTGGCATCTGCTGGGTACCACAAGGTAGGTATCACAGAGTCGCCACCTAATAAATCATTTAGGAAAATAAGTTCTAACCTTATAAGGCTAAACTTATAGATAGTTCGGAACCTCACTCTTATTTATACCTTTGGTTAGCTATATATAAATGAGTTTTAGTGATTAATTTATTTTATCTCTTTTCTCACATGAGTTATTATGCTAGAAAAGTAAGGTGTACTTGAGCACATTGAAAAGCCAAAAACCAAAAATATTGAAATTTATAAAAGTATGGCTTAAAAAGCATTAAGGAATACAAGAATAGATGTAAAGATAAACCATACACAAATTAGAGAATTAATTGAGTTCATTTGGATAAGAATGTTAGTCCTCTCATTCACCTTTGCAAAAAGGGCAGAGTTTTGGATGTATTTTGGATAAAAATGAGGACGTTGGATCCCTTATGGCTTTTAAAAAGGGATCACAATAATTATTTCATTTAAGATAAAAAATCTTTTGTGATTATAATGAAAAATCATAATTTTTACATATTATTTTGGGGATAAAAATTGGGATTATTATAGAAAAATCCTACTTAAACTTGTATAAAATCATTTAATGATTTTTTAGCTTATCACTTGAAAAAAAAAACTATTTATTTCCAATAAATGGAGAAAGGCATGAAAGAATAATACAAGAAAAAACATACATAAATCAAGTATTTATTGAATTGGGAATATCAATTCCCTCATGCATATTTATGAAATCCTTTTTGTGTGATTTTTTTTGGGATAAAAAAGTGAACATTGGTCTATTTTATGGAAAAAATCCAATTAATTTAATTTGGATTTTCCTAATTATTGTGTAAAAACCCATTTTTTACTAGCTATTACAACTAATTATGTAAAAATCAAGAAAGAAAATGATAATACAAGCCCAAAATAATGAACAAATAAGGAAATAAATCCTAAGCTAAGTCGCTTCCACTTATTCTCCAATCCGACTCGAAATGTACGTTTGGGCATTTTAAGGAGACAAAAAATAATATAAATTAGTGAAATAATTAATTAAATTAAACAAGTACTAAATAATCATGATTAATCCAAAGTTAAATAGGATATAAATTGGAAAACTATAAGAAAATAGTAGATAAGACAAAATTAAATAAGTATGCGTAAGGTAAAATAATGAATTACAGTCCGTAATTCATGCAGCATGTATAAGCACATGTATGGTAAAATAATGAATAAAAATAATAAATAATGATTATATAATAAAATGAAATACATTGATACATAATTAATTAATTCAAATAAATTACATAAATAATCAATTTAATATAATGGAAATAAATTAAATAAAATGCATGATGCATCTAGAATTAATGTAGAATTTATAGGCACACGTATGCCAAAACATTAAATAAATGCAATAATTAAATACACACACACACACACTGTAATGCTCACTCTAATTCTTCCTCGTTTCCTATTATCATAAGTACTATGTTGCGCATAACGAAGTGTATGATAATCCATTGCATAGTTATCGGGACAACATTGGATCACTTGTACAAATAACATTACAATTGAAAAGATTGTAAATGGGTACTTTTATACATTGCATCTTATATTATTCAATTATATTTACATCCCAATTCATTTAGTACAAAATAGTGACTACAATAGCAAAATAAAAGATATTATCTTCATATTTTAACTCTTCCTAAGACTAGTGTTGGCCTTGTCACTGCAAATTTTATCCCTGTTGAAGAGTCCTAGCTTGAATACCTATATAGATAAACACCCGTGCTAAGCTATACTACTTAGTGGGGAATAGTTAATATGTGAACAACCACTCACAGTGATCATTCCTAAGCACACAAGCATGAACAAGGTACAAGTTTATATTTATATTAACTATGAAAGTAAGCTACATTCAAATGGAGGAACATTGTCAATACAATATTTATGAAATAAGCATTATACATAGTACATCAATAATTTAGCATATATATTATTCTCTTATAATCTTTTATAGATGCCTACCTATATTCTGTAGGTGTGGATAACGGGTGTTGTGGATACTCGTAGGTATTTAACCTATGGATACTTGAAGGCATTAAACATATGGATCCAATGGGGTCAAGACTATGGTCCTAAACAGAGATAAACTATAGACCCAAATAGGGTCAAATTAGGGCAACTACAATTGTATCCTATAGGCATGCCTATCTATATAAAACCAAGCCTTATATGCAGGCATTAACCCATTTTTCTCATCTTTCATTCAACAAGTTTAATTCATTATAATACACTTGTGTGTATATGTAAGTAGTTATATCCATTGCAATAGCATAACTATAATCATCAATGCATATTCTTATAAATAGAAACATCCGTATAAATTTTCACTACTAAATATTCATGTCTTCTAGTATTAGTGTTCATTTTATAACTTTATTCTTATGTTTCATTATGCTTCACACATATTTAATGTCACATATTAACTTTATTTATGTGTTTAAAATGCTCTAGAATATTTGGGGAAGTTCAAACAAGTTTCGGTGACAATTCAAGGCCTAAGAATCAAGTGTATGAGGGAATAGGGGAGGCTCAAGATCGTAACTAATTCATTACAATTGTAAGATAGATGCAAAATTGGCTCTAGAAGGGGCTCACAGTGGTAATTGATTAGTTGCAATTGTGACCACCATTTTGACCCAAGAATGCTAAAGATAGATTTTGAATTTCTACTTGTATGCTATTTTAGGCCTATTAAACAACATTTTCAGGCAAAGTGGTCTTCTACAAAGTTGTTAATTTTGGTTTCTAGTTTCTGGATCATAAAAAATCATCTAATTTTCACTTCAAAATCTCAAGATATTCACAAAACACTTTAGGCTTCTCCTAATGACAGGGTAGCAGACAACATCACAATTTAAGCCTGAGTGTGACAGTAATAAAAGCAGAATCAATCTTTAAATTCTTCACATGAAATTTTGGTTTGTGAGTCTAGTTTCTATTCGAATTAAAATTACTCAATTTTTATTTATATATCTCAAGTTATAAGAAAATTAGTCTTGATTGGTCAGATAAGCCCTACGACAAATTTTAGCTATTCTAAGAACAACTTCCCTATTGTGGTTCTCAAGTTCCATTAAGCTTAATTTCCATGATCATACCTCATTATAACATTTAATACTTCATTCACCATAAACATACACAAGGCATACACACATAAAATGATGAGAAGTTCCTATACCTTTTATACAACCCAAAAGTGCTTCCTTCAATCTCCTTCAACCTCATTTGCTTTCTTCTTGTTTCCTTCTTCTTCTACATGCAATAAATCACAAATATAAACATCCATTTACTCTAAAAATTACAATTTCTAATATGTGGGATAAAAGAAGAAAAAAGAGGAGTTTATTACCTTAATATTACTTAAATATTTCTCTCTCTCTCTCCCTCTTTTCACAAAGCCTATAACTAAAATTAGAGGGTTAATTTTTGTTGCAATGAGTTACTTAGGATGAAAATGGCTAGGTTTTGGGTAGGGTGGCCGACCATTATGAGTTTTAACTCATGATTTCCCTTCATTTCTCATGAATTCTCCAAAGAAAGGGATAAGAGTTGGGCCTCACCCTATGGGCCTTAACTAAGCCCAAGCCTCACTAGGTTTCCTTCATTCTTGAGTCCTCTCTTATGTTTCTTTCCCATTTTATTTTTTTTTCTTTCAATTTATCCCCTACATTACCCTTCATTCAAATTATACATATGCATGCTTAATGTGTAATGACCATATTGCCCTTTTCTTTTGAAATAACTACCTTTAGGTCCCACATACAATGCATTGATCAATCAAACATATATCAATCATATTATCATTTAAATACGTATAATTCTCCTAGGGCCTAAGTAGGGGCCTCACACACACACACACATATAGCTATAATCGAACACAAGGGTTTTAGAGCGTCTTGCTCCTTAAGCACATATTAGATTTTTATACTATAGATCTCATAATTATCACTGTTTAGTTTCATATTTTTGTTTAGTTCGACAATAATAAATTTGGAAGCAGTGGCCATTTTGGATACTTTGATCTTTAATGGAATAAAATTGCATGTTATTAATAGAGATTTAGGCAATACATGCTATTTA
The DNA here is from genome assembly GCA_037975025.1 of Excoecaria agallocha. Lineage (NCBI taxonomy): Eukaryota > Viridiplantae > Streptophyta > Magnoliopsida > Malpighiales > Euphorbiaceae > Excoecaria > Excoecaria agallocha. Next base: position 21,530,153 of record CM075807.1, read on the forward strand.
CTATACATCTGAAAAATAACCTAATAAGGCTATCTATTATGCCTAAATTCAAAAATGCTACTTATAGTATCCAAATACCCTCTAAGTCCTAATTTCTAACTTTATAGGTTAAAGTTTCATGTATAGTAAATCTTAATTGTTGGATATTAAGTTCTTAAACTTAATTAAAGGATATTATACACTAGATAATCTAAGTGCCAACTCAATTATCATGCAATTATTTTACTCATAAAATATTGCAAACAAATTAGCAATTAATAATTAAGCCAACACATTTATAATAAATGTTAAATGAAAATATAATATCTAAAAATAAATAAACACATTTATTTAATCAATTATAAACATCCTGTGAGGCCCCTACATATACCTTGGGAGAATGTATATGTGTATGTGTTAAAAGGATGTTACAGTTAATATTTGATAGCTTAGTCAATGAATTATAGGTAGGGACATAGAGATTATTGTCTTAAAAGAGAAAAGGAAATATGGTCATTTTACATTAAGTCCTACGTGTGCTTAATTAGAAGAAAATATAATATAGGGGCTCAATTGAAATAGAGCAGAGAAAGATTTAGGGTAAAAATAAGAAATTAAAGTAAAAAAGGGAGCTAATTGTAATTTATATAGTGTAAACAAGTGGGTCGATAAGATGTTGACACCTAGCTCCCTAGAATTCTCTAGAGAAAGGAAGAGAAATCTAGGGATTTAAGGGAGATTTGTTGGCCGACCACTTGAAGGGATAAAAGGCACCTATTTTCTCCTTAAATCCAGCTATCTTAACCCCTAAATCTAATCACAGCAATTATGAAGAGAGAAAAATTGATGGGTGAACATTTCAAAGGCAATAGCTCTCTTTTTATCTCTTCTTATTTTTCATGAAATGGAAATTGAATTGAAAAGAGTAGATAGATGTCTACACATATAACAATATGTAACTTATATGATGTAGAAGGAGAAGCAAGTAAAGGTGAAGAGAATGAAGTAGAAAGAGGTTGAATGAGGTCATTGTTTGCTAAGAGGTATGGGAACTATTCACCTTTTTACACTTGCTTTCTTAAGTAAAATGATTATAAATGGTATTTTAACGTGTTAATGAAGTAGAAACATAGTTGTGATGGTTATATGTCCACAAGAGAGGAAATGTAGGAAGAAATCATGAGAGGTAAATTTTGTCATACGGCTCACCTGACCTAGCAAGACTAATTTACCCATATGTTGAATTTTAAAGCCTCAACTTAAATAATTCAAATTGAAGAAAAACTAGACACATAGACCTAGATTGTTTATGAAGATATCAAAGACAGTTCTACTATTAAGGTCGTAAAAAATAAGCTTGAAATCGAATAATGTCTGTTGCCCTATCTTTAGGAGCAGTCTATACTATTTAATATATATCTTAAGATTTAGGACCTTAAATAGAGTGATTTTTATGATTTAAAAACTAGATACATAGGGCAACAAAAGTATATAGAAGACCATTTTATCTGAATCTAGCTAAAAATAGGTCAAAAATACAAAATAAAATGAACCAGGAAACCTATCCTATCACGAGTCAGCACCACTTATTTCAAATTGGCACATTTGGCCTATGTAATGAGTTAGCACGACCTATGCTAACTTGGTACAAGCCCAAACCTTCTTCTCTTACTTTTTAAACACTAATTTACTAGTCCAAAGTGACCAGATGTATTCTTAACATGAATTATTATGAAAATACCTACAAATATATTATGTTATTTTAAAATTTTAATAAGATAAATGAACCTAAGTGAATACTTGAATAAGAATTGATTAGTACTTTGATTGGATCTATATAAATATGTGTTAGTGTTGTATATACATGGTGTTGAAGTTATTTCACATAATTTGGAATGTTAATTGAAGACATGTATAAATGAGGGAACGAGACTATAAGAACATGCAAATATGTATGAACATACACATGATATAAACGTGTATAGATAGATGTTGATTTAAGAATAAGAGTGTGCTTACTCTATTAACTCAATTTAACATATAGCAATATGTTTAAATATAAAGATGCATAGGGTGTGTACTAAGTGAATCATATGGATAGGCATAATATATACATATGTGTGTGTTCGTTCCGATATAAGTGCAATCATTATAAACTTATCAGATAAGTATAGAAATAAAATATGTATGCATAAATATATATGTGCATATTTAATATATATTTTAGTTATATTGTATACCTTGATGAGAAGTGGAAATGCATGCATAAATAATTTGGATAGTGAAATAAATGATAGCATGAGAATAAGTGTCCTACTCATATATACGTGACAAGTTTTATTCTTTTGCAATAATTACAAATACAAGAGATGTCACAAGAACTTGTAAATGAATTATATGCTTATAGACTTGTATATATGATTATGTAAATGACTTATGCTATTAAAAAGAGAAAAGTAAAGAAAGTTAAAGAAAATGGATAACTGTTGTTTGGCTTATGTTATTGTTTAAGTTATGGATAGATAGTCATGCCGATAAGGTTATCTTGCAGCTACTACAATTTTGACCCCATTTGAGACCATAGCACAATATTGACCCCATTTGGGTTTGTTTGATTGATCCATAGCACAACACTGACCCTGTTTGGGTCCATAGTTTGAGACCTTTAAATATCTTTATCGTATCTTCGAGTACCATAGTATCGCCCATTATCCACATCATTAGAAAGGTGCATGCTTACTCAAAGAAATAATAAAAGCATTATGACAATAATTGTGATGATATGAAATTACATGACTTGATCTAAATATCACTTTTATATAAATCTATGCATAGTATATGGAAAACACAAAACTGGATGAAGTTATATTTTTTAATATGTAATTTTATAGTATTATAATATCATGTTTAAGCAATTGTAATTGTAATTACATAATACTTTCTACAATTAAGGCCATGAGTTCTATATGCACATGTTGTATTATATGATAGATTGTCATTAATCACTTTGGGAATGTTCATTCTTTATAATCATGTATTGCACATTTGATATGAGTGATTGATGTTATAACTCATGGAATAAGGAAAAGACATAATGATAATAACAAAATTAAGATCTATAATAAGATGCATAAAATACATGAGATTATAATATAAACATTGTGTGGTGTGGGATTTATTAGTTTAATTTGATGCACTTAGGCATAATTGATTAGTTTAATCGCATGTAATCAGTTAGTAGGATTTAACTATGAATTGAATTTTGTATATATACATAAGAGTCATGTGAGTGTTAAGATTAACTAACAATAATAAATATAAATCAAATAAGTTAAAATGATGTGTGTATAATCAATAGAGGTTAAATAAGTAAGTGGATTTGTAATAAGTAATGAAATCATAATATATAAGTATCAAATGTAATAATGTTTAAGAAATTTGCGAATGTATGCAATTTGATAATTTATGTGATCATGCAGACCTAAATACTTTCTTTAATGAGTGTTTTAATCTAATATGTATGTAATTAACCAATTGATTAACATACATATGATAATATAATGATTGAACATAATAAAGACATTTGCAAAATGTTATGTAATATTATGAATATACTATCTATTACTATTACTATTACTATTACTATTACTATTGTAAACTTAATGGCATACTCATTTGCATATGTGTTATTGATGACTTTTATGGAGGTTGTCCTTATAATTTATGATCCCTATTAAGTTTTAAAGCTTAGCACATGTATTTATCCATATAGGTACATCAAGCTAGGACTTTTCCACATAGACAAGATCTGCAGCAACTAGACCAACACTAGAGATAGAAAGAGACAACGTATGAAGTTTATATTTTTCTTTTTTCTTGTAAATATCATTTTGTACCAAATGAACTATGATGTTAAGCGTAATGGAATAGTTTATAACTTGTAATGTATAAAGTGTGTGTCAATGGTATTATAGAATTTGATGTTATACATAAGAATAGGTCAATGATATCATGATATTTGTGCAATAGACTATAATATGTTTAAAGATGTGCAACATAGTACATATGATAATAGTACACAGGATAATTAGAATGAGCGTTACACATCTAACAATCTCAAAAGAAAATAAATTAAGATAAGACACACTTTTCTTATACTAATAATAGGAAACATAAATCCTATCTCAAAAATCCACTAACCAATAATAAATATGACACTCATGCCAACTGCTTAAGGAGACTAGTACATCTCAAAACTAGCATCATCATTGGAAATGAATCTTTGACCATTCTACATAACTCAAAATCAATCCCATGAACTCGATCATATAGCCATAGACTGTAAGCAATGCATCCACTTCTAAGCACCATCTCGAATTTAGTGTTGCTCCTTAACACTCATCTTTTGGTTACCTTAAACAAAAAATGGATAATAAACTTTCTATAATTTCCATTTTCTATAGTCTAAGATTCAATTATCAAGTTCTATAGATTTGGATGGTGACTAGAAGACTTATTCATCACTTTAAACAAGGTCTTGTCATTACATCCCCTATCCAGGCCACCTGCCCAAATTCACTCTTGCATTTGTTCATGCATAAACACCATATGCACTATGGCATCAATATCATCAACTCAAGCCTTCTTATCCATCCTCATTTTACAAACTTTTCACACTTTTACATTAGTTTTTGCAGTGCCTTGAGGAGTCCGTGGGCATTTAGGAGTCCTTATCATCACTATTTCTATTACACATAATAGAAAAAATAGTAAGTACACTCACGTGTAAACATATAAGATTGAAATTCATTTTAATAAGAAATAAAGACATCCACATAAATATAATTTTCAAACAAATTTGAAAATTTAAGAATGCAGAATAAATAAAAATCATTTTCATCAATTTTTAATAATAATTTTATTTGGAAAAATCCAAAAATTATTTTCTGGTCCTTAGAAAATTTTCAAAAAATGATTAAAAATTCAAAAAAAATTGAGAAAATCATATTACAAAAATTAAGATGATTTGGTGGTTGGAGGAGGGCTCATGCACTAGCAAGGGTAGGCCTCATATGCCCTATGCTCGATAAGCACACCATGCACTAGATAATGTATTGTGCCGCGTGGTGCGACCCCAATAGGCCATGTGTCGTAATGTCAGACCATATATGACATATGGAAACCAATCATTAGTCCACGTGAATGCCATGTAGCATCCAGATGGACTAACAGGTGCCACATGGCAGTCAACCATTAATCCACATGGTAATTGGATGGACCTACATATGCCACATGGTAGATAGGTAATGGACCATACGTTAACTGTGACATACGAGCACAACACATTCCAACAATGTAAAATGCCATGTGTTGGACCCCTAATGGTCCACATGTCATCTTTATCTAACATGTAGTGACACATGGTGCCACCATAATGGTCTACGTGTCATTATCCCATTGGCCCACATGTTAAAATGACAAATCATGCTGACATGTGGGGATATACGACACCACCACAATGGTCCATATGTCATACCTCTATTGGGCCACGTGTCAGAGTGACTTATCACTCTAAAAGATAGCCTGTGCATGAGGGACACGTGCCTTCTAGCATGCATTCTACATAGGTGGCACGTGCACTTTACGCGCCGCCCTATAGGCTATTTTTGACAATCCGACTTTGGTTGGTGGGGATTTTTTAGGGTCTAGGAACATGATGGTGAGGTTAAAATTTAAAAATACCAACTTTCAATTTATGGTTATAGACTTTTTGCATAGTTTTTGGTGTACATATGCACATAAAAAATAAATTCCAAAAATAGCATGAAAAAAATATAAAAAATAAAAAAAATTAGGTGTTCATGCTACCTATTTAGATGTACCAAGTTTATATAAATTTTAGATCTAAAATTATAACATGCCAGAATGTAAAAATTGAGGCTCTGATACCAATTATAGCATTTATACCCTGAAAAAACATAAATCCAATAAATATGGGTAAAAGCCTTTTCCTCTTAAAGCTCAAATTCCTTTGACACAAGCGGAAGCAAGGTATCTTTCTTTTCATGCTACTGGCATAGGCGTTCAACCACACACACATATGCTGGAAAGAAAGCAACTAACTCACAGTCTAAATGCCCATTGAAGAGACTCAAGAAATATGAATAGAGATGAAATTTTTGCGTGGAGAGAGTAACCCCACTTAGGTTTTCTAAACCCATATTTATAGAGGTTATAAGAGTTAAAACCCTAGACTAACTCTTATTCCTATTTAAATTAGGAATTAATTATCCTAAACTAATTATGATAAATATTAGTAGAGTCATGGGCGTACCCAAACTCTATCAAAATTTAAAAAAAAAAATTATAAAAAATTTAATTAACAAATAAATTAAAAATAATAGAAAATAAAATACTAATTGGGAAAATATCAACTTAAAATAATATTATTAAAAATAAAACAATATTAATAATGTGATATTAATAAATAAATAAATAATAGATAAATTAAAACAATAAATTACAAGATTAAATGATAAACAAATAACAAACAAATAATAAATTAAAAGACTATATAGTAAAATGTGATGTAGTAGTGAACTTGAAAGAAAAACAAATGAATTCAATTTAAATGCATTTGGGCCAAGGAATAGTTGAATGAAGGCACGAAACGACAAAAGAAACAATAAAAACGTGAATGGTGAATGATGCAAGGTGCATAAGTGATGCACAATGAAGAACAAGTCATGCTAGAGTCATGGGCCAAAGGTGTGACTCAGCCTACAAATGAATTCCATCCTCTGGAACAATGTTAGAAACCATATAAATCAACCAAAATTCTCCAAAAACATAATTTCAACTATTTATTTCCCAAAAATGCCAAAAAAAAACTCATTAAAACACATGAAAAATATGATTTAAAGAAGAAACAACAAGATTAAACTAAGAAATATGAAAATCAACACTTAAACCCAAAGAAGAAGTTAATAAATAGTAACCTTCAAATTAATTTATTTGCTCAATTTTAACATGATTTTAATTAATTAACATGAATTAATGAGTGAAATAAGCATAAAACTCAAGTAATTACAAGTTTACAAGCTTAAATTTAATAAATCAAATATAAGAAAAAAAATCAAAGAAAATAAAAAATGAATGAATTTTTACTTCAAATTCTAATGATGGATTTAAGTAATTTTGGGACTCAAGAATATTAACCTTAGAGTTAGTTCCATTAAAGAATAAGGAACAAGTGTTTTATGGCTTTTCCTCCATTTTTGCTCTTCTCTGTAACATTCTTTTCAACAGAGTGTGCATGTTTGTATTTTTTTAGAAAGAGAGAGAGAGAAGAGAAGATGTGAGAGAAAGAGCCCCCTTAAAAATCTATCCCTTTTTGCTTCAATATCCCCTTAACATTTAATTTTGGATTGGGATGAAAGGATAAAAATCTTCTTAATTTCATCCCATGTTTCCGGATGCAGAATGCATTCCAAGAGTGAGTCACGAGGCAAGGGCGAGTCATAGCCTTGACCAATAAGTCAAAGGTGTAACTCACACCCTTTAACTTCGACCATTGACTTTGACATTTTTTACCCCTGAAACCCGTTTTAACCTCATTAATAGAGGGAAAATAGGAAAAACAGCCAAAAAGGATTTTTAAATATTTAAAACCTACAGAAGAGCTCAAAAAGCATTTTGAAAACATAAAACTTGAGAGAAAGCCTATCACTTTCACTTTTTGTCTATTTATGAGAAATATTTTCCTCATCAAGTAAAACTGATCAAGAGCCGACTTGAGACTCAATGTCTACACTCTTATTTAAGACCGATGTCATTCTACTATGTTGCCTTGGTCGGTGTTTGATAACGTCCTCTAATGGCCTGACTGGCGATTATAGGCTATTTAGTGTCACAGATGGTGTACATAGAGGGCATACTCCATTTATTTTTGTTATGGATTTTCACACTAGCTTTTCTTATTGGAAAATGATCTTTTTGGTAGACAATAGAATACATTAGCTTAGGCATTTAGAGGGAGAAAGTAGTAGAGTATAGACATTAGATTAGATACTATTAAAGATTATATTTGTTTTGTTTCATAGAACTTTGAAATTTGAACATGTGAAAAATCTATTTTTGAATACAATTAATAATCTTTTAGATACAAATATGACTTTTCTATCTTATTTCATTACACTTGATCATTATTTAACATTAATTTAGAAACACATGTTATCTAGTCTTGAAATGAAATCTTAAAAGCACCAGAACTACTATCATCAATTAGCCCTCTAGGGTTTTCTTGATTTATTATTTGCTCTCAGCCCCTAATTTTGCCAAATGATGTCTTTTTTAGATTTTCACCATGATGAGGCAGTCCCTTACTGCTCCAAATACATCATTATCTTAAAGGTAGTATGCCCTTTTTGCATTTTCACACTAGTTTTTTTATTGGAATATGCATCCTTTTGGATTTTCACATTTTTTTGCCTTATTTGTTTCCCACGATAAACTCAACTCACCCTCATAACTTTTTTAGGTCTAGTTGCAGGAGAAGTTAAGGTTGCTGATAGAGCCTCCACACTGAGCCATAAGCATTTATCCTCTAAGGCATTATATCCTTAGGTAGCAGTTGTATGACTTTCATTTGCCTTATGAAGAGGGAATATGGATGGCTATTGTGGCAGACGGCAACATCAACTTTAAATATCCTTTGCTGTCCATTACTTCTATGACTTAGGATAAACCCTCTAGATGTATTCGCTTGTATGGGCTATATCAAGCCACCTTCTACATCATTGCCCATTGTGCTCATCAATACAGAGAGCGACAAGACATTGTGAGGTGCGCCTTGGTTTTTTGTAGTGGCATACTCTTTATTGCCTTTGTGTTAGGTTATTATCAAAAGATTTAGTCCTAACTTTTTGTGAAGACTGGCATCCCTGAGATCAATGCCTGTGACTTCACTACTTCTATTGAATATAGGTGGTGGATTACCAATTCAGCGGTAGACAACAAAACCCATTAGCTTAGGCATCTGGAGGGAGAAAGCAATGGAGCATAGACACTAGATTAGATACAATCAAAGATTATGTTTGTTTGGTTTCATTAGAACTTTGAAATTTGAACATGTGAAAAAGCTATTTTTGAATACAATAATAATCTTTTGGATACCAAAATGACTTTTTCTATCTGATTTCATTACACATGATCATTATTTAACATTAATTTAGAAACACAAGTTATCTAATCTCATAATGAAATTATAAAAGCACTAGAGTTTCTATCATCACTCAACCCTCTTGGGTTTTTTAGATTGGTTATTTTCTCTCAACCCCTAATTTTTACAAATGATGCATTTTTTAGATTTTCACCCTAATAGGGCAACTAATTTTAGCAAGACCGCAATTTTTTCCAGTTTTTTACCTGTGATACTTTTATTTCTCTTCTTTTTCTTTTTGAGTCTAGCCATGTAACTTTTTGAGTCTAGCCATGTAACCTTTTCAATCTATCAACATTGATCGGTTGTCTAAACTCATTGCCATCACTATCAATTAGAATCATAGCTCCCTTATACAACAACTTTTTCAACACAAAAGGTAGAGCAACCTCTATTTGACTCACTCTACCTCTAGCAATTTAGCCTTTTGAACTACCTTTAAAGATTGATGCTCGATCTCTACTAGAAGTACAACCTCTGTTCCTTAAACCAAAGAAAATAGAATGGCTCATGTAAAAGCTCTAATTATAGTCCTATATCTCCACAGTGCAAAAAGGTAGCTTATCAATCCAATCTTTGTAAGTTCAAACCATCTTAGCTAAATTCCTTTTGACATTTTTATTGGCTACTTCAATTGCTCCGTTCGCCTGAGGTTGGTAAGGTAAAGACCTATGATGTTGAACCTTATATTTTTTGAGCATATATTTGGTTTTTCTTTGGAATTACATCCCATTATCTGACACTATATGATGAGGTAAGCCACATCTACACATTAAATTCTTCTCAATAAACTTAGCCATATCCCTAGCATCCACCTTCTTGAAAGATTCTGCCTTTACCCACTTTGTAAAGTAGTTTATGGCAACAATAATGAATCTATGTCCATTTGATGCTAGTAGATGGATCATACCCATAATGTCTATTCCTTATATAGCAAATGCCTAAGGCAGTGTAAGGTTGTATAGCTCTAAAATTGGCAAGTGTCTTAAGTCTATATATTTTTGGCACAATTGACATTCTTTCACATACTTAGAATAGTTTATGTCCATTGTGAGCAAAAAGAACCCTTTGCGTATGATCTTCTTTGCTAAAGCTATGTGAGCTCCACATACAACTATATGTACCTCCTCTATAACCTTCTTTCTCATTCAAGCACCTCAACTAAATACTGTTAGGCTATCTTTTATAAAGCTTTCCACCTACACTAATGAACTAGGTAGATAGCTTGCGAATTATTCTTTGGTCCTTTTAGTAGCTTCTTTTGGCAATATTGACCTCTTTAAGTAATTCTAAATGTCAAAATTCCAAGGCTTTCCATCATCCAGCTCAACATCCATTACTTACTTAGCTTCAAAGTATGGCTTGTTAAAATTAGAGATCAACACGAATTTCATATTAACCCCTTTTGATTTATCCCACATCGATACCAAAGTAGCTAATGCATTTACTACCTGATTCTTATCTTTAGGTATATACCCAAAAGTGCACACCTCAAATTGATTGCTTAAAGCCTTTAGAGATCCATTGTAATGCAATAATTGCTCTTCCTTTATAGACCATTCACACCTCACATAATAGACTACAAAGGATGAGTCTCCGAATACCTCCGCAGAATTTCCCCCCATAGTTAACAAGACTTCTAAATTGAAGATCCAAGCTTTATATGTGGCTTTATACCTTAACTTTTTAGCTAAGGGCAACTTCTCCTCTTCTGGGGTTACTAGAATCACTCTTACTCCAACACCCTTGTTGTTCATGGCTCCATTGAAGTACATCTGCCAACCCTATACTATTATGGCTGCGATATCTTCATAAGGAAACTTATAGGTTACCTCTTATCCCTCTAATGGTTGGTTAGCTAGGAATTATGTTGTAGCTCTCCCTTTGATAGTTTTCTTAGTGATTTACTCAATATCAAACTCCTGCAAGAGGATTAACCACCTGCCCATCTTTCTTAGGAGTAAGGGTGCATCATGTAAGTACTTGAAAGGATTTTACTTGGCCACTACTTACACTCTATAAGAATGGAAGTAGTGCCTTTGCTTCTTCGAAGCCCATATGATTACTAGACAAATCTTTTCCACCTCTACATACTTGGCTTCATAAGGTAGGAATTTCTTGCTAAGGTAGTACACTGCATACTTGATCCCAAAGTCATCTTCCTGAGCCGTCATTACTCCCACTAAACTACCCTCTATGGCTAAGTATAGAATTAAAGGCTTACCAACTATCCTCTATGGCCAAGTACAGAATCAATCTTACTTGCTGCAGACACTAGGCTCTGAGTGTTAGTCGTTATGCCCTAGGCCAAACATTTGGTCCTTTATGTAATGTCAAATTTCATTTTATAAAATTGGATTTTCTTCATGTTATTATATTGTTGGCATGTTACATTATAATAATGTTTGACTATCCCTAGTTATTTACCATTAAAGGAATAATGATAAATAAAGACTAGTATGAGTTTGATTGATAATCATATGATGATTATATATGGTGATACAAATCAAACTTATAGGTACTTGTTAGAAAACAGAGTACTAGATAGACCCGTTATAAGAAACTGCATGGGTTAATATCATTAGTGATCTCATAATAGTTATGTTATCGATCCTTAGACTTGAGATTATTATAGTATCCTACATGACGAACATTATGTTTTGACATAATCAAACACTAACTTTCATCAGATAATCATAAAGGTTATGATTGGACATGATGAGAATCATGTAGAGGATAGTGAATAATCAAGAAGGAATTTGTCCCTTTCTTATAAGAAATGTCTATTGGGCCCCTTAATAAGTAAGACTAAGAAATGCATGGCCGTGCTCAAATGAATTGATGGAGCAATCAATGTCATTTGATATTATCAGTCTACTTAGTGATCGAGAAATTATATGTATGAACTATATAAGTTTGACATGGACCATGACTTAAGTTCAAACATAGATATCGCGTGACAAAGGGATTTTAACATGTTCTATTAGGTTAAAATCGAATTATCGACATTCATGTTATTTAGGTAGTCATAATGTCTTACTGGAGGCCGCTTATGACTTGTGGGCCTGTGAAGGGATTGGGGCCTACTGCTAATTTAATATAAACCTATTGGGTTGCACACATAAAACATGATGAATGGAATAAAGGTTTATTCGGGCATTTTGAATTTTATTTTGTGATAAATTAAAATTCAAAATAAAAAATAATAATATTTATGATTAATATTATAATTATTATTTTAAATAAGAAATAAAATATTTCTTATTTTAATAAGAAAAGTGGGCCCAAATTTTTCTTTTTCTAAATTAGGGTTAGGTCAACTATATATATATATATATATATATATATATATATATATATATATATATATATATATATATATATATATATATATATATATATATATATATATATATATATATATATATATATATATATATATAATTTAACCCTAATTAAGCATACTAAATTAGAGTGGCAGCTGTCACTTTGTGTGGACAGAAAAGAAATAATTTTTTTGTAACCTTGAGAAGAATGCAGAATGATCAAACCCTAGCTGCCAAGGAAGGGAGCTAACACCTAGGGCGATTCTTTTCATCATATTCGCATGTGGATACCGGTAGAGGGTGTCATTTTGTGTGAGGCAACACCTTTAAATTTGATTTTTTTGTGCTTGAATAGGTTGGTAAATATTATATTCGCACTTATTGAATCAATTGGATTGTATGGATCCTGGTGGGTTTTTATTGTCTACTGCGATTTTTTTTAGTTATTATTTTGAAACCCAACACTAAGGCAGCTTCTAATCAAGGTTACCCAATGATAAAATTTTTCTCATAAAAGATAAGGAATAGAAGTGTCTAGCTATCCCTAAGTTATTAATATTTTCAAAATATTTTTTTTTGGGCTCCTCCATTTAGTTTTTTAAAATAGACAAAATAAGGAAATCAATTTTGGGAACTTAGAGTAGTCTTGAGTACTTTAGACCTTTCTCAGAATACATGCCTCTTAATTGGATAATTTCACATCTATATGAATCTTAAGACATAGAACTACAATTTTCATGAAGAACCCTAAACCAAATTCAATCCTTAAGATCTGCAAAATTAGGCTTCAACTTAAGTGACCCAAATTTGTCCCTGCACCTGGACCATGTTGTAGTCTTTTGGAAATATCTCCCTATATAGATCTTTTTTTAAGCTGAAACTAATTTTGAAAGAAACTAGACTTATGGAAAAACTTTCATAAAGAGAGTATGACCTAATTCTGAACCCATTGTTTCCAGTAAATTTTGAAATTCAAAACATCAATTCTATGCTCGAAAATTTCATAGGAGCAATCGTCAATATTTTGGCCATAAAGCCCAATATTCAAACTTATATTGAGTGATTATTAATTCATTAAATGATAAAACATAGGAAAAAAAAATTTAATAAGACTCCTTATCCGAGAAATGGCATCTTCTAGCCTAAAAATTGGAAAATATTTCAAATTAGGGGTCAATTGGCTAAGTTGTGCCCGAAAGTGAATACTGGCCAAAAATGAGTACCAGCCACAAGTGCGTGAGTTGTGGCTGAGACTGACATACAAAAAGCCATCTTCCTTATTTTACACTCTATAAAGATAAGGTTTTAAAGATATTTTCTTTCAATTCTTATCCCCTGTGTTTAGGCGGTGGATTAGCCCATAAAAACATAAGATTTCATATTGGGGGGAGCTCTCTTTCTCTCTCTCTCACCTTCTCTGACAAGCTTGCTCTTTGTAACTTAAAAAATAACCAAGAAAAATAGGAAGGAAATATATAAACACATATAATTCATTTGATCTTTGAGAAACAAATCTGAGCATAATATTTATGAGCCCCTACCCTCTTAATATAGTGTTCGAAATTAAGTTGTATATTGTAAATAAATTAATTTTTATGCCCTTTTTTTCATGCAAGCTACTGTAACTTTATTTATTCCTTTGTTTTCAAGTTTGTTAATTGGTTTTATATGCATAAATATTTATTATGTAGTTATTTAATTGAGATTAATAGAGTTTTAAATGAATTAAAATGAAGATAAAATGAATTCCATTTCATTGTTCATCATCTTCCACATTGGCTATAATATTCATTTTTTTTGTTTTTATGATTTTGGCTTTCAACTTCAAATATTTGATGGTTTTATGTATTATTTTGATGATATAAATTAACAAAATAAGGATTTAAGTGATTTTATGATGATCAAAATTTTTTAAGTTAAGAACCTGTATTTCTTTCCATGAAAAAATTGAGTTATGCTGGCAAGTGGCAAGTCACAGTCACAACTAGGCTGAGTGCCAGCCAGCACATACACTAGAACTTCATGTTGTGTTCGCTACTCATTCTTTCTTTTCTTTTTTTTTTCCTTAGGACATCATGTTGTGCCCACAACTTGATTCCCAGGCATGAATCCTATGTAATTCATGGCCCTTTAGCTATTTACGTGATTTAAGTTTCTTTACTTTTATTTCTATGTTACTTTATTATTATTATTATTATTATTATTATTATTATTATTATTATTATTATTGTTGTTGTTGTTGTTGTTGTTGTTGTTGTTGTCGTCGTCGTCGTTGTTGTTGTTGTTGTTTATATATTACATATGATATGTATATATTTACTTTCTTTGCACCTCAATTTATTTCATCTTTTTAATTTATCTTATTTCATTTGTTTTTACTTTGTTTTATTAAATAAATGTACAATTATATATATATGCACCCGTGCATATATATAGGATTACATTTATTTATTTTTATTTCAGTAATTTTTATTTTTTAATTTTCTTAATAAATAAATATATCAGTTGTATATATATACACACATGTACATATATACGCTTATATTTATTTATATGTGCCTTTTCATTTATTTATTTACATTTATTTTCTTTTATATTTTATTTATTTATTTATTTATTTTTTCATTTATATATATTACCTGCACACACACTATTATTTATTTATTTATTTATTTATTTACTACTAATCTTTTATATCTATCATCTTTTTCACCACACACACATACACACACACGAGGTGGGTGGAGGAATTTGAAAGCCATGGCAAATGAGTTATGGTTATTTGTAAATTTGTATTTAATTTTGTCTTTCTATTTTATTTAACAATTTGGCCTCTAATAATAAATGATTTTTCAAACGTTAACTTGAAAACTCACTAAATGGTTTTATACAAGTTTGAGTGTGATTTTTCTATAATAGGGGACCAATATCCTATTTTTTGTCCCCCCAAAATAACATGTAAAAATTAAGATTTTTCTCTATAGAAACAAATAATTCTTTTACCTTAAAATCAATAAACATGATACTTTTTCAAAAACCACAAGGGATTTAATGTCCTCATTTTCTGTCTAAAATACACTTAAAACTCTGCCTTTTTGAAAATAAACATACGAGAACCAATGTTCCTATTAAGATGAACATTGTAAATAAACTACTCGTTTTATGTATGATTTATTTATTTGTCATAAATATACTTTTTTCTATGCCACGACTTTACCATTTTTCATGCCATGCCTTTACAAGTTTTTATGCCACATCTTTACTCCTTTCACATACATGCTTTATAGCTTTCCAATGTGCTTGAGTGTGCCTTAGTTTTCTAGTATGATAACTCATGTGAGAAAAAAGATAAAATAATCATTAAAAGCCATTTATATAATACTAACTAAAGGTATGAATAAGAGGGAGGTCCTAAACTTATCTCTGGTTTTGGCCTCATAAGGTTAGAACTCATTTTTCAATGTTTTATTGGGTGGCGACTCCATGATACCTAACTTGTGGTGCCTAACAGATGCCCTCATAGGTTGATCACCAACAATGGAATAGGGGTACCTTAACATGCTATCTTATGTAGCACCCTTATCCTATACTTAGCTATAACACTTTGTTTTAAATTAATTAAGCATGCTATCATAACATTTGATATGTTATCCAACTAAACAGATAACTAAAAGTTAACTATTAGAAGCTTTACTTAAAGATGATTCTCATTAACATTGAATATTACATATACATAACATCTATAGAAATTACAAAATTTCCAACATAATTAAGGTTTCCATAACTATAAAATATAAGGACAAAAAGAAGACTCTATTATAATCTTCTAAGACTTGTGTTGGCCAACCTGCTGCAGATATCAGTCCTGGAAGAAAGTCCTATTCTCACAACCTACACGGATAAACAAAAATCCGTGCTAAGCTATAAAGCTTAGTGGGGAACACTAAATATGACAAACGACCACTCACAGTAGTCGCCAAAGCATACATCATGAACTATAAAGTATAACTTATACTCAATATAAGAAAATACAGACAAGAGTCCACACATGATTACCGAATGATTTAATGATAGTAAATTCGGCATTGATACTTAATATACACAACATTTAATCATATAAGCATGTTTGTCCTTTAAATCTTGCGATTCATTCATTGATTATTATACCACTGTTTATACTCAGTCATTCCTTCCATCTATTACACACTTTAACATATGCTAGGAATATATTTATATATATATATATTCATATATAAGCTTATGATCAACAAGGACATATGCATATTCATAAGTAAAACAAAGCATTAGTACTATGAAAGTTTATCATTTATCTAGAATTATATTTGTAATCCTTATTGTACCAATGCATACATAGAATTTCTAGCTTGCTTCTATCTCAAATACCATTATCATGTGAACTTTATCATTTATAAATCTATAAATACTTTATGTGTATGCACAAGACAATATACATCAATTCTCAATAAAGAACAAGAACAGGTAAATATAGGGAAAGCATATAACCCAAATGAATTAATTTGAACAGCAATCACCAACGTGAATGCCTATTCATAACTCTTATATTCATTTGCTATAGAAAACACTTATTGCAGCAAAACATTTATATAATGGCTTTCAAACATGACGAATCTTGCAAGTCATTTATCTGTCTCAAGCAAACCACATATTACTATAGAAAACATACTATCTCTATATAGTTCATAACTAGATATTAGTGATGCACTAGTTCATTTATATAACTTTGTACATACTATTTCTATATGCGATAATCATGCATAAGTGTATATCACAGCATCTTTTAATATCATAATTTCCATATGTGATGAAAAGGAATTTCGCATATAAATTAGATTCTTAAATCAATTTATGAATTGTCATGCTTCATAAAGCTTTAAATTAAACATCAAACTATTCTTAACTTTGGTATAAAGCCTGTACTATTCTAAAGAGGTGGATAATGGGTTATACGGTGGTACCCGAAGGTACAAGTCTGTTTAGTCACCCAAACAGGGTTGACTACAACCCAAACGGGGTTGAAAATGATCCAAACGGGACCATGTCTGTTTAGTTACCCAAACGGGGTTAACTACAACCCAAACGGGGTTGAAACTATCGCAGCTGCAAGGTACCCTTATAGGCATGCCTATCTATCCACTTCCTAGACTCAACGCATGCAATAAGATCTATTTACTTTATCTTTTCTTTATACATTCATATTCTTATACGCACATATATACTCTTTTATAACTATGAACAATTTACTCATAAGAGCGCTCATATGTAACTTTCTGTAAACCTGTGAACATTTCACTGTTGGGTATTACTGTTCTATTCTTGTAATTCTATTAAATCATGTGACTATTCTGTATGTTAAGACTATACTTATATAAGGCCATTTGAACCCGTACATAAGCATGTAAAAATATCTATCTTCTCTAATACATATACATGTATGCAC
Source organism: Excoecaria agallocha (assembly GCA_037975025.1). Lineage (NCBI taxonomy): Eukaryota > Viridiplantae > Streptophyta > Magnoliopsida > Malpighiales > Euphorbiaceae > Excoecaria > Excoecaria agallocha. The sequence goes on from CM075807.1 coordinate 21,548,157, forward strand.
AATTCATAAACAATTTATACACTTTTCTCATATAATAGTCACATGACAAGATACTCCTTCTCTAATGCATACACTTGTATACATAGTCTCATATAACAATGCCATTATATGCTTTAATAAAATTTCTATAATGGAGTCTTTAGCACTGTAGATCTGTATTTCAACATGCCAACATGTGACATCACATATTCTTACTCATGTCATTTCAATTAAGTAAAGATATATTCATATATTTCACTTTACACATATACTTTGAATCATTACTCTAAAACATCTTTCAAAATTCAAACCCAATCATGTAAGATCATATTATATATATATATACATATGTTTATATGTTCACATATGATCTACAAATCACAATACTTCTTTCTACCAGTAAAGTTAGCATTTCAAACTATAAGTATCATATTACATGCCATACTTAATTCAATGTGCTTCCATATAACTATGAATTTATCATAACAGCATGTAGTTAAGCTATACATATGTAATCATAACTTGATTTACATCCTTACTTACATGTATTTCTGGGTTAGACATTGCTTAATGATAACTGAGCATATATCATCATAAGAGTATATACATACATTAACCTTGCATATAACAATTATGTACAAATTTAATCACAATTATATGTTAGATATATACATCACTAGTCGTTACCTATGTACACGTGTGAATGTATATGTATACATATAATCTTGTATTCAATAGTCATATTACATTCCCTATCCAATTCATTTTGTAATCACATAAATACATATTGAAAACCATAAAATAAAGTACGTTAAAGAAAATCTGCACAAAGTAGCATTCTAGACTCGACTTATGAGCCACATTTGAAATTGAAGATGTCATTTTTAGGCAAAATGATCTTCTACAATCTTATCCCCCTTTGTGACTACTTTCCACATCATTAAAATTCATCTTAAGATCTGACCTATAGCTCGATTTATTGGAAAAATACTATAGGCTGTTTTTAAAACTAAATAGTGTGGTCTGCCACTTAGAAAAATTCATAATGTACAATTTAAAAGGATATAGACCAACATTTCTTCATCAAAGTTAAACTTTCATGTCTCTATTTTCATCAGAATTTTATTTTGTAGCATTTCAACATCTCTAATAAAAGTTATGCCCATTACTGTAAAGTCTATTTCTATTAGCAGTCCAGGGAAACTAGTCCGGATTCAACCCTAAATTCCATATACTTAGAGACAGATTTAAGTTTATGTTTCTTCATATAAAATATAGGTATGGAAGTCTAGTTTCTAATGCAAAAAGAATCACTCAATTTTCTGTTCTATAACTCAACTTATGAGCAAAACAATCCAGATAGGTCAATCAATCGTGAAGAAACGTTCTACTCGTGAAGAGGCTCACGAGTGAAGTAAAAGGGCAACATTTCACGACTCGTGAAGGGGCTCACGAGTGGAGAAAAAGGGCAGCATTTCATGACTAGTGAAGGGGCTCACGAGTGGAGAAAAAGGGCAGCATTTCACGACTAGTGAAGGGCTTCACGAGTCGGACAATAGTTCACGACTCGTGAAGGGCTTCACGACTCGGCAATGACTCTCACATCTGATTCTGTTCTTCAAATTCATACAAAAACCCCCGATAAAACCCAGAAATCATAACCCTAAATTTTTTGTCAATCACAACATATTCCAGCAAATAATTCACATGCAATATGAACAGCCCTAAGCTCCCATACCTTGGCTGAAAATTCATTTGTCTTCAACCCCTTGCGAGCCTTTTTTCCTTGTTTCTTCTACCTTCTTTTTCTCCTTACATCAATAATTACATTCAACATCAAACTTCCAACATTTATCTTAATCCATCATCAACCAAAATAAGAAGAAGATGAAGAAGAAGAAGAAGAAGAAGAAGAAGAAGAAGGAAAAAGAAGAAGAGGTGAACTATCAAGTTAATATATTTACCTTAAAACTAATGATCGTGATTAATCAACATGCAAGTATTTCCTCTTCAAGAATACCTTGAGAAATCAACTATGGCTTTAAGAAATGAGAAGAAGAAAGAAAATCTCTGTAACTCTCTCTACAGATTTCGTCCTTCACAATCTCTTTTTACCACTCTCTTTCTTTCCACTATCAAATGGCTATTTATAATAGCTAAAGAAAATTTCATTTTTGATCCCTCAATAATTTGCATGTCCTTTAATTAACCCCCGCCTTTTTGCATGTTATAAATCAACCTAATCACTTATTCTTTCTCTTAAATTAACCTCTCAATTATTCATTTATTCACATTTGACCCTTAAGATGCTGAATTTACAAATTAAGCCCTAAACTAATACTTTATATCACAATTACTCCCTTGAATATTATTAAACCAACCATAAAAATTTAATTATGACCTTATAAAATTCATACCATATAATTTACATATTTATCACATAATTATTGATAAATTAATAACACTTATATCCCAATTGATCCTTGAAATCAAATATTATTTCAATGACACATAGAAATAAATAACTAGTTTATCCTTCAATATATATAAACTCATAATAATTCATCTAATTAAGCTTGTTTAAACATTTATAATTGGGATTATGTCCTTGAATTCTACTAGGGCCTAATTTGGGTCCTCACATCTTATGCCTTTTTGAGGTCCGAGACTTAGCAAATTGGGTTAATTCCCTATCCATTGTGAAGCAATTCGCCTTTATGAGTTAAATAAACCTTTATTTGGTCTTAGGTCCTAAAAGCAAACTTTTGAGATCCAATCGGATACTAATCGGGGGTTTGGTGCATGTCACACATGCTTATGGTGGTCTCAGCACTGGTTGGTGTAAAAGGTATTCTCTAATGGTGTTGAATGCCTTTTGATAATCTTCATTTCAAATAATCTTTTAAGTAACTTAAAAATTGGTTTGCAAATTGAGGTCAACTTAGCTGTGAACCTACTTATGTATTGAAGCCTACCTAGAAATCCCTTAACTTCCTCCTCCTTTTGGGGTACTAGCATCTCTCTAATGGCCTTTACTTTTTTAGGATCTATTTCTATCCTTTTCTAACTCATTACATGCCTTAGAAGCTTACCTGAGGTAACCCCAAATATACATTTCTTCAGGTTGAGGTAACGATTGTACTTATCAATCCTTTAAAAGAACCTTTCTAATGCCTTAAAGTGGCCTTCTCAGGTAGCTGACTTGATCATCGTGTCATCTATATACACTTCCACCTTCTTGTGGATCAAGTCATCTAAAATCCTAATTGCTATCCTTTGGTAAGTGACACTTATATTCTTAAGCCCAAAAGGCATGGCCTTATATGCATAAGTACCCCATTCAGTAATGAAAGCCATTTTGATCCTGTCCATAATTTTATTCAGAATATAATTGTACCTAGCGTATCCATCCACAAAACTATATATGACACAAGCAACTACACTATTTACTAGGACATCTACGTGAGGCAAGGGAAAGTCATCTTTAGGGCAAGCTTTGTTCAAATCCCTATAGTCCATATAGACCCTAACCTTTCCATCTTTCTTAGCTATTAGGATTATATTTGATAACCATGTTGGGTACTAGACCTCTACTAAGAACTTTTCCTCTACTTGCTTCCTTACTTCTTTATTGACTTTCTCAACCCATTCTAGCCTAAGTCTCCTAAGTTTATGCTTAACTGGCTTATACATAGGATAGGTTGGAATGGCATGTTTAACTAGCTCCTTATTAATTCTTGACATGTCCTTGTACATTCAGTTGAAGACTCCTTCATATATTTTTAATATTCTCTTGAATTTTTCCCTCTTCAGGAGTTATGTCTGATGCTAATAAGATTTATTTGGTATTTTATTTTATTTCGAGATTAAATGAACACGTATTAGTTAAATTAATGTCAAATATGAATAATTCATAATCGTGATTATGTATATTAAAATCAGGGGAAACATCATACAAATAAGCAAAATGTTCATCTTATTAATATAATCAAAAGAAAAATAATTGTTTTCATAAAAAATTTTTGGGGAATAAATGGTGACAATAAAAGTTTCTTCATCTTCACTTTTTGTTTCAGCATATGCCTGTCCAGCTTCCAAGTTTGGCTTTAGTGGCGCTTCAACTTCCATATTCTCTTTCCCCTTCTTCTGAATGGCAATTAATTTCTCAGTTTCAATCTCCTTAAGCACTTCCTTATCCTCTGCCGAGTGATGCAAAAGAATCTCTTCATCCTAGGAATCCTCAACTGGCTTGGTAATTCCTTATTCCCAATCAAAAACATCATTAAACAACTCTAAATCAGGCACAATCTTGTCTTTCACTAGCTAAGGCTCATTTTCTCCACAATAAAGGAAAAACCCTAAAGGTAGCACATAACTCTTCAAAATATAAGGGATTTAACCAACTACTCCTTTTCCTTTACGCTTTTTTTTCTTAATCAATGTAACCTAACCCTTTTTGATCTTTCTACCCTTTGGTGGTGATAACATTGTGAGGCCCCTGAGAATTTTTACCCAAAGTGGCTCCAGGAAAAAAATGCATATTTTTCAATATACTTATTACTTATGGGCTATCAGTAAAACCATATCTACTCTCCTTATCATCAATTATAAACACATGAAATCCACTAAATAGCTGCTTAGCTATTTTAAGCACAGATACCTAATTCTTCTTTGCAGCTGAGATGGTGACCACCTGACCATTATCAGGTATCTTAATTATCGAATACAGCATAGAGGGCACTCCACCTAACTTGTAGAACCATAGCCTTCCAACTAACATAAATAAGTTAGCAGGAATGGGAAACACTACAAATTCAACTTCAGTTTCAATCGGACCAATCTTTACCACAACCTTAAAAGTCCCAACAGCTTCTCTTTTTGAATTGTCATAGGCAGAAATAGTCAAGTTCAACTTATTAACATGCTTTCATTTAGCCTAAAAGTAGGAATTGCCACAAATGGACACACGTTGATCGAAGACCCACTAAACAAGTTGTGTGCTTACCATTCACTTGACCTTGATATAAAGAGTACAATTATGGTTTATACATTTAAAGTGTAGATCAGCATTTGAATACACCATATTTTCTTTAGTTCCTCCTTTGACCAGATCTAATAGTTTGGATGGTGAAATAGTAATAGCAACAGCATACTCACATAAGGCCTTCACTAACTTATGCCTGTGTGATGGAGATTGTCTTAACAAATCCCAAATGGAAATTTGGGCCTAGGGCTTTTTTAACTATTTAATGATCTCATTCTCCTCAAGCTTATTTTATGTGGGCATTATAGTAAAGGCTGGTTGCTTTTCAACTTTAAGCACCATCCTTCCACTCATGGTGACTGTCCTTACCTTTTTCTCTTTTCTCACCTTTTCTTTACTCTTACTGGCTGAACTCCAAATATCAACGGGCACTATTGCCCCTTCCTATTCGCTTTCAGTTGGGAAATCCCAATAATCTATCATGAAAATTGGTTGATTTTCTTCACTTGGCTTTGTTAGTTTAGGGTTGGAATGAGTAATGGCCATGTACTCATTCCTAAATAGGTCTCTGATCACATACCACTTGGGTAAGTTAGACATAATCATAAATACAGGAGGCGACAACATTATACCCTCTTTTCTTTTTCTTTTCTCCCTTTTCAGGATCTAAAATCTATTTGTTGTCTATTAGATCACAAATTTTTGTTCCTCAAGGTGTAGTAATAATCTGTGACATGTCTTGTGTGCTAATGGTAGGCATAGTATTGATGCTCTTAATGGTTAGGCATCCCCTAACTTCTAAAAGGCCTTGATGGCAACAGCTGCAACTTCCCTTCTTTGGTCATTCGATCTAAAACCTAAGACAACAACTTACCCAGGTTAAAGTAATACCTTTGGTTGGCCCTAGTAGCAGATACTTTGGCCATCTTCCCATTTTTGTTTGCTCCATTACTACTTCTAACTACCTTGTCATTGCCAAAGTTCATCCTTGCAACCTCATTACTAGCCTTTTTAGCAAGGTACTCACCTTTAGCCTCTATGGCTATGTCCTTTAGAGACTCTTAATCCTTTAGTCCCTTTATCTTTAGGCCATTTCTTAGGTAAGGACTTGCATTTCGAATAAAAAGCCTAATTTGGTCAACTGTATTAGGCTTTCTCTTTATCTCCATTACTTGGTCCCTCCTCCTCCTCGAATACTCATGAAAGGACTCATCACGCTTTTGTTATAGCAATTCAAGGTCTTTCAGAGTTACCTATATCCTTATACTACAATCATACTATTTAAGGCACTCTTTAGTTAGCAAGTTCCAATCTTCCTTAGTGCGCCTATCAAGCCCATGATACCAATCTATTATTGGGCTAGTTAAGCTCAAACAAAAATACTCCACCTTCTGCTTATTTGTCAACGTGGTCCCCTTCATGATCAAAGTATATTACTTAACATGTGTGGAAGGGTCAGAAGTACCATCAAATCTTACAGATCTGGCTTCTTAAACCTTTGAGGGAGTGGCTTATCTCTATCTAGGTCCCTATCTTTAGGGTCCATCCCTCTACCAGTAGACAACAATTAATACATAAGCCCAATCCTCTCCTCTATCTCCTTGAAAGCTACATCCTCAGCACTAAGACCTCTATTCTTCACTACTATTATAGATGGCTCTTCCTCTTCTTCCATCTCTTCAATTTAGTCATTCTATAGCTCAGGCCTTTTTTCTCTCCTTGTTGGATCTCAAGGCATAGTGGCATCTATCGTGGTAGCATCCCCAATGTACACTAGCTCCGCTACGCCACAAGCAAGTGCTACAAGTGGATTTTTAGTATTTGGTGCTGAGAAAGCCACTATACCACAAATCATGTCCATCATCCTCTCTTCAAACTCCTAGAACCTCTTATACAAACCTTTAGTCCAAATTATCTCATATCACTAAAGGCCTTGAAAAAGAAGCAGCTAATCTCTCCCTTAAGGTTATGAGCTTTGCTACCTCATCTATAACTCTTCGAGTCTTATTTGGCTATTCATCATTCGTTTCTAATTCTATCTCTTAACTGCCTCTTGAAAACTCAATTAAATTAAACTCTAAATTGATATCAGATCCTAACTTTGAACTTAACTTTGATCTCAACCCAAGTAGCTTAAGTATGAATCTCAAAACAAGGCGATCGTTTAACCTTCTAGACCACCTAAATGAATTTATGATGGCTATAAAAGTCAAACACCATGTATGATACATGATGATAATGTATGAATATGGTATGTAAGTAATGCATAAATGCAATGCATACGTTCGTTAGATGTCAATCACAACTACATACAAGCAAGACAAAGCATTTCAACCTTATTACTCCTACACAAAAGGTTGTGCAGTCTCTTTCCTAGGTAGGCTTAGCCCATGGGTTAAAAAAGAGCTCGGTGGACATGTATGGGGCACAGTGAAAGCCAATAGCATAACCTCTTTTAATTGAAAGCACAAGCATATGAATTTTGACCATTATGTATTTTGAGTAACTCACACAAATCGAGTTGGGCCTACCGGGGAATGGCAGCCTTTAACTAGTACCCTCCTAATTTGTTTGAATTTGGTCAATACATAAAAGCCCACATAGCAAGCATAGATTGTTATGGTTATACAACCTAAGGGAAGTAGCTATTGCTATTACATGGGTTGTAGTCGGGTGATGAAACTTTAGGGCTATCTAAACATGGTTCATGCCAATAGGTCTAGCTCATCATATGCAGAACGAGTAATGGGTCACCATTTCATTTACCATTTAGTAGTAGACTTGGGCTAGTGGGTCTCCTTAACACCATTCCACATTGAATGAATGTAAAGCATGCTTTAAGATAGCACTAGGCCTAAAAAGGGATGCTTATCTTAATTCTAAAGGTCTAGCATGTATGTAAAAATGCAATTTAAAAAGGAGATAGGATTAATAAGAAAACCCAGTTATAAATAACTTAACCAAGATGCTTTTAGGAGCAAAGTCCCTTTAGTCCCCAGTAAAGCCACCACTATGACATGCTTTGGAGCCTACTCAATATCTAGTTTGGTTCTCAGAGGATTGCTTTTAGGGTTTGAAACTAAATAAGGCTCACTATAACTCATAAATTGGCCATTTTGCAACAAAAAGGGGTTAGACCTAAATTATTGTTAATGGTCAGCCTATGAAGTATATCGAAATGATATTAAAAAGACTTGAAAATTTAAACACATGTTTTTGCATATGTTAGTGTACACAGGGAAAATATTAGAGCATTATGACAAGTGGAACATTAGGTTCATAAAAATGGTGAAAAACTGAAGTTGAATTAGTTAGGGACCAAATGGTAAATTTTGCATAAAAGATGTCACAAAGGTGATTAAATCATAAATAATGTAAAAAATGTGATTAATAGTTTCAAAAAGGGTAAAAATGTAATTAGCAATAAACCATGAGTAAAATCATAATTTGACATTAAAAAGATGGTTAAAAAGGTTAAAATAGTCAAATAGACAAAGAAAGGAAAAATCATAATTAATGAAATATTTCAGGGACCAAAATATAATATACCATTTCATGGATAAGCATAAGGACCAAAATATAAATTTTGCACTTAAAATGAAATAAAAGTCAAAGGAGGAAAAAGGGGTCAAAATTGAGGTCAAATAAACTCAACATAAAATTTTATGGACGAAATGGTAATTTTTCATTTAAAAAGAAATTATGTCATATTTAATAATAAGTTTAAACTATATGAGTATAAGATTTGATTTTATTAATCATAAAGGGTAAAATGGTAACTTACATTAAAATAGATTTATTAGATGAAATTTTGTGTAGTTGTATCCACCACTAGGCAATAACGTTGCTTAGCACATGATTTCTTGACTTTGCATAGGGACAAGTAACTAAGGATGCTAAGAAGGAAGAGGAGCGAATGGCATGTACGTGTGTCGCTTTTTGTTGGATGTGGGTTTAGAAATCTTAAGTATTAGGTTTTGGAACAATTAGCATGTAACCTATTATATTGTGTTAAGGATGTTAATTAGTAGTAAACATATGTATTTAAGCATACATGAATGATGACTTTGTAAATGTGTTGCAAGGATGATATTAGAAGTGCTATGTATGTTATTGGAGCATTAGAGGTGGAGGTTGCCTTTTAGGAGTGATAATTTGTCAATTTGCAGGTTTGGGTAGCATGGTTTACCAGCCATTATGCTGCCAAAATTTTTACCAAATGAATAGTAACCTCATTGCAACACCCCACGTTCATTCATACTTCCTTATGTCATGCAATATTATTAGTGTTATCACATAGCTATATAACTACATTGTCTATTTTGTGTGATGAGTTGATAGTCTAAGTTAGCATTTTGTTTTCTATATCCATTTTAATATCACTAGGTTACTATTTATTTGGTATAAATTTCAGCAAAATGATGCCTTATAAAAACCTATAAATGATCAAAATCACACTCCCAAATAGCAGCCTCCACCTCCGATACTCTAATAACATACATAGCACTTCTAATGTCAGCCTACAACTCATTCACATAACACATGTATCACATCACATATATTATCGAGATTACTAAATTTAGCTTTCATTTACACACCATAATATGTACATCAAGTCCATGATATATATATATATATATCAAATTCTAACTACCTAAAACATATATACTCCAAAAGTACATATTTTAAAAAGCCTTCATATGTACATGCCACTTTGTCTTTCTTCACTCGTCTTCACTTTACCTGTCGCTGTACAAAGTCAAAACAAACCATGCTCTAAGAAATATTGTTGCCTAGTGGTGGATACAACTACATAAAATTTCATCCAATAAACTACTTTAAGTAAAATTACCGTTTTTACCCCTATTGTCATTTTTACTTAATTAACTTAAAATATATTCCTTTAATGTCTCAAATTATCATTTAATTCTTCTCTTACATAATTTCTTCATTTAAATTCACATATTTCTCAAAATAGTGGAAAATTACCATTTGATCCTTAAACTTTCTTTTTGTTATATTTCACCTTGTAAAATTCCAATTTTGCCCCTTTTTGTTTCCTTTGACTTTTATTTCATCCTAAGTGGTAAATTTCCATTTTAGTTCTTATATTAACTTATAAAGTGGAAAATTATATTTTAGTCCCTAAATTTTCTCTTATTTATGATTTTGCCATTTTCACTTATTTGGCTAATTTAACTCTTTTAATCATATTTATAATGCCAAATTAGGATTTTACCCTTGGTTTCTTATGTGATTACATATTTACCCTTGGGATTCTCTTTCTTGGCAACCTTCTTCTTAGAGATCCCACCATTCTTTGGCTGCACCTTGGTTATCTTCTTCTTCTGCTTCTTGCCTTTAGCAGAAGTGACAACTATGACACTTTTTGGATCCTTCTTAAATGATCCATCAGCTGTCTTGAGCATATTGATTAACTCAGGAATGGATACTTGGATCTTGTTCATGTTGAAGTTAAGCACGAAAGGTGCATAACTTGGAGCCAACGAGTACAAGATTAAATCTATGTATAGATCATTATCCATAACATAGCCAAGTCTACTCAAATACTCAATATACCCATACATCTTCAATGCATGAGTAGCAGCTGAAGTGCCTTCCACCATTTTGCAGCTAAATAGAGCTCGAGCAATCTCATATTGCTCAGTTCTAGCCTGAGAAGAATAAAGCTCCTCTAGATGCAAAACGATGGTTCTAGCATCCATCATTTCATGTTGCTTCTAAAGCTCCGAGGACATAGCATCCAGCATCTGACATGCTGCTGTTTCACTATCCTCCATGTATTTTCGATAAATGCCTTTGATCTCATCAATGGCATCATCTGATGGACGTGGTGGTGGATCTTTATCCAAGACATAGTGGATCTTTTCAACTCTGAGAACAATTCTCACTTGCCTGATCCAGTCAGAATAGTTGTTGCCAACCAGCTTGTTATCCAAGATTGATCGTATGTTAATGTTTGATGTGCTCATGATGATGACCTAGATGTGAAAAAGAAAAGATATGAGAGTATGTTCATATATATATGCATTAATAAGGTCTTTAATTAATCCATTTACTCCCACTATTTTATTGCGAATTAATAGCCCTCACTATATAATCCAAGAAAACCCGATGGTTTTCTTAGTGGGCCAATATCCAATCCTTGATATGTAATTTGACCTTGACTGTGGTCAACAAGCCAAATTCCATACCCTTGAAAGGTAGGTATCTTTATACCAATTGTGTCTCTACATAACTATTGGATCATTAGGTTATCAACTCTTGATGCATGCATATCATATATGCATTCCCTAATCTTGCCTCTAGAACCATTAGCCTTGACTGTGGTCAACAAACTAATGGGCTAGCTAAGATGACCCATTTAATTAGATTTGAACATATTCGATATAATGTGAGCTTGACTGTGGTCAACAACCCACACTATAAAGAACTCTGGTTCTCCTCAAATTAATGGAAGGCTTATATACCTTAGTATTTGTTTGAGGGTTTTAGTTAATTAAGTCTCATCATACATGGTTGGCATACATTGGTATGCATCCTATATCTATCACATAAATATAAGCATACAAATATGGTATAGTTATGGACTTCACTACATTGATTTCCCCGAGCCAAGAGGGAAATCAAAAGGTCACACCTAGGTAGTATGCATGATTCAAACAAGAAAATAATTACATTATCTTCAAGCTTGTTGGATCTCCATATGGCCCATCTTGCTCCTTGATATTGGTCTCCATCTCTATTTCTAATTCTAATCTAAGTAATCTAATTACATATTACAATTTGAAATGAAATACAAACCAAAAACAAGCGGCCGGGACATGAAAGTCCTCATTGGGCCAAAACATGCATTATGCTCAATCACATTGGGCTTTGTCCATAACTAACCATCATGCCAATCATTCACCCTTATATGCCTCTCTAATGCATAAATAAATCGATTACTAACTTTGTTTCAACCTTTGAAATTATATTTTGAGTTATTTAATCATGTGATCAAATTAGGAAACTTTTTCCATTTTGGAAACTTTCATTTTAGGAAACCTTTTTGCATGAATGTGTTTTTGCCTTAATAATCAATCAAATTGATTATTAATTAATTATAAATTGATTATTTAATTAATTAATCATATTAAATAATTAAAAGAATCAATTTTGGGCTTAAAATAAGTGTAGGCCGAAACCCACAGAAGAAAAACCCTAAGTTTGTTCACACACAAACTAGTTTTGTGTCATTTGGACCATTTGGGCCTTTTGGAATGAGCCAAGCCCACTCCAGCCCTTAAAACCCATTAATAAACTTAATTAATGTTTATAATAGTTAATTTAAATCAGCTCCTTGGGCCCACCAAGTCATTCACTAATTTAAACCAAGTCCGTAAACATAATTAAGCCCATTAAGTAGTTTTAATGAATTAAAATTAATCAAATTAATTTAAGGCCCATTTTAATTAATCCAATTAATTAAAAACACTTTAATATATCATATATATCAGATTTAGAAGATCAAAAGTCGTTCTAACCAAGAACACATCAAGAACACACGAAGAACACCAATTTATCGAACTTTTCGACAAAACTAGTTTTCATGCAAAACTTGTTCGATTTTAATTCCGTTCGATCCTACGGCTTAATATCACATATTAAACACATAAAATATCATCTAAATGATTTTTAAATGGATCCATAAGAAATTAAATTAGAACAGCCCCTACATTACCTAGGGTTTCACGCCAAACCCTAATGAGTTTCACGCCAAACCCTTATGTTAATCATTCAAAAATTTCGTTTTTGTTTCCACCATATTTATTTGATCACACATACAACCAGAAATCAATATTTCTCATTCATGAACAATCAAATCTAATATTTTAAAGTTCATGAAACAAATAACTCAAAACAAAACAAAACTTATTCCGCAAAAAAATATAGAATTGTATATCCATGGCAAAACCAGGCTCTGATACCATGTTGGAATTTAATGGTTACATGCATTACATACATGAGCGAAATTTTAAATTTTTTTTAACCATTAGATCTGATCTTGCCATGAATACATAATATAACTATATGAGAATAAGAAAAATCACCTTGGATTTTTGTTGAACAGTTGATTTTACTTCGCACCGGGTTGTCGCAAACCACAGTGTCCAAAATCGAACACCTCCAATGAGTAATCCACACTAAAGAGGGGTAAATTGAACCAACAAATTGGTGTTCAACTAGGGCTGGCCGAAATCCAAGAGGCTAGCAATGGAAGTGGCGCAAAAAGGGAGAGAGAATTAAGAGAAAAAGACTTTCCTTTTGTTTTAATCACTTAACCCTCATTCTCATTAGTTGGCCTTTTATAGTTAGGTTAAAATTCCAACTCCTTAATGAGATTGGGCTCTTTAAAATTGCTGGAGAATTATTAATTGGGCTTCTGGAATTAATTATAATCATTTGGGCATAATTAAATCCAAATTAAATCTTTTCATAAAAGACCATGCACAAAATCCACAAACTAGGCCCTTTGTGCATCTAATTGGATTTAAATATCCAAATGGATTCCAAATCCAACCAAATTAAATATGTGAGTTCCATAACACTTATGTAACATATATAAATTAATTTTATCCAAGAAAAAGCCCTCTAAGCCCTTCTGTATGGAGTTGGCGTGTAGCCCTCTTCTGGAGGGCTTCCTCCAACTTCTTCATTCCTTTGGCCCTTTATAATTTCTCCAATGGTCCTATTAATTATTATATCAGTCCTATAACACTTATAGTAGTCTTATAATACTTATAAGATAATAATAATTAATCATGAAATACATTATTTAATTTAGGTCCAATTTACAGAATATTTCTCAAAAGTTTCGCGGACAATTTTATTTGATCATAATTAATTAAACTCTTTAATTAATTACTATCATATTCTCCTCTCTATCTTTATAATAATATCAAATATTATTATCCTTGTTATTTTACCATTTTACTCTTTTCTCTATATGTGTGTGACCTATTGGGTTCCTGTCCATGTTGGCAGTATAATATATAATTGTGAGTTCTATTCAAAACTCACATGATTTAAACTCCTTTAAATCATTTTATCAATCTCTATTGATATTTTGATACATCATTATACAAGTCATGATTGGCCTCTAGCTAGGCATCATGACTACCCAAATGTCAGGAAAGTCATGTGGTTTGACTGTACCCTTCCATAGAAACAGTTATCGTGCAATTACTCCTTTCACCACTCTTATCTCAATTAGATTCTGAGTATGGATTTCTGTCAACTCATATAAATCTAATTATGTATGTTCTATTAATTTAACCATTATTCCTAAAATGCCCTTCATGGATCTCCATCCATCTCGGCATATTACTCTGGCCAGAGATTCACTGAACAAGGTAATTATAGAATCATGTGAGATAACTTCCTTTGTTAAATTTGGGATGGTGAATCCTTTGTCAATCACTCAACTATCTTCAAGTAGGTCATGATATACCCAATCTCCTAACTATGTTCACTCCCAGTTGGAAGTAATCAGTTATGGAGTCAAAGTATACCACTTGCTACTTAAGATAACTTTGGCGATCTCAAGTCTAAGGATACTTGCACAACTGCTATGAAGAGATTCCTCACTGACATAGATTTAATATCCATATGAGGATTCTCTTTACAGGTCTCCAATGAACTTGTTCCTCTAACAAGCATCCACATGTTAGCTTTGATTATCATCCATAATCACAATTATGAGAACCATTGCTTGAACCATTCAAGAAGCATAACATGTGCTAGTCTGTCCGAATTAACAATGTCCTATCTTGTTAATTCTATGACTAGGGATATTTAGATATTAACATATTTGCATGCAATAGACATCTCACATCATGAACACCTTCATGATTGCCTTTGCACTGTGTTTATAATATCTAGGACTTCATTTATTAATTTAAGATTTACAAACTCATGTATTCAAACACAGCATTAATAAATGAATGATGCTTTTTATTAAGAATATAAATTTCATACATATGAAAAACATTCCTATTACATGGGCTCTAGGGCATACTCTCTAACAAAATGCATATATTTATTTTACATTATATTTCTATATATTTATCCATGATAATCACATTATGCCACAAATACCATCTACTTATTTAACATCTATTCATGCCTAAAAATCATACATTCATCATGTATACATATAATATCACATAAAAATAAATGAAATATGCTATTATCTTCACATTCATCATTCGGCCTCATTATATCTCCATACAAACAATGTGATTCTTACTTTATTTATATGTCATGTGTGTTTTTAAATTCATTTTAATCATCCATATGATGAAATTCATCTAATTTACATTAAAATTTCTAAGTTACCTTTAATTCTATCATTATGATTATTAGTACATAGTTATGTCTACGTGTTATTTTTAATTCTAATAAATTCTATTGCATTATTTATGCATCATTTTATGTATTTCTTACTAAATATGCCATAAATTATCAAATTACCTCATATTATACTTTGGTACATAATTCGGCCACTACGGGATTTCTCAGTCCTAAATTGATTTTTTCACTAATATAAATTTTCGGTAAATTTCAAGAAAATAAATGAAATTAAGTGTAATTTGTATCCACTAAGCTCAATATGGCTTGGAAATCACCTACTCTTCCTTCTTCTATCTTTCCTTTTCCTTGCCTTTCTCTTTCCTTTGAATTTCCTCTTTAGGCCGAATTTAAGATGGAGGAATTAATGAGTTTATGCTATGAATTCAAACAAATAGAAGCTACTATACAACTACACTAATCATGCTTTACAAGTCCATAACAAAATTCCTAACTAATTTTAACAAAAACTAAAAATATTATCTAATTAGGTTAATCTTCTCTTACTAGAAATTCTCCACTTCCAAGCCTTCTCTTGCTTTAATTTAATTTCTAAGATGTAGAGGATGGTGTTTAGTATATGTGCATCAAATTAGGGCTTGAGATACGATAGAAGGAAGAAGAAATGAAGAAAAAATGGTGGAATGGCAAAGGAAAGGGCAGCTCGGATTTCTCAAGAAAAGGGGAGGAAAATGGAAGATATTTTTGCATAATTATAGATGATTCTAAACCCTCCTTAAGTCCACCAAATCTAGGGCCAAGATTCCTTCATTTACTATTTAATCCAATGGCTTATTTTTAAGCCACTTGTCATGGTTTCATTGATCCCTACATCTCTTTATGCTAATATGATGCATGTAGATGATTATGACTCATTTATAATGACATTTATTCCCTTAGATATTTTAAATATGGTAAGTGAGCCCATTAATTAATTTAATCTTCATTTTTTGCTATTTTTCAGAAATCAATGTTTTGCTCATCAGAATTCCCTAAAATTTTTCTCTGTACACAATAATATATGCAAGAAGGTATGTCAAAAATTTTAGGTCATTCTGAATTCATTTCAATATACTTTCAGCTCTAGAAGCAATTTCAGCCGGTCCGAAACACAAAATTCCAAAGCTATTAGAAAAAATTATTTTTCACTTCCAATATCTTAGTTATGCTATTTCCAATGGATCTATGTGATTGGAATAATTTTTAGACATCTATAGAATATTTCTAAATCCGATCAAACTTTTGGTCAACCCTTTTACGGTACCGAGTAAATTCTTCTCTGTTTGATTTGGGGACCGATATGAGCTCAATTTCTTCTCAAATCAAACCAATAAACTCCATTTAACTCATGTTATCTCACCTAATAGTTAACTATAACTTTCCCAATAGGTCACCCATTCTCAAATTTCGCTAGGTTAAACACGTTTAACACTCAAGCATCTGTAAATTTCTTTATACTATACTATTGTAATCACTCTGATAGCTTGTCTTACAGTTATTGTGCATTCTCTATAATGTATTATGCATGTCAAATGAAATTTTAGGTTATTACACCCATGACACTAAATTGAATTTTAAGCTTGAGGGACTAATTTAGCTATTAACCAAAATTAAAGTGGTTAGTTACATTAGTAGTCATGTGACACCATTTACAATAACATACACGATACCAAATTATTCATGTAAGTAGGGTGTTACAAATCTATTATCTCCCTTCTCACAAGATACAATGCGAAGAAAATAAATAAACACATCAATCAATTAAATAAAGCGAATAATTAAAATAAATAACTCTACTACTTAAAACATTATAAGAGAAAATCGTCCAAAGAAAAAGTAACGTACATACACAAAATGGCTATTCATTAAGTTTGAGAACATTGGTTCCCTCACACATATTTACAAAAGAGGAAATGAAGAGTCTTTATTAATTTTAAGAAAACACTAGATAAGTGATCCCAATTTTGATGAAAATAAGACTCTTCTTTTACTGTGTAATTTTGGGATAAAAAGTGGACATTGGACCATTTTATTAAGAAAATAAAAGTTAATTAAGTATAAAATGTTTAAATGACTTTTATTAATTAACTTGCTAAAATTCTTTTTTTACTATCTATTACATCTCCAAAATGAGATACATCAGAAATAAAATAAAATACCAAAATTAGATAAATGGAATAAAACAATAAGTAAAGCATAATAATGAAAAATAAAATAAAATAAAGCATAAAACTAAATATAATAAAGGGTAAAGGGGATAGAAAAGAACCGATTGAGAATTGCCTCTAAAAAATGCAAATCTCCTAAAAAAATACTCAAAAATTGGGAAATATGACTGCTCACACAAATAAAGCAAATTGATTAGTACATTAAAATAAATCAAAAATCAAAACAAATTAGTTAATTAACTAAAAATAATCATAAGAAGAATAAAATGAAGTACAAAATGTAAATCATGTCATACAGAAGAAACAATGGAATTTAAATGCATCTAACACCTAAAATGAACGAAATTAACAAAATAACATTAAAATTTTCTAAAAAGGAGAAAATGGGTCAACAGATACCCCAAGGAAAAATGACAGACACTTAGGTAAAAGGGAGAGACGAGACAAAAAGAAGGCATCATAACGTCTCGACAGACGACCATTTGTGATGTCTTCTTCTCATCTGTCATTCAAAAACACAAATAGAAAGAGGTTTTTAAACCCAAAACAAGGGAAATAAGTTTTAAACTCTAAATATGCAATCTTAAAACCCTAAAATATGCTAAATCTATAAAAACAATAATAAAATGTGATTTAAATCATGATAACACAAATAAAAAGGCAAATACATAAAATAAATTAAGCTATTTTATCATGCATCAATGGAAGAAAATAAAATCTAGCATGTTGTCTATCACTTTAAATGATACAAAATCATCATGGCATTCGTGAAAATACATAATAAATTAAGTAACACAAAAGAACATTAATCATGGCATTATAAATAAAAATTAAAGATAATTAACTACATGATTATGCTATGAATCTAGAGAGAAAATGAACTTGAGGCCTAAAATATTATCTTTAGGATTTCTTAACTCTATAACTACAAAAAACAATAAGCCAAAGCTCCCACTTTGATTCTCATGTTCAATGAAAATATGTATAGGTATTCTTATATGAAAACTGTTTTTGAGATGTAGCTTATGAGAATAGAGAATTGAATTTTCTCTTTCTTAAAGTTTTACTTTTCTCCAATTGTGGGATTCCCCCTTGAAACCCGAATTTTTTCTTTTAAATATCTAGGGAAGGATTAGAGATCAACTCCAACTCTAATTCTCTAGAAAAGGAAAAATTAATCCCCTAAAATCTAGCCTAGATCACATATCTGAAATCTTATCCTAATCAAAGATTTAAGACTGAAAAATGTGGAAAATCAAGAAATAACACCATAGATAGGTGTCTGTCCATGATAGACAGCTGTCCCTCACAAAATTATCTAAAATCTATAAAAATGCCTTTAATCTGACCTGGATTAAAAGAAGGAAACCACAGATAGCCATCCCTTTGTGGTAGAAGACCATCTGTCACTCCTAGAGGTCCAAACTCAAAATTTTTGAAATTCTTTTTGAAAATCAAGTTGGAAAACCACAAAAGCATTTATTGAAATGTGGAAATAAAGGTTAAAGCTTCAAGATTTGTGCTCTCTATTAGAATTTTACTGTTTCCTTATTATCTAATAACCCTGATCTAGACTTCTTTAGGACATGATATCTACAGTTCCTATGATAAACATTAATGTTGTGAACAATTTGGCTAAGCATTCATATATGTTTTTCTTATTTTTTAGTGCCTTTTAAGCATTGTTGCATAGACAAACCTTCATCTTCCCTTATCACTAAGTCATATTCTCAACAGCATCACAACACTTATCCATCTTGGGTAAATGAATCACAAAAGACTATACACAATTGTGTTTCTATAGCAAAGTATCTACTATCCACCTATACTAATTTTTGGTTTCTACACTTACTAGGGATCAAATATGAAGTTGAAAATTTGATTGTAGTTATTGGTTGGACAAAGTTCTTTAAGAAAGAGGAACTAGTTTATCCTAATTTGATGAGAGATATCCTCCCTTTGATGCATTGTAGAGTAGATGTTTCCAACTTAAATGACCCCAATTTAGTCACCTTTTTCTTAAAATTGAAACTGTATAGTATTACTTTTGATGAATTCTCTCAGGCTATGGGGTTTCCAGTCGATGGTGCTTAAATTATAACAAATGTAGATTGACAGCATACATGGGCTATCATTTTTTATCCAATTAGCCCAACATAATATGTTTCAGGTCAAACAAAAGCTTATCACCTGCATAATCAGGCAATATGGGTTATCCATCACTTCTTTGCTCTCTCTCTCTCTCTCTCTTTTTATGGGCTTATTAAAGCTCATGGATAAGTTAATGCTTTCAAAGCTCAACTTTTGCAATGCATGTTAGAGGGGACTAAATTAAATAGAGCTTATTTTCTATGGGAGAAGTTTAAAGATCTCATTTTTAAACCAAATACGGTGAAGAAAATTTCCATTGCTGACATAGTCACTACCCTTGTAATGACTTAAAATTTCATTTGACATGCATAGTATAATCTAGAGCATGAATATTAATAGTGATGGAATGGTTTTTGATGTGATTACATTAGCATAGTACAGTAAAATTCATTTGTGCTTAAGGGTCAAATGTGCACAGCCCATGCTAATTCTGGGAAGGGTGAGTTAGCAAGAATTTTGTACTTAGCCACTAGATGAGAAAATATGTGTAAAATGAAGTCTAGTGATATAATTTGAGAATAAATTAATCCCTAAATAGGACCTAAAAGCAAATAGTGAAGAAATTTCTTGGTACCGTTACTCGATTTACCATAAGTTTGACCGAGGTATAAAATATGCTATAGACCTCCAAAAAATTTTCCAATTGCATATACTTAATATAAATAGCATAAATGAGCTATTGGAAGTGAAAAATAATTTTTCTGGTAGTTTCGAAATTTTGAATTTCAGACTGGCTGATTTTGCCTCTAGAGCTGAAAGTATACCAAAATGATATCAAAATGAACTGAAATTTTAGAAACACCTTTTTGCATATGTTTTTACATGTAGGGAAAAAATTTATGGCATTCTAATGAGGGGAACATTAATTTTTAAAAAGGGGTAAAAAATAGAGGTTAATTTAATTAAGGTTTAAATGTCATATTTAATTTGTCCAAAGGAATAAATGTCATAAGTAATTGTCCTAAAATCAATTGAAATAAGATATTGGGCTTGAATGAGTGTAAGGATTAATACGGTGATGGCAAATGGTTTGAAAATAAGCCATTAGATAAAATAGTAAATGAAGGAATCATAACTCTTGTTTTAGTGAACTTAAGGGAAGCCTAGATAGGTCTAGAATCCTCTACATCTCTACCCAAAAATCTATCATCCTCTCCTATTTTCTTTCCCAAAAATTGAAATTCCACCCATATTTACCTTTTCTCAATTTCCAACAAATCTTAAGCCCAAATTTTATCTAAATACACTAGAGAACCTCCTCTTCATCATGAAAATCAAATTGGAGCAAAAAAAGCTTGGAAATAAAGGATTTTTAGTGAGAGAAAGTTACCTTATATAGGTAAATTCATGAATTTTTGTTGAAATTAATTAGGGATTTTGGTATGGAATGGTAGAAAATCATTAATAGAATTGTATATGAATAATTACATGCTGAAATTGATGTCAAAAACTAACAATTTATTCCTTACATAATTTGGCCTAAATAGAATTTCAAGGTAAGAAAGAGAGGTAGCAAGGGAAATACAAGAAAAAAGAAAAAATAAGTGATCTCAAGTCATTTGAGGTAAATGGATACTGTTGGAGTTTAACGGTTACATGCATCGCATACATGAGCAGAATTTTAAAATTTTTTAACCATTAGATCTAATCTTGCCATGAATACACAATATAACTATATGAGAATAAGAAAAATCACCTTTGATTTTTGTTGAACAGTTGATTTTACTTCGCACCGAGTTGTCGCAAACCACAATTTTCAAAATCGAACACCTCCAATGAGTAATCTAATAAGTGTGAATTATATATAGTTTTTAATATGTTTTTAGTTGTGTTATGTAGTTATTTTGGTTTTATTTAGGTTAAATTAGAGTTATTTAGTTAATATTTATGTTTTAGGGTTAATTCTGTGTTTTATATGATTTTCAGGGTCAAATTGATAAAAAAGGGCTTAAAGTATAAAAAGTGCAAAGTTTTGGGCCAAAAGTGCAAAATTGAAGAAATTAAGCAAGAAAAAGAACGTCCAGTCCAGAGGTTTAACACGTGACCACGTGAAGCTATGTTGGTTTAAGGCACGTGGCCACGTGAAGATGTGAGAAAACATGAACTTGAAGATGTCGTGGCTATGTGAGCAAATAAGTAAAGGAAACAAGGAAGACACGTGACCACATGGATTCCAATAAAGGACCACACGTGGCCACGTGTGGAAGATTGCCTAGAAGTCACGTGGGCACGTGTAGAAATACACAGGGAGGAGCCGTGGCCACGTGATCTGATTCTCCAATTGCGCGAAGGATTTTCGACTTCCTGTTTTGAGCAGAATTCACTTCCTATTTGGTTTCTACAGTTTTGGAAGAAATCTACCACGTTTTTACCTATAAATAGCAGTCCAAAACACAGAAGAAAGGAGATCAATCTTGAGTTTTTCAGCTTTGTTTTTCTTAGTTTATTTTCACGTTCTTGTTATTTATTGTTTTCTTCAAACTTTGTCTTTAGTTTTAACAATGTTTTGTGAGTAGTTTTCTTTAACTTTTGCTAAAGGATACTTGAATCCTTAACTTGTATTGTTATGACTTAAGTTTGTGCTTCAATTCAAATACAAGTTTGATTATTTCTTGATTCTTAAACATAGTCTTGTTTTTATTCAATCTTAAGTAAATTATTAACTTGATTAAGCATTGGTTAATTAATTGGTTTAAGTTGATTAATGACTTGCATGTTCTTAGGTTAATTTAGTTGGATTAATACATGTTTATAATCTGAATAAGTTATAATTATGTGTTAATTTGAGTAAGTTGAGATTAAGAAAGGTGTAATCAAGAATAGTTGAAAGTTAAATCTCTTGAGAAAGGCTTTAATAGACATCTAGGAGGATTAATTCAGACTTTTATGCTAAGTATTGAATTGTTCTGAATAAGAGAGTTTAATACTTGGAATGGTAATCTTGAATAAAGTTACTTGGGTTTATTAAACTGAATTCTCCATAATCACTTGTATGCTTCCTTTTAATTAAGTCATATCAATATCGGTTAAGGTGGATAGTCCTTTAGTTAAAGTTGTTTTTAATATTGATTTTTACCCCATTTAATTTACTTGTTTTCAATAGATCTTTTCTTGATTCAATCACTTTAATTGTTTTATTTTGGTTTTTAGTTTTTATTCTTCAAAACATCACAAAATTGGGATTTCTCTTCTTTCTTTACACATAGAAATTGATTTTGAAATTGAAATAGCATAAGCACAAGTTTTCCCTTGGGTTCGATATTTTGGGTCATAAATTTATTTTCCTATATTACTAAACCGATCTAGTACACTTGCTAGACTCCGATCAAGTTTTTGGTGCCGTTGTCAGGGATACGTTGGCGTTTGTTTATTTATTTTGATTTTAAAGTAATTTTTGTGTGTTTTCTTCTCTTCTTCATCTATTTTCTTATTTTATTTTTGGTTGATTAGTGGTTTATGGTGAGAGACAACCCCATCTTACCATTAGACCCTGAAATTGAGAGGACATTCCATAGGAATAGAAGAGGCAAAATGAACGACCCAGAAATTGAGGAACCTATGAATGATCCACCACTTAGGATTGAAGAGCAACATATACCCCACCAAGCTCCCAGGAATGGGTATCGACCTAGAACCATAAGGGATTATGCTATCCCTAGGTGGAATGAAGAACATAGAACTATTAGGATTCCTCACCACCAACCCTTTAAGATTAAACCCGCTACCATCACTATGGTACAAAGAAACCAATTTTCGGGTTCGGATATAGAGGATCCTGCACAACATTTAGACATGTTCTTAGAAGTGAGTGACACCGTGCAAATTCCTAATGTATCGACTAATGCAATTAGGTTGAAACTCTTTCCATTCACCCTAATAGGAAAAGCTAGGGATTGGCTACAAATGCTACCAAATCAATCCATCAATTCTTGGCAACAAATGCAAGAAAAATTTCTTTACAAGTTTTTTCCACCCACTAAGACTGCCCTCATTAGGAAACAAATTAGTGATTTTCAACAGTTTTATGAGGAGCCATTTCATGAAGCTTGGGAAAGATTTAGGAGACTTTTGAAAAGTTATCCTCATCATGAAGTCCATATTTTTCAATTGATGCACATTTTTTTATGCAGGTGCCCAACCATCAACAAGATCTTTGCTAGATGCAGCCTCTAATGGAAGTTTCATGAATTAAATTCCCGAGGATGCGTTCTTACTCCTTGATGAGATGGCCACTAATGATGCTCAATGGGCAAGCTCTAGAGCAACTCAAAAGAAACAGGGAGTTCATAATGTTGATGAAATAGCAATGTTAAAAGCTCAATTGGAATTAATGGAAAAAAGACATTTAAAAGAAATAAATGAGCTTAAAGCTAAAAATGTCTCTATGTTTTCTAATGAAGTTGATTCTTATGCAGGAATTACAGGATCTTTGGGAATGAAGAATGCTAAAAATATGGTGGAAGAAGTGAGTGCCTTAAACCCATATAGCAACACTTACAATGCATGATGGAGAAGCCATCCAAATTTTTCATGGAGAGAAGGTAATCAAGGTTCTTCTTCTTCTAACCCAAATCCTAGACCCCAATTTAACCACAATCCAGTTTCCAATAATCAACTTCCGTACCTAAACCAAGCTCCACCACATTACCAATACCCATCACAAGCATACCACCAACCACCCGGGTTTCAAAAACCTCAACCTCCACCTCCTCAAGAAAAGAAATCTAATATTGAGGAAATGATTGCAAATTTTATGGCTTCCCAAAATTCAATTTTAGCTAGTCAAGATGCTAGATGGAAATCACAAGACATTTGGATGAGAAATCAAGAGGCATCCATTAGGAACTTAGAAAACCAAATGGGGCAACTTGCTAGTTCTTTATCAAACCGTGCTCAAGGGACATTTCCATCCAATGTGGACCGAAATTCAAAGGAAGAAGCCAAAGCAATCACCCTAAGGAGTGGGAAAGAATTAGAGAAGACTTAACTTGGTAAGAATTCTTCTAAAAAGGTGGAACCGACAATTGAGGTAAGTGTTTCTAATTCTGAAAATAATGAAAAAGTACCTCCAACGGTTGAGAAGGGTAAAGGTAAAGAAAAGCTTGTTTCTACTATTTTTGATGAGTCTCAATTACCTTTTCCTATTCTAGCTAGAAAAGAAAAACAAAATGAGCAATTGAGTAGATTTTTAGACATGTTTAAGAAGCTACATATAAATTTACCATTTGCTGAAGCTTTATTACACATGCCTAAATATGCTAAATTTATGAAAGAATTATGCACTAATAAGAAAAAGCTAGAAGGAATAGGAACGGTTCAATTGTCCAGTAACTGTAGTGCTATCTTAACCAATAAAATTCCTGAAAAATTAGAAGATCCAGGTAGTTTTACATTACCTTGTGAATTAGGAAGTAATTTTGTTGGAAATGCTTTATGTGATTTGGGTGCAAGTATTAATTTGATGCCTTATTCAATTTGCAGGAAATTGAATCTAGGAGATTTAAAGGAAACCCGAATGACGCTTCAATTGGCGGATAGATCGGTGAAAAGGCCAAAAGGAATCATCGAGGACCTATTGGTGAAAGTAGGAAATTTTATATTTCCGGTTGATTTTGTGGTGATGGATATGGAAGAAGATAGAAAAGTACCATTGATTATGGGGAGGCCATTCTTGAACATAGCAAGAGCCTTAATTGATGTTCATGGACAAACGGTTACTTTAAGATTTAACGAGAAAAAATTGGTTTTTAATGTTAATAAAATTTTAAAATACCCCTCGTATGATTTTGAAGAATCCATTTGTTTTGTTGATGAAATTCAAGAATGTGTTAATGAAAAACAAGAGGAAATCATTCTTAATGATGAACTTCAAAGTTGATTAATGCATCCAAAGAAAATAGAAGAGTTGGAAGCAAAGGAGCTAAAGTTGATACAGAATTTAGAACAAGAGCATAGTAAATATGATGAAATGGAGGATGAACCGTCCCCTCCTAAGGGAGATTCTAAACTTAAAGCAATTTCATCTCATTTGAAATATTTATTTTTGAATGATAATGCTAAGCTAGTAATTAATTCATTTTCATTGACAGGGTTGGACGGAGAAATGCTTATTGAAATTCTCAAGAAGAATAAAGGAAAAATTGATTGGGAAATATCCGATTTGAAAAGGGTTAGTCCCAGCTATTATCATACACCCATGGAGGATAATTCTAAGTTGGGAATACAACCTCAACGAAGTTTCAATGAGTTTGATGCAATTCAACAATGGTTATATGACAATGAAGCATTTTATAAAGAAAAGACTAACCAAGAGATGAAATCAAAATGGGGCAAACCATACCAAATCGGACAACAAGAGGTTGCTGAAGCGACCATAGTTCTTCAAGATACTTGAAAACCGGTTTGGAGAGTCTAGCTGGAGACTCCAAAAACTTAGAACTTCTATTCTTTCTCTCTTTTTATTTTATAGTTGAGTTTTAGTTAAGTGTTCATGTTTTTGCATTTTTGCATGTTTGTGTGTTTTGATTCATGAAAAGAATGAGTAAAGCAATGTTTTTAAAAGAAGATATGTTTTTCCTAGAGATGAGTTAGTGTTTTCAAAATTTAAAAATTGGAAAAATTTCATTGAAAGAAGAGTTTTGTGTATATGTGTTTCAAAAACGAAGAAAAAAGGCAGGAAATATACCTACACATGACCATGTGAAGTTCTTCATTGAACCTTACGTGGCCACGGGTTGAAGAGTAAAAATTGCATCTTGATTATCACGTGACCACGTGTGGTCTCTCAGAGAGAATCCACGTGGCCACGGGTTGAAGAAGGAAAGAAACACATTTGTTTACACGTGACCACGTGTACCTTGCAAGCACAGTATCACGTGGCCACGCCTAGAACTTCTGTATGCCATGATTCATTCACGTGACCATGTGGATTCTTGTATAAGACCACACGTGGCCACGCCCCACTCAAAGAGAAACTCACACGTGACCACGCATGGTTCTTCTCATGAACCGCACGTGGCCACGCCTCATCTTGCTGCCTATATACACACTTCACGATTTTATTTTTGCTTCATTCTCATTTCCTTTTGTTCTTTCCCGTGCCCACGTCTCACTACCATTCAATTTACCCGTGCCCAAGGATTTTCATCTCCTATCAACACTCATCATCTCCATTAACTTCCTCTTTCATTTTTTTTTCTCTCCCATCATTCATCACTTAGTTTTCCACAATTTCATTATCATTTTAGGTTTTGAACACCTCACACACACCACCTCCACCGAAATAGCTCTTTGGTTGCTGTGAACAGCAAAATCTTGAGGAGGGGGTAGCCTCCTTCAGGGAGTTTGATTTCTATCTTTCTTTTCTTTTTCATGAATCAAGTTTTTTTAGTGTGTTTTGTGTTTTATTTTTGTTTATGTTTTGTTTGTTTGCTTGAGTTGTAAAACTTGTTAAAATGTATGTAGTTCACCTTTCCACTTAGTTTGCATGAGGACTTAGTTTGCCCTAGTTATCTTCAAAACTTGGAACAATTTGAACTTGGATTTAAAATATGCATGCTTTAAACCTTTGCTTAGCAATAGAACATTTATGTTGTTTAATAAATCTTTAGATAGGTTAATTTTTAGCTTGATAAATATTTGTTAGTTTCCATCTTTTTGAGCACTTAAGACTAGTTTTTGAACTGAGAGAAAAACAATGCATTGACATAGTTAAGTGATGAATTTTAGAACACTAGAACCTTCCTCATCACCCTTCAAAGCATATAAATAACTCAAAACAACTTGAAAAGTGATCTAGGCAATGTTTTTCTTGTTGAGCCATATCTTAACTTATTTCCTACCCTATATGCATATTTATCCTTTGTTAGCCATTTTGAGCCTAATGAGGTATGCTTAATGCGTGCCATATTTATTTTTCTTGTTACACTCATTTATTTTACCATATAGCCTAAAAAGCTTTTATCTTCCCTTCTAGAATTGGCCACTCTAGGATAGGATGGATTAATAGGAATTGGGTATCTTGATAGGTGTGGTAAGATGTGTTTGATTTTATTATCAAAGGCTATTGTTGAAGTCAAAGAAATAGTGAATTGTTACCTTGTTATTACCCATGTTATTATTGTATGGCCAACATCAAAGCTAGAAAAGAAAAGAAAAAAAGTGAAACAAAAATAAAATAAAAAATAAAAAAAAAAGAGAAAATGAAATAAAGCTAGCATGTATGGCAAAATCTTAAGTGTGGGGTAGTTACAAGGAAAAATGGTTATGACTTCTTGAAAAGGGGTATAAATTGTGAATGAAAGAGAGTTTCAATTATTATTTCTCTTTTATAAGAGTTATTCATTGTGAAGAGTTGAGAAAGTTTGGCTAAAGTTTTTAATGTTTAAGTTAATGGGATGAAATTTGTGAATTATTAGTCTATTTTATCTTAGAGTGGCTATTTTTATTGTTGATCTTTTATCCATTCTTTAATAATCAATACCTTAGCCCCATTACAACCTTTAAAAGACCTAAGTGATTCTAAGTTTTGTTTTTTGAGTTGTTTAGCAGAGATGACCATCGGATTCCGATGCTAAAGGAGAGGCTTATGGTGTTTCTAGAGTTTCAAGAGTGAAACCATGTGTATACTTATGTGTACATTCATTCTAAACTTGATTATGAATTTGCATTGGTGTTTTGGTTTTGGAAAAATACTTAAAATAATTTGGTCTTGCACACACTCAAGGAAACTATCTCATATTATCTTGTTTGAAGATTGATCTATTTAGAGGTTATATTAAGTACTTGTGTTAAAATGCTCAGTTTGGTTTTGAAAATGCATATCTTTGTACAAGTTTAAAAGTTTTGAAGGAGGGTCTGTTCTAATTTGCTTGAGGGCAAGCAAAGTTTAAGTGTGAGGCATTTGATAAGTGTGAATTATATATAGTTTTTAATATGTTTTTAGTTGTGTTATATAGTTATTTTGGTTTTATTTAGGTTAAATTAGAGTTATTTAGTTAATATTTATGTTTTTATGGTTAATTCTGTGTTTTGTATGATTTTCAGGGTCAAATTGATAAAAAAAAAAGGCTTAAAGTGTAAAAAGTGCAAAGTTTTGGGCCAAAAGTCCAAAATTGAAGAAATTAAGCAAGAAAAAGAACGTCCAGTCCAGAGGTTTAACACGTGACCACGTGAAGCTATGTTGGTTTAAGGCACGTGGCCACGTGAAGATGTGAGAAAACATGAACTTGAAGATGTCGTGGCCATGTGAGGAAATAAGTAAAGGAAACAAGGAAGACACGTGACCACGTGGATTCCAATGAAGGACCACACGTGGCCACGTGTGGAAGATTGCCTAGAAGTCACGTGGGCACGTGTAGAAATACACAGGGAGGAGTCGTGGCCACGTGATCTGATTTTCCAATTGCGCGAAGGATTTTCGACTTCCTGTTTTGAGCAGAATTCACTTCCTATTTGGTTTCTGCAGTTTTGGAAGAAATCTACCATGTTCTTAGGTTAATTTAGTTGGATTAATACATGTTTATAATCTGAATAAGTTATAATTATGTGTTAATTTGAGTAAGTTGAGATTAAGAAAGGTGTAATCAAGAATAGTTGAAAGTTAAATATCTTGAGAAAGGCTTTAATAGACATCTACAAGGATTAATTCAGACTTTTATGCTAAGTATTGAATTGTTCTGAATAAGAAAGTTTAATACTTGGAATGGTAATCTTGAATAAAGTTACTTGGGTTTATTAAACTGAATTCTCCATAATCACTTGTATGCTTCCTTTTAATTAAGTCATATCAATATCAGTTAAGGTGGATAGTCCTTTAGTGAAAGTTGTTTTTAATATTGATTTTTACCCCGTTTAATTTACTTGTTTTCAATAGATCTTTTCTTGATTCAATCGCTTTAATTGTTTTATTTTGGTTTTTAGTTTTTAATCTTCAAAACATCACAAAATTAGGATTTCTCTTCTTTCTTTACACATAGAAATTGATTTTGAAATTGAAATAGCACAACCACAAGTTTTCCCTTAGGTTCGATATTTTGGGTCATAAATCTATTTTCCTATATTACTAAACCGATCTAGTACACTTGCTAGACTCCGGTCATAATCAACACTAGATAAGGATAAATTGAACCAACAAATTGGTATCAAATGAGGGCTGGCTGAAATTCCAAGAAGCTAGCTTGGAGGTTGCATAAAAGAGAGAGAGAGGATAAGAGAAAAGGTCTTTTTTTCTGTTTAATCACTTAACCCTAATTCCTCATTAGTTGGCCTTTTATAGTTAGGTTAAGATTCCATCTCCTTAATGAGATTGGGCTCTTTAAAATTGCTGGAGAATTTTTAATTGGGCCTCTAGAATTAATTATAATCATTTGGGCTTAATTAAATCCAATTTAAACCTTTTCATAAAAGACTATGCACAAAACCCACAAACTAGGCCCTTTGTGCAACTAATTGGATTTAAATACCCAAATGGATTCCAAATCCAACCAAATTAAATATGTGAGTTCCATAACACTTATGTAATATATATAAATTAATTTGGTGCAAGAAAAAGACCTTTAAGGCCTTCTGTATGGAGTTGACGTGTGGCCGTCTACAGAAGGGCTTCCACACCAGCTCCATTCCTCTGGCCCCTTTATAACTCCTCCAATGGACATATTAATTAATATATTAGTCCTATAACACTTATAGTATTCCTATAACACTTATAAGACAATAATAATTAATCATGAAATTTATTATTTCAATTAGTTCCAACTTATAGAACATTTCTCAAAAGTTTCGCGGACAATTTTACTTGATCATAATTAATTAAACTCTTTAATTAATTATTATCTTATTCACTTCTCTACCCTTATAATAATATCAAATATTATTATCCTTGTCATTTTACCATTTTATCCTTTTTCTCTATAAGTGTGTGACCTATTAGGTTCATGTCCATGTTGGCAGTATAATATGTAATTGTGAGTTCTATTCAAAACTCACATGATTTTAACTCCTTTAAATTATTTTATCAATCCCTATTGATATTTTGATACATCATTATACAACTCATGATTGGCCTCTAGCTAGACATCATGACTACCCAAATGTTAGGAAAGTCATGTGGTTTGACTATACCCTTCCATAGAAACAGTTACCGTGCAATTACTCCTTTCACCACTCTTGTCTCAATTAGATTCTGAGTATAGATTTATGTTAACTCATATAAATCTAATTATGTATGTTCTATTAATTTAACCATTGTT
This sequence comes from Excoecaria agallocha, assembly GCA_037975025.1. Classification (NCBI taxonomy): domain Eukaryota; kingdom Viridiplantae; phylum Streptophyta; class Magnoliopsida; order Malpighiales; family Euphorbiaceae; genus Excoecaria; species Excoecaria agallocha. The sequence continues at coordinate 21,579,101 of CM075807.1, forward strand.
CCCAAAATGCCCTCTATAGATCTCTATCCATCTTGGCATTTTACTCTGGCCAGAGATTCTTTGAACAAGGTAATTATAGAATCATGCGAGATAACTTCCCTTATTAAATCTGGAATGGTGAATCCTTTGTCAATCACTCAACTATCTTCAAGTAGGTCATGATATACTCAATCTCTTAACTATGTTCACTCCCAGTTGGAAGTAATCAGTTATGGAGTCAAAGTATACCACTTGCTACTTAAGATAACTTTGGTGATCTCAAGTCTAAGGATACTTGCACAACCGCTATGAAGAGATTCCTCACTGAAATAGATTTATTATCCATGTGAGGATTCTCTTTACAGGTCTCCAATGAACTTGTTCTTCTAACAAGCATCCACATGTTAGCTTTGATTATCTTCCATAATCATAGTTATGAGAACCACTGCTTGAACCATTCAAGAAGCATAACATGTGCTAGTCTGTCCGAATTAACATTGCCTATCTTGTTAATTCTATGTCTAGGGATATTTAGATATTAACAAATTTGCATGCAATAGACATCTCACATCATGAACACCTTCATGATTGCCTTTGCACTGTGTTTATAATATCTAGGACTTCATTTATTAATTTAAGATTTACAAACTCATGTATTTAAACATAACATTAATAAATGAATGATGCCTTTTATTAAGAATATAAATTTTATACATATGATAAACATCCCTATTACATGGGCTCTAGGGCATACTCTCTAATAATCTCCCACTTGCACTAGAGCCAATCACTCATATGTCTCAGACCTATGCTATTTATATGGTGATCATGCTTAATCTGGGAAAGTGCTTTAGTGAGGGGATCTGCCACATTGTCATCTGTGGGAACCCTTTTTATTTTCACATCATTTCTAGCTACTATTTTCCTTATGAGATGGTAGCGTCTGAGAACATGCTTGGATCGCTGATGAGACCGTGCTTTGCTTGCGTAATGGCTCCATTGTTGTCACAATATAAAGGAATCAGATCAACAATGCTAGGCACCACTCCTAGTTCAGTTATGAATTTTTTGATCCAGACTGCTTCTTTGGCTGCTTCTGAAGTAGCAATGTACTCAGCTTCCGTCGTGGAATCAGTAGTTGTTTCTTGTTTGGAACTTTTCCAACAAACTGCTCCTCTTCCCATTATGAACACATAACCAGACTGTGATTTACAATCATCTTTGCCAGATTGGAAGCTAGCATTTGTATACCCATTTACTTCCAAATTACCCTCTCCATATACCAAGAATATATCCTTAGTCCTTCTTAAGTACTTAAGGATATTCTTGACAGCTACCCAGTGTTCCTTTCCAAAATTGGATTGGAATCTGCTTGTGACACTCAAAGCAAATGCTATATCTGGACGTGTACATAACATAGCATACATGATAGAACCAATTGTAGATGCATATGGTATTCTATTCATGCTCTCTCTATCCTCTAATGTCTGCGGACACATAAACTTAGAAAGGTGTTTCCCATGCACCATGGGTATAAACCCTTTCTTAGAGAGATCCATATTGAACCTCTTCAATACTTTATCTATATATGTACTCTGAGAAAAGCCTAGCAACCTATTGGATCTATCTCTATAGATCCTTATTCCCAGAATATAGGAATCTTCTCCAAGGTCTTTCGTGGAGAATTGCTTGGATAACCATATTTTAACAGATTGGAGAAGAGAAATGTCATTTCCCATTATCAACATGTCATCTACATATAGAACTAGGAAGACAATTGCACTCCCACTGACCCTTTTATACACACAAGGTTCATCTTCATTCTGTGAGAAACCAAACTCTTTGATTGTCTCATTAAATCGAATGTTCCAGCTCCTAGAGGCTTGCTTCAATCCATAAATGGATCTTTGAAGCTTGCATACCTTTCGCCATTTCCTGATGTGAACCCTTCTGGTTGTGTCAATACACATCCTCAGTAAGATTTCCATTAAGGAAAGTTATCTTCACATCCATTTGCCAAATCTCATAATCATAATGAGCTGCAATGGCTAAAAGTATTCTTATAGACTTAAGCATCACTACAGGAGAAAAAGTTTCATCATAGTCAATACCTTCTTTTTTATGATAACCTTTTGCTACTAAGCGAGCTTTATAGGTAACTATATTACCTTCCATGTCGGTCTTTTTTTTGAAGACCCATTTGTACCCTATGGGTTTTATCCCTTCAGGTGGTTGAGTTAAAGTCCATACTTTGTTCTCATACATGGAGTCCATTTTAGATTGCATAGCCTTAAGCCATAAATCACATTCTGAACTGTTCAAAACTTCTTGATAGCTTGTAGGCTCATTGTCCTCTACTACAGTTATGCCTCTATCCGAATCAATGTGAAATACATATCTCATAGGGATGGAATGCATCCTAGTAGATCTTCTAGGATTTTGTGTATAATTAGGTTCAACTGCAATCTCATCATTATGAAATTCAGTTTCGGGTTCAATCAGTTGATCATCTTCTATTTGTGGGTCTTGAACTTCAAAAAGTTCAATTTTACTCCCACTGTCCTCTCGTAGGAGAAATTCTCTTTCCAAGAAGATAGCATGCCTTGAAACAAACACCTTTTGTTCTAAGGGATGATAGAAATAATATCCAAACGTTTCTTTTGGATATCCCACAAATAAACATTTGTCAGACTTAACATCCAGTTTGTCTGACATTGTCCTCTTTACATAAGCATGACAACCCCATACTTTCATATGAGAAAGTGTGGGTTTCTTATTATTTCACATCTCATATGGAGTAACATCAACCGATTTACTAGGAACTCTGTTTAACACATAAACAATAGTTTCTAGTGCATATCCCCAAAAGGACTTAGGCAAGTCCGCTTGGCTCATCATTGATCGAACAATATCTAATAGTGTTCAATTTCTCCTTTCAGATACACCATTGTGTTGTGGTGTATATGGTGGAGTCCATTGAGATAAAATCCCATTATCGCTAAGATAATCCTGAAACTCTTGGCTTAAGTATTCTCCACCTCGATATGATCTAAGTGTTTTAATACTTTTGCCAAGTTGTTTCTCTACTTCATTTCTGAATTCTTTGAACTTTTCAAATGCTTCTGATTTATATTTCATTAGATAGATATATCCAAACCTGAAATAATCATCTATGAAAGTAATGAAGTAGGAGTAACCTCCTCTGGCATGTGTAGTCATTGGACCACATACATCTGAATGTATTAAGTCCAAAACCATTTTAGCTCATTCTCCTTTACCAATAAAGGGAGCTTTTGTCATTTTTCCCAATAAACAAGATTCGCATGTATCAAATGATTCATAATCAAATGATCCCAAATCACCTGACTTGTACAATTTGGTCATGCATTTTTTATTTATATGGCCTAAACGACAATGCCATAAGTATAAGGTATTTAGATTATCATGTTTCATTCTCTTGGTATCCACATTATGTACTTCTTTAATTAAATCAAGAACAAATATACCATTCTCAATGATAGCTTTTGCATAAAAAATATTGTTCTTAAAAATGTAACAACATTTGTCATTTAAAGAAATATCATAATCGTTTAACAGACGACTGAAAGAAATAATACATTTGGATAAAGCTGGAAGATAATAACAATTATTTAATTCCAGTACTAATCCACTTAGAAGAGGCAAATGATAAGTTCCCAAACTATTGTAGAGATGTTTTGTCCAGTAGCTGACTGTAAACATATCTCTGCCTTTCCAACTCTTCTAAAGCTTCTAAGCCCATGTAGATCATTACACAAATGTGATCCATATCCAGTATCTAATACCCAAGATTGTTTTGAACCATTAGAATAAGTATTAATTTCAATCATATGAATACCTGAGGTAGAAGCATCAGCATGCTTCTTCTCCTTGAGAGAATATAGATAGGCCTTGCAGTTACGCTTCTAATGACCATCTTTTCCACAATGAAAGCAAGTTCCTTTGGGATTCTCTTTCTTGGAAACCTTCTTCTTGGAAACCCCACCATCCATTATCTCATATTGCTTCTGACGCTCTGAGGACATAGCACCCAGCATCAAACATGCTTACTACTTCACTATCCTCTATGTATTTTCGATAAATACCTTTGATCTCTTCAATGGCATCATCAGATGGAAGTGTTGGTGGATCTTTATCCAAGACATAATGGATCTTTTCAGCTCTGAGAACAATTCTCACTTGTTTGATCCAGTCAGAATAGTTGCTGCCAACCAGTTTATTATCCAAGATTGATTGTATATTTGATGTGCTCATGATGATGACATAGATGTGAAAAAAAAATATATGAGAGTATGTTCATATATATGTATGCATTAATAAGGTCTTTAATTAATCCATTTTACTCCCACTATTTTATTGTGAATTAATAGCCCTCACTATATAATCCGAGAAAACCCGATGGTTTTCTTAGTGGGCCAATATCCAATCCTTGATATGTAATTTGACCTTGACTGTGGTCAACAAGCCAAACTCCATACCCTTGAAAGGTAGGTATCTCTATACCAATTGTGTCTCTACACAACTATTGGATCATTAGGTTATCAACTCTTGATGCATGCATATCATATATGCATTCCCTAATCTTGCCTCTAGAACCATTAGCCTTGACTGTGGTCAACAAGCTAATGGGCTAGCTAAGATGACCCATTTAATTAGATTTGAATATATTTGATATAATGTGAGCTTGACTGTGGTCAACAACCCACACTATAAAGAACTCTGGTTCTCCTTAAATTAATGGAAGGCTTATATACCTTAGTATTTGTTTGAGGGTTTTAGTTAATTAAGTCTCATCATACATGGTTGGCATACATTGGTATGCATCCTATATCTATCATATAAATATAAGCATACAAATATGGTATAGTTATGGATTTCACTACATTGATTTCCCCGAGCCAAGAGGGAAATCAAAATGTCACACCTAGGTAGTATGCATGATTCAAACAAGAAAATAATTACATTATCTTCAAGCTTGTTTGATCTCCATCCGGCCCATCTTGCTCCTTGATAGTGGTCTCCATCTCTATTTCTAATTCTAATCTAAGTAATCTAATTACATATTACAATTTGAAATGAAATACAAACCAAAAACAAGTGGCCGGGACATGAAAGTCCTCATTGGGCCAAAACATGCATAATGCTCAATCACATTGGGCTTTGTCCATAAATATCCATCATGATCATCATACACCCTTATATGCCTTTCTAATGCATAAAGAAATGGATTACTAACTTTTTTTCAACCTTTGAAACAATATTTTGAGTTATTTTGATGATGTGATCAAATTAGAAAACTTTTTTCATTTTGGAAACTTTCATTTTAGGAAACCTTTTTGCATGCATGTGTTCTTGCCTTAATAATCAATCCAATTGATTATTAATTAATTATAAATTGATTATTTAATTAATTAATCATATTAAATAATTAAAATAATCAATTTTGGGCTTAAAAACAAGTGTAGGCCGAAACCCACAAAAGAAAACCCTAAATGTGTTCACACACAAACTAGTTTTGTGTCTTTTGGACCATTTGGGCCTTTTGAAATGAGCCAAGCCCACTCCAGCCCTTAAAACCCATTAATGAACTTAATTAATGTTTATAATGTTTAATCTAAATCAGCTCCTTGGGCCCACCAAGTCATTCACTAATTTAAATCAAGTCCGTAAACATAATTAAGCCTATTAAGTGGTTTTAATGAATTAAAATTAATCAAATTAATTTAAGGCCCATTTTAATTAATCCAATAAATTAAAAACACTTTAATATATCATATATATCATATTTAGAAGATTAAAAATCGTTCTAACCAAGAACACATCAAGAACATATGAAGAACGCCAATTTATCGAACTTTTCGACTAAACTAGTTTTCATGGCTTAATATCACATATTAAACACATAAAATATCATCTAAATGATGTTTTAATGGACCCATAAGAAATCAAATTAGAACAGCCCCTTAAAATTCCATGGGTTTCATGCAAAACCCTAGGCACAATTCTTCAAAAGTTTCGTTTTTGTTTCCAACAAATTTATTTGATCAGAATCACATCTAGAAATCAATATTTCTTATTCATGAACAATTAAATTTGATATTTTAAAGTTCATGAAATAGATAACTCAGAATAAAACAAAACTTATTCTGCAGAAAAAAATAGAATTGTATATCCATGGCAAAACCGTGGCTCTGATACCATGTTGGAGTTTAACGGTTACATGCATCGAATTAATAAGCGGAATTTTAAAATTTTTTAACCATTAGATCTCATCTTGCCATGAATACACAATATAACTATATGAGAATAAGAAAAATCACCTTTGATTTTTGTTGAACAGTTGATTTTACTTCACACCGGGTTGTCTCAAACCACAGTTTCCAAAATTGAACACCTCCAATGAGTAATCCACACTAGAGAAGGATAAATTGAACCAAAAAATTGGTATCAAACTAGGGTTGGCAGAAATTCCAAGAAGCTAGCTTGGAGGTGGCATAAAAGAGAGAGGGAGGATAAGAGAAAAGGTTTTTTTTCTGTTTAATCACTTAACCCTAATTCCTCATTAGTTGGCCTTTTATAGTTAGGTTAAAATTCCATCTCCTTAATGAGATTGGGCTCTTTAAAATTTCTGGAGAATTATTAATTGGGCCTTTGGAATTAATTATAATCATTTGGGCTTAATTAAATCCAATTTAAACCTTGTCATAAAAGACTATGCACAAAACCCACAAACTAGGCCCTTTATGCAACTAATTGAATTTAAATACCCAAATGGATTCCAAATCCAACCAAATTAAATATGTGAGTTCCATAACACTTATGTAACATATATAAATTAATTTGGTGTAAGAAAAAGACCTTTAAGGCCTTCTGTATGGAGTTGGCGTGTGGCCCTCTACAGAAGGGCTTCCACACCAGCTCCATTCCTCTGGCCCCTTTATAATTCTCCCAATGGACTTATTAATTAATATATTAGTCCTATAACAGTTATAGTATTATTATAACATTTATAATACAATAATAATTAATCATGAAATACATTATTTCAATTAGGTCCAACTTATAGAACATTTCTCAAAAGTTTCGCAAATAATTTTACTTGATCATAATTAATTAAACTCTTTAATTAATTATTATCTTATTCACTTCTCTACCCTCATAATAATATCAAATATTATTATCCTTGTCATTTTACCATTTTATCCTTTTTCTCTATATGTGTGTGACCTATTGGGTTCCGGTCCATATTGGCAGTATAATATGTAATTGTGAGTTCTATTCAAAACTCACATGATTTAAACTCTTTTAAATCATTTTATCAATCCCTATTGATATTTTGATACATTATTATACAAGTCATGATTGGCCTTTAGCTAGGCATCATAACTACCCAAATGTCAGGAAAGTCATGTGGTTTGACTATACCCTTCCATAGAAACAGTTAACGTGCAATTACTCCTTTCACCACTCTTATCTCAATTAGATTCTGAGTATGGATTTCTGTCAACTCATATAAATCTAATTATGTATGTTCTATTAATTTAACCATTGTTCCTAAAATGCCCTTCATGGATCTCCATCCATCTCGGCATATTACTCTGGCCAGAGATTCACTGAACAAGGTAATTATAGAATCATGTGAGATAACTTCCCTTGTTAAATCTGGGATGGTGAATCCTTTGTCAATCACTCAACTATCTTTAAGTAGGTCATGATATACCCAATCTCCTAACTATGTTCACTCCCAGTTGGAAGTAATCGATTATGGAGTCAAAGTATACCACTTGCTACATAAGATAACTTTGGTGATCTCAAATCTAAGGATACTTGCACAACCGCTATGAAGAGATTCCTCACTGATATAGATTTAATATCCATGTGAGAATTCTCTTTGCAGGTCTCCAATGAACTTGTTCTTCTAACAAGCATCCACATGTTAGCTTTGATTATCTTTCATAATCACAGTTATAAGAACCACTGCTTGAACCATTCAAGAAGCATAACATGTGCTAGTCTATCCGAATTAACAATGTAGGACTTCATTTATTAATTTAAGATTTACAAACTCATGTATTTAAACATAGCATTAATAAATGAATGATGCCTTTTATTAAGAATATAAATTTTATACATATGAAAAACATCCCTATTACATGGGCTCTAGGGCATACTCTCTAATAGATACAATCTTACACTCAATTTCATTTAATCCGATTGAATTTTTCTTAAGTTCACATTATGCATCTATGGAAATTTAAATATAAATGTAAAATAATTTATGGTATATTAATAAAATGATGAATTAACATGTAAAGAATAGAAATTAGTGAAGAAAGCAACCAAGTGGGATAACCTAAGGTGGCCAAATGGTACATCCAATGGTACCATGTGATAATTGAGCAATTTATCAAAGATTGGGTGTAATTTAGACATTATGATGATAATTTGATTTGATATGAGCAATTAGAACCCTAAATCACATGTGTACATAATGTATCTAAGTTATACATAATGAGTATAAAATATGTATTAGATGGTTATAGATATAATTTAAAGGTATACCTTTATATTAGTGTTTAAAGGGATTGAAGGAACACGTGTGACATGATAAAGTAAGAAAACTCATGGTGGATACTTATGAACATGTGATGGTTGAATCGTGTCTTAAGGTGTAACATGTGCTAATTTGATGATTAATGGTACACTTAGCATGAAATGTATAAAAAATTAATGAATGAACATAATAGGATTAATTAGAACCAAAACTTCTATATGGACATAATGTTGTGTAAGTGAATATAATGATGTATACATAGGTAACTATGGATTATGAATGTGTATCAACATATGAATGCTTAAAGAAATCTTGAGAACACATATGGCATGCGAATGAATGAAAAATCACATTATATGTATAAGAATGTGTTAAGGTTGAACAGTGCATGTAATGAAAATGACATGTTTTCATCGCTTTCAAATGATAATATGCCTGTACAATATGAATATGTATTAAATAAACATGGATGGATATAAAATGAGCATATGAAACTTGTGACATAGTGGAAAATAGTATGGAAATTATGTGAAAGTGTGACATTAAGTGAATAAAATATTTGCCAATGAGTAATCCAAGGTTATAGAGGGTGATGGCTAACCCTAAAGGAAAATACCATGACAAAATAATGAGTTAATTTAGATTGATGCCTATATTATATTAACAGTTAGGCAACTGGTCATCCCAAATGGCCCCCCAACACACACATTAGATATACAATTAGGAAGTTGGTGACCAAGTGGCCCCTCAACTCACACTAAGCCCACAGTTAAAGAGTTGATTACCCCAAGTGATCCCTCAACACATATTAGGTTCACAATAAGGAGTCTATCACCTCAAGTGATCCCTCACACACATTAGATTTACAATTGAGGAGCTGATCACCTAAAGTGATCCTTTAATATATTCTGGAGTAGTTAGGTCACCCCAAATGACCTCTCCAATCATTAAATATCATTTAAATCCATACCCCATATATTGGGTTTAAGGATTTTCACTAAGCACTATTAGGGGTAAAATTGTAAATATGAAAGAAGATAGGGACTAAATGGTAATTATACATAAAAAATGTCATACATGTGATTAGATAACAATTAAAGTGAAAAATATGATTAATAGATTAAAAAGGAGTAAAAATGTAATTATGTGAGAAATTAGGGGTAAATTTGTAAATTTGAATTGAAAATGTAATTAAAAGAGTTAAAATAGTCAAATAAGTAAAAAGGAGTAAATTCATAATTAAGGAAAAGTTTTAGGGACCAAATGACAATTTACCACTTCATGAGTAAATATAAGGAGCAAAATGTAAATTTTAGTCTTAAAGTGAAATAAAAGTCAAAGGAAGAAAAAAAGACCAAAAATGGGAGTTAACTAAAGTAATATATGTCAAAAGAAAACTTTAGGGACCTAATTGTAATTTTCCACTTAATGAAAAATTGAGAAAGGTAAAAAAATAAGTAATGGAAGGATTAAATGGTAATTTAAGATATTAAGAGAATAAATTTAGGTTAAATGAAAATAAATACCAATTAAGGGCAAAATGGTAATTTTATATATTGTGATTTTAATAGATAAAATTTTGTGTTGTTATATCCACTACTAGGTAACAGAGTTGCTTAGCGTGTGGTTTGTTTAACTGTGCGTAATGACAGATGTTTGAAGATCAAATGAGCGAAGGACGCATGGCATATATATGTGGACCCTTTTTTTTAGACATATTAATATATGTGAAAATATGTTAGCTAATTAGAAATAGTTATGTAATATATAAATAAATTCTAAACTTTAATGAACATATGGTATGAATGCTAATGTGGTTGTTGTATGTGAACTGGCATGTAATATATTGTGCAACGAATGCCAGACAATAATGAACTTATATTATGATAGTTATATAGATGATGATTATGTGGTTGTGTCTGATATGGATTGTGCCCGATTTTAGAAGTGTTGTGATTGTTGTTAGAGTATTAGAGGTGGAGGTTGCCTTTTGGGAGTGTTATTTTTTCTATTTGCAGGTTTGGGTAGCATGATTTATAAGCCATTATACTACTGAAATTTTTACCAAATGAATAGTAACCTTACGACACTAAAATGAATTAAGAATTGATTATTAAGTTAAGCCATTAGTAATCCACACTAAATAGAATATTTAACATAAATAACTATACGACGACATTAATGATAGTATACAATGTATAGATTTAAGGGTGTCACAACCCTTACTAAAGTTGCCAGACACGACCCCTTAGGACAAGAATTGGGAACTCCTTCCTATATCGATTTAAAAATGCTCAAGCATATGCGAGTTGCCATTGCAGATGATGTTGCTATTGAAATTTATGGCTTATAGAGAGAGCCAAATATCTACAACTTTTGGACCATAACAAGACTTCACTATCTGCTACCCAAGATAAGGTAGAGGTTGTTGCCCATATTAATGTGCACCAGTATGCCAACATTTTGTAGTGGCTCTAGTTTTTAAACATGATGCAAATGCAGAAACAAGGGCATTTAGACATTTAATAGTAGCATTCGGGCTGGTTATAGACATCGATAGATTAAGTTAAGCATAAAGTAGCTTTGGATAGACAAAAGGTAGCCTATTTTTATCAACATTTCTAGGAAAGATTTCCACCGCCACCATTATCTTTATAGTAAGATTGATGGAGTTCTCTTTTACCTTCCTCCCCCTTTGTTTTTATTATTTAAAATTTTGCATTTTGTACCATTTTCTAAGGATAGCAGCATTTTAAGTAGGGCAGGGGACTCAATTTGATATCTTTTTGGGAATATGCTATGTTAGAAAATTTTAGGAATTAAATAAAAAATTTAAAATTAGCCATGTTAGTTTAGTTTTAGGAGTAACTTTTACATTGTTATTTTTAAGTTAGTTTTTAGTTTTAATTAATTTTTCATCATTATTAGTTTTGCTAATTACTTTGGTTTCTGTCTTTAGTTTGTTTTGTTATTGTTTGCTTTTATTTTCTTTTGTTTAGAATTATTCTTATCTTTTATCTTACTTTTAGTTTAGTTTGCCCTCATGTTTAATTTTCGATGTGAATATGTTTGAACTCAAGTGTGAAACTTTATTTTTAGATTTTTTAGTTAGCAAGAGAGCAAAATTTCATGTTTAATGAGTTTTTAATCAATTATTTTAAGTTTCTTAAAAACTCTTTGCACTTAGGCCTATTTTAAAAATATGTGAAAAACCAATGTTTGAAGGTAGTTAAGTAGGGAATCCTAAGAATGTTAGAACCTTCCTCGTTGACCTTTAAAGTAATAAATTATGCAGAACATGAATCTGGATATGATTTAGTAGCTTTTTATAGCACTTTAAATGCCTTTTTCCTACCTTTATTTACACTATCCATTACTAACCCTCTGAGGTTTATTTGGTATGCTAAATGCATACTTATTTGATTTTTTGTTGGTACACTTATTTTATTTTACCATATAGACTAAAAAGCTTTTACCTCCCTTTTTGATGAATTGGCCACTCCATATTAGGATTGGGTGAAAGTTAAGGGTGAAAATCAAAGGTGTTTATGCTTTAAAAGTTGTTATGTATGGGCGCAAATAATACCTTGGTAGGATTTGGTAATAATGACATTGTGTATTAACTATTGTGACTGAAACATGTTTGACATTAGTGTGTAAGTTAGGGGTAAATTGGTAATTGTCTGAATTATGGCATACATGCTTAAACATAAGTCAATTATGAATTTATATGTTAAAATTAATTAAATTTGTATGTATTGCAAATAATTAGAAGTAGGAAATGAAAATTTACAAGGACTAAAAATTTGACCCAATGGAATTTCAACATTTGGATTTCTAGAATGTACGTGTAATATTAACATATAAATTGAAAGAGAAGAGGAGCTTTGTTCGATTACCTCTTTAGGCCAAAAATAAGATTTTCCTACTTCTCTTTATAAATTGTTCACAAATCTTGTAATGGCCTAAAATTCAAATTTTGTGAATAGTACTTTTTGGACCATAAATAGTAATACCGGGATGAATAGTACCACCCAAAACCTACAAAATTGTTCTTCATCACTAGAAATTTCAATTCATGATGAGTCTAATGGTATAATTTGAGGTTAAATTAAGATCAAATAGGCTCTTAAAAGGCATAATGAAAAATTTACACGGCCCATATTAAGGTTGACCAAAACTTTAACTAGGCTTGAAAATGATGCTAGAGGTATGCAAAAAATTATTTGAACATATGGATTCACTTTAAATATTATGGGAGAGTACTTGACAATGAAAGATTAATTTTACAGTGACAATAAAAAATGAGTTATCGGACCGATAAAACTTTATCAGAATAGAAAATGGTGCCAGTTTGACTCAAAAATATTTTTATAGTCAAATAAATATGTTTATATAATTATGGATATATTTTTTTATGGGAAATGGTGTAAGAGAGGTGGTAGAAAATATTAAGTAATTAATTAATTGGGCCTAATTAGTTAGACCTGATTTGTCCCAATTGGGACGGGTATATAAGGCTAAGAAACCTGAAATTTCTAGTAAATTCTCCCGTTCTCTTCTCTATCATGGACCATCCAACACACTTTTCTATTTTCTTCCAATTGTATCTACTTAAATCCACCAAATTTCATACCCTAAATAATTCTAAAGCCCTAAATTCATCTATAGAAATCTCAAAAAACCCATTTTAAGTAAAGGAAGTGGATGTAATTATAAAAGAAAGGTATGGAGAAAAAAATTCAAGAAAGTTAATTTAGTAAAATTTTAATGAATTTAGTTGATTTTTGGGTAGATTTTGAGGTATAGATTAATAGTTTGAGTATATTTTGAATTATGAAAGAAGAAAAATTGAAGAAAGAACTCACGAATGGTTCGGCCAAGGAATAAATATAATGAGAATCAAGTGAAGACAAAGGAAAAAGAGAATAAAAAGGTGAAAATGAAGAGAACATAAAGAGGAAGCATGGAAAAATTAGGTATGTGGATACCTAAGCTAATTTATTTTATATAATTAAGGTTATATAACTTAGGATTTTTATGTGTAAGATGACTTTAAAATTGAATTGAAGATAGATAAATGAAAATGGATGATAAATAATGTAATCAGTAAAAGCAAATGCATGAAAGCATGATTCAATGTAGGAAAATGGTATTGGAATCTATTATGTAAATAGGGTTCTTACATATAAAGTGTGTTTAAATTCAATTTAATGATAAATAAATGAAATTGAAATGATGAATAATGAAATTAATGAAGTTAAATGCATGAAAACATGATTAAATATAGAAAGTTAGAATTAAAGCCTATTATGTAAGTATAAAAAGTTAGGGTTATGTAAGGAATTAAATTGATTAATGTTAGAAATATGTTAATTAGGCTTGGAAAACATGTTTAGAATGATTTACGTAAAATAAACAACTTGATATGGGTAAAACTCTTTTGTAGTCGAACGGTACTAAGGAAAATCTAGATGAAATAAATACTAATTATAATGAAATAAAGGTAGATAAACATGATTCAAGCCTTAAAAACATGATAAGAACAACTTATAGCATGAAAAAGTGTATGAAAGGTTGTGTATACATAATGGCCAAATGGTATACTAAGTGTATACTTAAAAGACTTTGATGGAACAATAATAAATTAATGTATGAAGTATATATTTTAAGATGAAATTATAGGTAATTTGATGAAATTAATCATTGTGTACAAAATTTAACATGAAACAAATATAAAATGAGTGAGAATAAATAATTGTCGAATTAAGTATAAAAAGAAAAATTAAGGGTAAATTGATGAAACCTTGGTAAAAATACATGATCTAGACACTTGAACAACATTAAAAACTAAATAAGATGAAAATACAATGGATGGTAATTGAACAATGATTGGCCAAATAATGATGATAGGTGAAGCCATAGTTATTTGAGATAAAATGACAAATGAGAACTTAAAATATATAAATGAATATAAACATAATGATGATGTATAAGAAATTAATGTGTATGATGAGAATGTCATATGGGCTGAATCATGAATATATATGAAATGATTATGGATATTTGATGAGTATTGTCAAACAAAGGCATAATATAAACAAATGAGCATGAAAATGATGAATTAGTGTGATAAAATAATATATATGGAAAAGACACATGATGGCCCTATGGTATGTGGTGGCTATTTGATGTGAATGCATTGACAAAATTAACATTTAGTGATGAAAAGTAATAATCTAATGATAACGATTCATGTGATATGAAATTCATTTCTGATATGATGTGAAAATATAAGAAACTATGAGAATAATGCATATTCTATTTGAAATTGTGAGAATAGTTTTGTCCATAGTATTTAGTAGTAGAACCAGAGTTATAGGATATAATTGGCTAGCCAAAGCGACACATATACCGTAGTAGGATAATGAGTTGGATTTGGATTGTAAACCATCACCGGTCTACCTATTTGTGATGTGTATGTTAAAATGTCAGTTGAGACATTAATAACTCCATATGATCCTTCAATATATATTGGAGTCACTAATTACTTTATGTGGTCACTCCAGCTTATTTTAAACCATGGGGTAAATATGTTGTATATATCCAAGTCAAGGGTTTCCTTTACTAGGGGCAAAATAGGAATTTGATTGGCAAATTATGGTTAAAAATATAAAAATAAGTAAATTATTGATGAAAAATGGATAAATATATAAATGAATATTAATCAAGGATAAATTGTTAATAAGTAGTGAAAAAGTGGCAATTATGTAAATAAAGGAAAGGGGCAAAAGTATAAGTAAAATAGTGAATAAACATATAAATAAGTGATTATGAGTGGTACAAATGTAAATGAAAGATAAAAATAGACAAAAAAAAAGCAAATAAGTGGATAAATAGTGGTAATTATATGGCTAATTGAGAAAAAAAAAAGGACAAAAATGTGAATTAACACTAAAACATTATTAGAAGGGGTAAAATGGTAAAAAGGATGAACATGTATGAAAATAAAATCAATAGGACCAAATGGAAATTTTCCATTACATGAAGAAATCATAAGGACCAAAACATAATTTAAAGGGCAAAACACAATAAATAGTACAAAAAGAACAAAACCACAAAACTAGTGTAGTAATTGGTGAAAAGTGATAAAATAAAAAATTAAGGAAAGAAGGACTAAAATGGAGTTTTCACCTAAATATTGATAATTAAATGAGTAAAATACATAAATAAGTAATAAGAGGGATTAAAAGGTAATTTAGAGATTAAAAATGTAAATTTAGATTATAAAGGTTTAAATTGGAATTAACTTAAGAGTTAGTAAAGACAAAAGATGAAAACTGAATATTATAGAGTTTATTATGTATAAAATTAAATTTTGGAATGGAGATTGGAATTTATTAGTGTATTAAATGTAAATGGTAATTTAACAATGAAATAATAAGTTGAAAGACTAAAAGGTAAATTGGAAGTTAAATAAAGGAATTGGTATCTAATTATAAATAAGTAAAAATAAAGGAGATATTTGTATAATATAGGGTAAGAACTAATATTAAAATATAGATTGAGAACTAATGGAAAATGAAAGAAAAAGTGAAAACTACAAGAACTAAATTGTAATTTGGCAAAGATAATAACCTTTGAGAGAAAGATGAGAAAAAATTATAGTAGGAATAAAATGTAATTAAAAAGATGGAAGCTTAAACTTGATTAAATCACATGTTACAATGAAAATAAGAATAAACCGATAGTAGACTAAATATGTAATCTTTAATGAAAAATTAAAGACATTGAAACATAACTAATGGTAGGATTCAAAATAGAAACAAGAAAAATGCTAAAAAATAAATTAAGTACTTAATAATGATACAATTATTGTGATAGTAAATTATTATTGATTAACTAGTGAAATAACTCAGTATAGAGAAATTTGGTAGTAGACAAAAATTAGGAATAGAAACATGAAAAGACGAATAAAATAAAAATTATTGAATTTGAAATAAAATGTAGGATGAAAGCAAAATGCGTATAAAATGTGAAAATAAGGATTAAAGTGGAATTTTAATGGTTAAACTGAATTAAAATAATAATGATAATAGTGAGGATCACTACAAGAAAATACTCAATTAACAACAAAAATTAGCAACAAAAATTAGCAACGAAAATTGTTGATTTTTCGTTGTTAATCAAACTTAACAATGAAAATTAGCAATGGAAAGACTCATTGCAGATTTGACTGTTGCTAAAATTTACCAACGGAAATAATTTTTTTTGCTAAATTTAACAACAGAAAAAGATTTTCGTTGCTATTTTTAACAACGAAAATTACAAGTACCGTAGTTAAAAATAGAACAAAAATCGAAATTATAAGTTCCGTTGCTAAATTTAACAACGAAAATTAATTTTTCGTTGGCAAATTCACTCACAAATAAAAAAAATCACGATGGTGTTGTCCATTGCTATTTCATCGCTAAAAATTATGATAGATTTTTAATTAATTTACAGCTAAAATGACAAAGAAAATTGTAATTTCTATATTGAACTTTGTCAAAAGAAAAGCATCCATGAACTTATTGCTACTTATATTTAACTTAAGCACAAAATTTTCATAGCCTTTTCCATAAAATCTAATACCTTCTAGTGTTATTATATGGAAGGTAGAAAATTAAAATTAATACAAGTTGAACAGCTCTTTCCCTTTCCAAAGCAAAGATATCAAATGCAATCCATTTATTCCACAAGAATATTAAACAAATAGACAGCATGTGAAAATTAAAGAAGGTTATATGGCTTTTATGTCATTTGTCTAGGTTGGTAAACAGTATACTATGGAACGATAGCTTGTATAAGTTTGATATACACATGCTTAATAATAAGGGCAACAACAAGAGCTGCAGTGTGAACAAGATGGTATTTAGATGTTGCATACCTAAAGAATATAAAAGCAAATGTTTCCTGAGGCCATCCTAGCAACCCAACCACCATTTGCCTTGTTTGATTGAAATCATCATCAATAGCCTATACCAATAATCCACCAATTAGCTCCATTAAAACACGTTCAATTAGGAACAATTATAAAAGTTCAAAACAAACCCCTAAAATCAATAATATCCTACATCAAAATTGCTCTCATCTTTCTTTCTTTTCACTAACTCAAGAGGAAAAAAAGAAAGAAATTCATACAAATCTATCTACAAACTCCAAAAATTCACATCTCATAAGAATAACATTCTATCCCCATCTTGTACTTTATTGAAAATTTGTTCACTACTGGCAAAAAAGTAAAAAATAAAAATAAAACAAATAAGTCAATAGCCAAAGTTAAACTGAGGTACAACCTCATTTTAAGAAAAAATATCTCTATAAATCAACATTGATAAATGGTAAATGGCAGTCCTTTTCTCAATGCAATAAGGAAACTAATTATATCCCTAAGCCTAACGTAGCATATACAAAGACTAGGCATTCTACTTCTAATTTTATGCCTTATTGTTCTAATCCCAATGTTCCATAGCAATAACTACATTCATCTATCAAACCTCAACAAAATGTATATTTAAGCTACCACAGAGAAATGAGATGCAAATTGGACCTAATACCCCTATCTATTTTACCAGTAAGTTATATATGTTGACAAAATTAAAAGGCTTTACTTAAAGATTTTAAAAGAAAAGAAAAACTATACAGAATCACAAAATACAAAATCACAAAAGGTCCATGCATATCTGATGCTCTGTGAGGAATAATTAAAAAGCTATTAAGGTTTATGTAAATATCACACATATATGATGCTATGTGAAACAGATGCATTCCCCACAAAAGGGACCTTATGTATGAAATAATATAGTTTTGTGGCTTGAAATAGCAAAATACACAAACAAAATTCTTCATATTAAAAAACGTAAAAAATTAAAAATACAATTAATGTGGTCTCCTGATTGTCCATTAGGACTTCAAAGTCAGCTCGATTGGAACATAAACAATAGAAAACACTGGCGAAATCCAAAGCAGTTCGAGCTTCATGTCAAAAATAACCTATTATTAGTTCATTTTGCTACTAACGTAGCTAAAACAATTCAATCTTGAAATTCCATCTCTAGCTTAACTGATTAACACTTTAGTGAATTAAAAATAATTCTAATCCAAGTTGAAACCCACCTAATAAGTATAATGCAGTTGATAATCAGCAATGCCCTATATGTTTAGTACCTGATGGAGCTCAATATCAATAAATTCAACCATAACCTATTTGAGTAAAACAAGAGACCTACAACAACACTGTGCGATGCATACTTTTTCCTTCATATCAAATTTCAATTGAAATGAATTATCCTTGTATTCATTATCCTGGTACCAATTTATTTTTGCAGTTTATTTACAATAAAACTGTAACTAATTATAAGTCATGGACATCTAAAAATTAATTTAGAACATGCTTAAGAAAGAAAATTAGGACATACAGCTATCTTTATCATCAATCAATAATTATCATTAATTAATCTAATTTTGTTCCTTAGGCATCACACAAACCACAAGACAAAAGATTATCAGTTGCTTGAGAATAACTATTACTGTAACTTTTTAGGTTTTAATAATTATTTCATAGACAGCATTTGGTTCAAGTATTTAATAATTATTGGTTTTGAAGTAGGAGTATAACAAATAAAATAGAAATCAGTTGATTAAATCAATCTCGATAACATAACAACATATGTTGCTCCAAATCTTTACATTACCTTGTGTCAAAGACATATTAGACACCATAATAGCAATAAGCAAGTGTTTGCCACTTACCTCAGTTTGAATAATATAGGCTATAGCCGAATGTTTCGAAGTAGGTTTTGTGCCAGCCCCTACTAAATCAAATTCTTGCCACTATCAATATAAATAGCTCTAAAATGTATAAATATTTACAATGGGCATTATTAAAACTATTAAGAAATTGTCTTACTTTATTAAAAGAGTCGAGTTGTACATATGACACCCCTATTAAGGCCCTAAAAGAATGTATATGCATTTCAAAGATAGTATTATTGATATATGTTGGGTCAGTTAGTGAATTATAGGTTAAGGACATAGAGGTAATTGTTTAAAAAGAGGAAGGGTAAAATGGTCATTTTGAATTAACTTATGTGTGTGATTAATTTTGAGAAAATGTAAGTTAAGGGACCTAATTGAAAAGTAAAAGAGAGATTTAGGGGAAGAACATGACATTGAAGTAAATGAGGGAGTTAAGTGCAATTTTTGCTAAGTCAACAAGTGGTCCAATGAGAGGTGGACACCTAGCCATTCTAGAAAAGTCTTAAGAAAAGGAGAAACCCAAAATTTTTAAAGGAATGGCCGGCCACTTCACTTCAAGGGACTTCAAGGCCATCATTTTCTCTCAAAACTCTACTCAAACCCCTAAATACAATCCTAACTTTTGAGAGGAGAAAGATTTTAGTTGTTAGTCTTTTTAAGGTAAGAACAATCTCTTTTCTACTTCTTTTGCTTCTTATTATTAGATATTTAATTGAAGGATTAGATGAATCTTTAGGCATAATAATATATTATTTATTATGAAGAAAGAGAGAGAAATAAAGGCAAGGAGCAAAAGATGTGGGTAGCTTGAAAATTTGGTCATCAAGAGGAATAGGAACTTTGGTACTTTTTATAGGAGTTATATATATGTATTTAGTATTTAGAGATGTTAATTTGAGGGTTTTAATTAAGTAATACATGAATATAATGGTTAGTTAGGTATAAGAACCGAATTAAGAACATATTTTTACTAGTTAGCAAAATCTATCCTTAGGTTCATTGGACCTACCCAAACTATTTAGCCTATATCTAGAGTTTGAGAGCTCTAGATTGAGAAATTCTAGTTGGAATAGAAACTAGACTCATAAATCAAAGTTTCTTAACAGACACCAATGTTTTTTTCTTCACCTATGATAGGTAAAATTTGACTTGAACCTAGACTATGTCTACTGCCCTATCATTAGGAGCAGTCCACATTATTTGGTGAATATCTTGAGATTGAGAAGGCTAAATGCAAAAATTTTTAATGTTTTAGAAACTAGAAATATATGATACTAATTTGTAGAAGAACAATTGATCATAAAAGTTGTTTGCTAAGCCTAAAATGATGTGCAAAGGGACAAAGTAAAACTTTCTGCATAATTTGTAGGCCAGATTGGGGCACTTAGCCAAGACCAATTTGTCTTAGTTAAGTGGACCTCTCTATACCCATTTTAAGCATTTCGCACAGTTGACACCAATTCGTCTAAGCTGAGTGCTTCCCCATTTACAGCTTATACATGGTTTTTAGGCCCAAAAAGTCATCGAAAGTTGCCCAAACCTTTCTTGACACCTTTAGAACACCTTAAACACATAAAGAGGAATATACCAAGTCATTATACACATGTAAGATATGATTTAGAGATTGAGAAACAATTGTAAATGGATCCAAAGTATAGGAATTATTTTGGCAATCACTTAGTGCACACGTAAATTTTATGCATGTAACCAATAAAATTAAGGTATAAAAGTATAAATGAGGAATTTTATGTTGGAATGTGTGTGAATATACTTATATAAATGTGTGTGTGTGTGTGTGTGTGTGTGTGTGTGTGTGTGTGTGTGTGTGTGTGTGTGTGTGTGTGTAAAGACATAATAAGTTATGAAGCATGTGTAATAGACAATAAACCTTGAGGTGTAGTTATAAGGAAACTGGAATGCATAAGCTAATTTAAGTTGCTACTTAGCTCACATATCAATTTTATGTGTGTAAACTAATGTGATTAGAATATATAAATATCAATAAGGCATAAACATGTATACTTGAAGATGCATAAGTATATAACGATACATAGGGATATATAAGACTAATGATACTCTAATTAGGTGAAGTGGACATTATAGATATACAAAGATGTTTATATTTTCAGGTATATGCATTTATGATCCAACTGCATTATTATAGACAAGTAAGGATACTAATATATGTATATATGTAGGTATATTGTGATACATTGGATATATAAATATATGTGCATATTGTGATTGTGCATTAGACATAAAGGCTCAAATATAAGCATGAATAGTATATGTATAGGATATATCATATAGAGATATATGCCTTTATATATATATATAATAATTTTTATATGGATTTTCATGAACATATCACGTAATTATAGAAATGATTGTGCATAACTAAAGATGTTATAACTAGGACATGTAAACTTATATAAGTATGTATAAGGTTGTGATTATACATTCACGTACAAAATTATGTTACCTCATTTATAAAGATACAGGCATATGTACATATGTATATAAAAACAACTAGATTATAAAAATGTATAAAAATGCATGAGCATATACATGGTTCCAAGTTCATAGATATATTTTGCAATTAAGTTAAAGTTATATAAGATGGGAAGAAGAAAAGTAAAGATAATCAAAGTAAAATGTTACAGTTACCTGTGTCTGGGTCTAGGTTGTTACAAGGGTATATAAGACCAAAAAATTAGATTTCTCTGGAAAACTCAGCCATCTTCTACCCCATTCCATCAGCCCTTTTTTTCCTCCATTTCTCCATTTTTATTCCATTTTCTCTAACCTAATTGTACCATAAACCTACCGAATTTCATTTCCTAAATAATTCTAAGGCCCTAAATTCATTTATGGCCATCTCAAGGATCAATTTTAAGTGAGGAAGCGAAAGAAATTATGAAGAGAAAGGGTGGAGTAAAAATTCATTTAAGTGTATTTAGTGATAATTTAATGTTTTAACAGATTTGTAGGTAGATTTTGATAAAGAAATTTATATTTTGAGTATAATTTGAATTATGGATGGATAAAAATTCAGAAAATAACTCAAGGAAGATTCGGCCAAGGTGGGTTTTCAAAGGAATCAAGTGGAACCAAAAGGAAAAATGGGAGGGCATGATTAAAAGGAAAAGAAATCATGGAGAAAGCTAGAAAAATAGATATGTTACGCTTAAACTAATTTATTTCATATGTTTAAGACTATGTAAGTTAGGAATTTTTGCAATGAGTTGAATAAAAATTTAATTAATGGTAGATAAATGAAATTAGATGTGAATTAATGAGATTAGTGTGAGAAATTTACGTGAAATTATGGTTAAAAGTGAAGAATTATGTAGGGAAGCATTATGTCATTTTAAGAAATATTGTATAATGTGAGTATTAAATTAAATAAATGAAAAATTAATGAAATTAAAGGATGAAATATAGAATACTTGATGTCAAATCCATGAAAAAAAATTAGGGATCACCTACTAGTTGTACAACCTAATATGTCCTTTAAAGATAAATTAAATGAATGTTAGTTAAATTCAAATTAATATTAGATTAATGCAATTAAAGGAAAAACTATAGGATATATGATGTTAAATGTATAAGAATATTATTTGAAAGGATAAATTAGTCATGGTATATGTTTTGTAAGAAAATAAAATTAAAGTTTAATAAAGAATTAAATTAAATCAAGGTAAGATTTATGCTTAATATGCATAGAAAACATGTTGAGAATGTATTAGATGAAATGAATATATTTATACAAACATGTTTAAATAGTGATTGAATGGTACCCTATATTGTATAACATGAAAAATTGATGATTATTGGTATATTAAGCATGAAATGTATAATACCATGATGAATAAACATACAATGATTGATTTGAGCTCAAAATAACATGTGGACATAATGTTTGTTATGTGAACATAATGGTGTACTATTATGTAACTAAGAGTTACTAATGTAAAATAGATGTATGTCAACATATATATACATAAAATCATCTTAAGATTATATATGACATGAGAAAGAATTAGAAAATACATTGTATGCTTGAATTCATAATGAGGCCGAATGTTATACCCCAAAAAAATGCCATGTTTTCATCAAGTTTAAATGATATTTTCCATGTTTGTTATGAATTCACATGTAATAATGATTAATGAATAAGAATTGAGAAGGCATAGCATGTGTACATAATGTACATAAGTTGTACATAATGATATTCAATTATATATATCAAATGGTCATTAGTGATAATTCAACATGTATCATTATGTAAAAGCTTAGAATGATCATAAAAGAATGTAAGACATGATGATGTGTGAGAAACCATAATGCATGCTTATGTACATATATTGGTCGAATAGGGTGCATAATGATAGTGACATGATTTCATCATGTTTGAATGATATTATTTATTGTTTAGTACAAAAACATGCATGATAAGTGTAAATGTATGAGAAATGAACAAATGAGAATATAGGCATAATGGAAACACATGACATAAAGTGAAAAAAAAACACATTAGATATACAGTTGGGGAGTTGGTCAGCCCAAGTGGCCTCTCAACTCACATTAGTTTTACAGTGGGGAGTTAATCACCCCAAGTGATCCATCAATGTATTTTGGAGTGGTTAGGTCACCCCAAGTGGCCTCTCTAATTCATTTAGTATCATTAAAATCCTCGCCCCACACATCGAGTTTGAGAATTTTCATAGAGTACTATTAGGGGGTAAAATCATAAATATGTAAGAAAATAGGGTTTAAATGGAAAATTATACCAAAAGATGTCACATATGTGATTAGTTAACAAATAAAGTGAGAAATGTGATAATTAGATCATAAAGGGGTAAAAATATAATTATGCGAGAAATTGGGGCAAAATGTTAAATTTACATTAAAAATATTGTTAAAGAGTTTTAAATAGTCAAATGAGTAAAGAAGTGCAAAATCATAATTGGTGAAAAGTTCAAGGATCAAACTATAATTTACCACTTTATAAGCAAATACAAAGACCAAAATGTAAATTTTACACTTGGAAAGAAATAAGAGTCAAATGAAGCAAAAAGGGTCAAAATTGGTGTTAAACAAAGTCAAATGTTATGAAAAGGAAGTTTAGGGACCTAATGGTAATTTTTCACTTAAGTGAGAATCATGAAAGAGAAGTAAGAAAAATAAGCAAGGGAGGATTAAATGGTGTTTTAAGGCATTAAGAGAAATAAATTTTGAATTAATTAACTACAAGTGACAACTAGGGGTAAAATGGACAATTACTTTATATAATTTCATTTGATTGAATTTTGTGTTGTCATTTCACCCCTAGGCAACAACATTGCTTAGCATGTGGTTTGTTTGACTACGCATAGGAATAAATAAATGAAGACCCAAAAACGGAGAAGTGAATATGATATGTATATGTATTACTTTTGTAGATGTGGAATTTAGACATGTTATGTATTAGACTTTTGAGATTTGTCTTGTATTATGTTGTGTTATGAATTTAAATAATAGTAAACTTATATTACAATAGTTGAATAAATGATGATTATGTGTTGTGTTGTCATTATGCATTGATGATGCGTTGTGATTGGTATTGGAAGTGTTATGTTTGTCATTGGAGTATTAGAGGTAGAGGTTGCCTTTTGGAAGTACTATTTTGAAAATCTGCAGGTTTAGGTAGCATAATTTATAAGCCATTATGCTACCAAAATTTATACCAAGTGAGTAGTGAAATTGCGACGATAATCAAATTGCCAAGTAATGAACAAATAAATTTGGCATCTATAATTGCAATTGAAAATTAGAACTTAAGAATTGATTGTTAAAAATTCAGTCATTAGCCAACAATATAGAAGGATAAAAATTTGTTGCTAAATAAATTTGTAATTCATAATGTATGGATTCATGAGTGAACGTAGGGTGTTACATTTAGTGGTAAGAGCTAAAACAATTACCAATTATGCATACTTTAATTTGGAAAGAATATAAGAGAAATAAGAGCTGAAATAAACTTACATCCGAGCTCAGTGCTTTAACTTCCAAAAAAAGCATAATTCCACTCTATGTTGAAGTAGAGGCTCCTCAGTATATTATATAAGTCAATACCTATCCTCCTTCAGAATTCCTAAACCACCCAACACCCTAAAACCATCGTAGAACCACTACCAAACACCAATCAATCAACTCAAACCAAGATTGTCAGTTAAATAAAACTTTCTCTGGAGTAAAACCCTAGTTTTGCCAAAGCTAGCTTCCCCTATAAGAGCCTTTCCTTGTCTGTTTTCTCCATAACCTAGCTTGTGCTTTTATTGATGGTTCTACTATAGCTAAAAATAGACAATTCCAACCCATTCCTCTCCTCACACCATCACCCCTAGCAACATAGGTTATAAGCTTCCTCTCCTTTCAACTAAACTTAACTCTTAACAAATCTCACAAATGGAAACAAAGAATCCAATTTGTAAGATTGATGATAAAAAAAATCAGATTCGAAAGAAGAAGAAGGAAAAAATAAAGAGCAAAGATGTAAGGCCCCTAACATGACCCTAATTTAATTTGCATATTTTTGTGTTTAAGTAAGGGGGTAAATTAACATTTTGTTATGTTAATTCCATGAAAATAAAATAAAAGAGTATGGTTTAATATCAATTGAGGGTGCAATTGAAGTAAAAAGGTGCTACTTTGGGGTAAATGTATTGATTTGGAAACTCAAGGGTCAAATGTGGATAGAAATAAATGTTTAAAGGTCAATTTGAGAGAGGGAATAAATGGATAGGTTAATATTTGAAAGGAATTAAATGGAGAGGTTAAAGTTTAACATGCAAAGATTTGCTAGGTTATTGTGTAGCATGAAAAAGGTTAAAGGACTAAAGAGGGAATTATCCCTTGCTATTATAAAAAGCCAACTTTGAAGAGAGAGAAGAAAGAATGGAATCGGCAATTCTTCAAGAAAAACACAGAAATGCTTCTTTCTCTCTCTTTTATGATTCAAAGTTGATACCTTAAGTAATCTTGAAGAGGAAATTGTGCATGATGGTTAATCAAGAGTTTAAGGTTTTAAACTAAGGTAATTAAACCATCAATGAACCCTACAGCATCATTTTCTTCTTCTTCTTCTTTTCATTTTAACTTAAAAGAACGTTAACAGTGTGCTGGAACTTGTATGTCATTCATTTTGTGAAGGAGAAGAGGAAGGAAGGAAGAGCAAAGGAAAGGGTATTGCTAGAGGTGGAAGACATTGGGTTTGTTAGCTAAGGTATGGGAATTTAGGTTGTTCATAATGCATGTGAAATTGATTGCTGGAACTGGGTATGATTTACAGAATTCAAAGCTACGTTTTGCTGGTTTTTAACGATGTGAGGTTGAAGAAGATTGTCCTTGCCGAGTCGTGAACTTTTGTCCGACTCGTGAAGCTCTTCACTAGTCGTGCATCTTCTTCCATTGTTGGGTTCACTCGTGAAGCTCTTCAGGAGTCGTGAAATATATGCCTTTCTTCTCCACTCGTGAACTCCTTCACGAGTCGTGAGATTTACCCTATTTGCTTCACTCGTGAAGCTCTTCACGAGTCGAACACTCCTTCACGATTAAATGACCTACCTGGATTGTTTTGCTCATAAATTGAGCTACAGAATAGCAAATTGAGTGATTCTTTTTGCATTGAAAAATAGACTTCCATACCTATATTTCATATGAAGAAACCTAAACTTAAATCTATCTCTAAGTACATGGAATCTAGGGTTGAATTCGGACTAGTTTCCTAAACTGCTCATAAAAACATAATTTACTATTATGTGCAAATTGTTGCTACACTTGATAATATGATTTTTAATAAATCGAGACAAATATTTGTTTATGTGATAGTAAATTTAATTGGAAAGAGCATGTAATATGACTATCAATGAAGGATTTATATGAATACATATGCATTCAATTATGTATATGAATAAAGACTAGTGATGAAATATCTAAACTATACATGTAAATAGTTTTGTGCATGATTGTCACATGCCAAATTGATATATATATACACATGTAATCTTATGACATGATAGTACACATTTTGACATGTACCTATGCTATGAAATAGGGACTATAATAGTACGACCTTGGCATGTGTATATGCCCATGTGGAAACATGTTGATATTTTGTATAGCACATGATGTGAATGATGATAAAGGTATGTATATATATATATATTGGTAACATGCTCATAAGACTAAGTCAACTATATGCGAATGTTCCCCACAGGTATGTACATTTATGATTATGTATATGAGTATATGAGCATGTAATTGCCCTATGAGATAGAAGATGTTTTGGCATGACTACGAACATGTGAAATGCTTAATGAGAGCATGATCAAGTATATGATATGATGATTATATGTCATGCTTATATGTTATGATGCAAATTGTAAAGTCATACAGATTTGAATAGCCAGATGTATAACTTGGCATATGAAATGTGCATATGTCTGATTATGCACCAGAGAACTCATAGTATTACAAGACTCTGTATATGTGCAACAATATACTATGAATACAGTATTAATATGTGAATTGAACACAAATATAGTTTTGCCTGCGATAGAGTTTTAGATGTGGATAGATAGGTGCCTATAGGGAAATTGCAGCTGCCATAGTTTGGCCCAATTGGGTCCATAGTATATATGATCCCGTTTGGATCATGATCAGCCCCGTTTGGGTTGATAGGCAACCCCGTTTGGGTCTGCTTGACCGGTCCACAATACAGTTTGGCCCCATTTGGGTCTATAGATCCAATATCTTCGGATATCCTTCTTTTAATATCGATGTATATCCATAGTTCCCATTATCTACTAATAAAGCTAAGGCAAACTAAACGTTATTCATAGTAATGATCAAAATAAAACAGTTAAAGTTAATTAACTAAAGATTGATAGTGTGGATTACATTATTGGTTTACCCACAGGGATTATGTTTCATTTGAATATGTTCACATGAAAAATGGTCATCTCTATGAATTATGAAAATGAAATATGTGTTACTCTCTTGGGTATAAGGTTTATGTACATGAGAATATGCTTTATGCCTTAAAGTATATGTTATTATTGTCATGATATGTGGTACATGTTGTTTATAGTATTTATATATTGTATATGTATGTTTTGATGACCTATGTGAGTGGTCATCCATCTTTAGTTATTTCCCACTAAGCTTTATAGCTTAGCACGGGTTATTTATTCGTGTAGGTACGGTTAGCAAGACTTTTGTTGAGGGAGGATCTCTACATCAGGAAGGGCCAACCATCGACTTATAACCTTGATGTAAGATATTTTGTATTACAACTATCATATGTTTTGTATAATGGCCAGTTATCTTATGATATGTATATAACCTATGTGGAATATTGTAATTCACTAGTAGTAAAGCTATGAAAGAACATGTGTGCATATGATATACATGAAGTAATATTCATATAGTTTAGTATGCATGATACTAGGTATGAAATGAAAAACAGGAATAGACTTGTAGTACGAATATAATCATATGAAACCTTATGCCTAAATGATAGTTAAATTAATATGAAGTATAAGCATGATTAGTAGTATTCATGATACATGTGTAATAGGGTATTTCCATAGAGGGCGCTACAAAAGAGGGAGGAATCACTGAATAGATTTAGAACAAGCGAAGTTTGCAGCAGTGGTAGTGGAAGGAGAAAGGAGGGAGAAGAGGAGGGTATGGCAACGAAAGAGAAGAGGGAGAAGAAATCAAGATTACAAAGACTGACAAGGCAGAGCCATGGGAATGGGAAGGCGCCAATGTAGGAGAGGAGAGGAAGAGAGAGACGGTAGGCAGAATGAGAGAGTTGCGACTAGGGATGTGCATAACCGAATCGAACCAAAACTGAATGGAATTTGATATGTTTGGTTCGATTAGTTCGGTTTTCGATTCGCTCGGTTCTGAACAGAAATTTAAAATCGGATTAATTGGGTCGGTTCGATTTTTGAAATTAAAACTCTATCAAGACCTAATGGTCTTGAGTTCAAATCTTAGTAGGCACATATTTTTTGTTTCTCAATTTTGTTACTTTAATTTTTTTTACAAGTGAATTAAAATTAAAATTTAGAGGTGAAGTAAAATATAAATTTAAATCCTTAATTTATTAAATTGACCAGTAGAATATTAGTGCTCTCAATTTTTGTACTTTAATTTTTTTTACTAGTGAATTAAAATTAAAATTTAGAAGTGAATTAAAATATAAATTTAAATCCTTAATTTATTAAATTAGTATAGTATTATTTTTAGAAGTGAATTAAAATATAAATTTAAATCATTAATTTTTTAAATTTAGGAGGCTTTCTAACTGCATGTAAAATCGAATACGCTTTATTAAGAAAACTAATTCACTATAGTAAAATTATAAACCGAATACACCAAATTATGTAAACTCATTATAGTGTAGGAAGAAAAACTGAAAAAAGTTTATTCCAATAACTAAATAGTTTGTATTCTATTTATGCAGTCTGATTAAGGTGTAATAAGAAAATTGAATATACTAAATTCGTATTCGGCAAAATAATATTTTTTTTGTTGAATGCAGAAAAGATTTTCGGATTATTAAATCTATGATCAAAGTATCCATAATTTGATATCAGAAACCGAAATAGTAAGACATTTAATTTTGGTTTTTTCAAATGAAATATATTGTTATATTTTAAGTTTTGAAATTATCTTAATCTTCTCAATTTTTATTTTTTCAATTGTAAAAAATATATAAGTAATCATCTATTGCAGATACAATTTATGGATACAGTTTATCGGTCTAAATAATACAGTGAATTTATTTTATCATACAAGCACAATTTAAAACCGAATACATCAAATTATGTAAACTGATTATATTGTAAAATGAAATATAAATAAAGTGTGTTCTGACAACCGAATAAACTGGGTTCCATTTAGGAATAATCATTTAAGGTTTAATAAGAAAACTGAATACACTTTATTCGCATTAGGAAAAGAGAATAATTTTTTTTGAAACCTAAATAGTAATACATTAATATAAAAAGTTAATTGTGTGTTTTTTCAATGAATTACTTTATTATATTTTAAGATTCGAAATTATCTTAATCTTTCCAATAGATGCTATAACGGTTTATTAATAATAATATTTAAGAAAAAAACCACTACATATTTAGATTAAAAATACCAAACTACAATATGTAAGTAATAAAATTTTTAATTTAATAACTACTTTATTTCATTAATTTATATTTTTTATTCGCATGTTACAAAAAATGCAATAGAAATAAAATGCAACAAGATACTTTTATAATTAGCAAGACATATCTTGAATTAATTTTTTATATGATGAGGAATTTTTTTATATATATATTATGCAATCTAATTAAGGTGTAAAAAGAAAATTGAATATACTAAATAGATATTCGGCAAAGCGAATATTTTTTTGTTAAATGCGGAAAAGTTTTTCGAATTATTAAATCTATGATCAAAGCATCAATAATTTGATATCAGAAATCGGAATAGTAAGACATTTAATTTTGATTTTTTCAAATGAAATACATTGTTATATTTTAAGTATCGAAATTATCTTAATCTTCTCAATTTTTATTTTTTCAATTGTAAAAAATATATAAATAATCATCTATTGCAGACACAAATTTATGGATACAGTTTATTGGTCTAAATAATATAGTGAATTTATTTTGTCATACGCTGTATTATAATTTGAAATCAAATACATCAAATTATGTAAACTGATTATATTGTAAAATAAAATATAAATAAAATGTATTATGATAACCAAATAAACTGGGTTCTATTTAGGCAGAATCATTTAAGGATTAATAAGAAAACTGAATACACTTTATTCGCATTAGGAAAAGAGAATAATTTTTTTTGAAACCTAAATAGAAATACATTAATATAAAAAGTTAATTGTGTGTTTTTTTAGTGAATTACATTATTATATTTTAAGATTCGAAATTATTTTAATCTTCTCAATAGATGCTATAACGGTTTATTAATAATAATATTTATGAAAAAAACACTGCATATTTGGATTAAAAATACCAAACTACAATATGTAAGTAATAAAATTTTTAATTTAATAACTACTTTATTTTATTAATTTATATTTTTTATTCACATGTTACAAAAAATGCAATAAAAATAAAACGTAACAAGATACTCATATAATTAGCAGGACTTATCTTGAATTAATTTTTGATATGATGAGAAATATATATATATATATATATATATATATATATATATATATATATATATTATGCAGTCTGATTAAGGTGTAATAAGAAAATTGAATATATTAAATTCATATTCGGCAAAGCGAATATTTTTTTTGTTGAATGCGAAAAAGTTTTCAGAAATCGGAATAGTAAGACATTTAATTCTAGTTTTTTCAAATGAAATACATTGTTGTATTTTAAGTTTCGAAATTATCTTAATCTTCTCAATTTTTATTTTTTCAATTGTAAAAAATATACAAGTAATCATCTATTACAAATACAATTTATGGATACGGTTTATCGATGTAAATAATAAAGTGAATTTAGTTTGTCATACGCTGTACTACAATTTGATACCGAATACATCGAATTATGTAAACTGATTATATTGTAAAATGAAATCTAAAGAAAGTGTATTCTGATAAACGAATAAATTGGGTTCCATTTAGGGAGAATCATTTAAAATTTAATAAGAAAACTGAATACACTTTATTCGCATTAGGAAAAGAGAATAATTTTTTTTGAAACCTGAATAGTAATACATTAATATAAAAAGTTAATTGTGTGTTTTTTCAATGAATTACATTATTATATTTTAAAATTTGAAATTATCTTAATCTTCTGAATAGAAGTTATAACGGTTTATTAATAATAATATTTAAGAAAAAAACCACTGCATATTTGGATTAAAAATACCAAACTACAATATGTAAGTAATAAAATTTTTAATTTAATAACTACTTTATTTTATTAATTTATACTTTTTATTTACATGTTACAAAAAATGCAATAGAAATAAAACATAATAAGATACTCTTATAATTAGCAAGACTTACCTTGAATTAATTTTTGATATGATGAGGAATTGTTTTATATATATATTATGCAGTCTGATTAAGGTGTAATAAGAAAATTGAATATACTAAATTCATATTCGACAAAGCGAATATTTTTTTTGAATGCGGAAAACTTTTTGGATTATTAAATCTATGATCAAAGTATCCATAATTTGATATCAAAAACTGGAATAGTAAGACATTTAATTCTATTTTTTTCAAATGAAATATATTGTTATATTTTAAATTTCAAAATTATCTTAATCTTCTCAATTTTTATTTTTTCAATTGTAAAAAATATACAAGTAATCATCTATTGCAGACACAATTTATGGATACAGTTTATCGGTGTAAATAATAAAGTGAGTTTAGTTTGTCATACACTGTATTACAATTTGAAACCGAATATATCGAATTATATAAACTGATTATATTGTAAAATAAAATCTAAATAAAGTGTATTCTGATAACCGAATAAACTGGGTTCCATTTAGGCAGAATCATTTAAGGTTTAATAAGAAAACTGAATACACTTTATTTGCATTAGGGAAAGAGAATAATTTTTTTAAACCTGAATAGTAATACATTAATATAAAAAGTTAATTGTGTCTTTTTTCAATGAATTACATTATTATATTTTAAGATTCGAAATTATCTTAATCTTCTCAATAGACGTTATAATGGTTTATTAATAATAATATTTAAGAAAAAAAACCATTGCATATTTGGATTAAAAATACCAAACTACAATATGTAAGTAATAAAATTTTTAATTTAATAACTACTTTATTTTATTAATTTATATTTTTTATTCACATGTTACAAAAAATGCAATAGAAATAAAACGTAACAAGATACTCATATAATTAGCATGACTTATCTTGAATTAATTTTTGATATGATGAGGAATTATATATATATATATATATATATATATATATATATATATATATATATATTATGCAGTCTGATTAAGGTGTAATAAGAAAATTGAATATACTAAATTCGTATTCAGCAAAGCGAATATTTTTTTTGTTGAATGTGGAAAAGTTTTTCGGATTATTAAATCTATGATCAAAGTATCCATAATTTGATATCAGAAACAAGAATAGTAAGACATTTAATTCAAGTTTTTTCAAATGAAATACATTGTTATATTTTAAGTTTCGAAATTATCTTAATCTTCTCAATTTTTATTTTTTCAATTGTAAAAAATATATAAGTAATCATCTATTGCAGACACAATTTATGGATACAGTTTTATCGGTGTAAATAATAAAGTAAATTTAGTTTGTCATACGCTGTATTACAATTTGTAACCGAATACATCGAATTATGTAAACTAATTATATTGTAAAATAAAATCTAAATAAAGTGTATTCTGATAACCGAATAAACTGGGTTCCATTTAGGCAGAATCATTTAATGTTTAATAAGAAAACTGAGTACACTTTATTCGCATAAGGGAAAGAGAATAATTTTTTTTGAAACCTGAATAGTAATACATTAATATAAAAAGTTAATCGTGTGTTTTTTCAATGAATTACATTATTATATTTTAAGATTCGAAATTATCTTAATCTTCTCAATATATGCTATAACGGTTTATTAATAATAATATTTAAGAAAAAAAAACCACTACATATTTAGATTAAAAATACCAAACTATGATATGTAAGTAATAAAATTTTTAATTTAATAACTACTTTATTTTATTAATTTATATTTTTTATTCACATGTTAAAAAAAATACAATAAAAATAAAACGTAACAAGATACTCATATAATTAGCAGGACTTATCTTGAATTAATTTTTGATATGATGAGGAATTATATATATATATATATTATGAAAATAAATTAGTTATACCGATTGACAAATTGATAGATAATTGCTGGAATTATTTATTTACTATTGAATAAAAAGAAAGTATTTTAATTTGCACAAAAAATAGTGTATTCAATTTTTCGAATGGACATAATTCATTTTTTTAAAAGTGAATAAAATATACACGGTTATCTAAACACATAATATTGAGTTAACAGAAATTGAATTCATTAAATTTAGGTTTCGTTATATTCACTTTCATCTGTAAAATATATAATTAAATAATTTTTTGGATAAATTTTCATTGTTCAATTAATTAAAATATATAATTAATTTTTTCAAACTAAATAGTTTTGTGATTAAACATTGATTTTCATTCTTTAATTAATTAAAATATATTAATTAAAGGTCTAATTAATTTGTTGCTATTATTTTTGGTCACTTGGTATTATTTTGTTGGATATATGGGTCCATTTAGGTTAAAAGTTTAATTTAAAAAAAACCCATATATAATTCAGAACCGGTTGAACCGAACCGAATCGATCAAAATTATTTCTGTTCATTCAGTTTTTGGTTCTATAAAGTTTTGTTTCAGTTCAATTCTTATAATTCCTAAATTTCGATTTTCAGTCCAATCGTTCGATCCAAAATCAAACCAACCATTTGCACACCCCTAGTTGCAACAATTGAAAGAGATGACACCAAATGAAATCTAGACTGAGGGCTAGGGTTTTTTCCCCCAAATTCCCAACGGAATTTGCCAACACCATTGCCAATTTTTTTCATTTTACAATGAAAAAAAATTCAGTTGGCAAAAATTTGGCATTTATAATTTTCCAAAGGAATTGTACTTTTTTATTATTTTTCCCAACAAAATTACTCTTTTCGTCGTTTAATCTACAATTTCCAATAGCATTTATTTTTTGTTGGTAAATTAATAACAAAATTTAGTTCTGTTGTTAATTTACCAATGGAATTGCATGTTTATTATTAATTTACCAATGAAATTTTGTTTCTGTTGTTAAATTACCAATAGAATTCTATTTTCGTTGTTAAATTATCAACGAAATTTTATTTTCATCATTATTTTTTGTTGAAAAATTTTCTTACCCCTTTTGGCACCTTATTTTACAACAGTATTAATATTTCATTGTAAAATTTTGGCACTAAAGGTTCCCTACATTTTTAATGATGAAAGATAATGATTTTCTATTTCTGTCATTAAAGTAGAAAATTCACAACAAATTTACCAATTGCTAATTAAGCATTTTCTTATAGTGGTTCAAGTTAAATAATAGATAAAGGAATTGAAGTGGTGTAAATAGGATTAAAACGAGGAAGCAGGGGTAAACCAAAATTCAATGGCAAAATAGTAAAGTCAATAGCCAAAAGAAATATAAGTTAAAATGGTGCTATAATGGTAAAACGATAATTAAATGACATTATGTATGTAATAGAAATAAATTAATAACCCAAAATGAGATAAGAATAACAGATTGATAATACAAATGAGAAACTGATAAATCAAAAACAAAAAAAATATGGGAATAAAGTTAAAATGAATGAGAGTAGTAATTTTGTAAGGAATAAATAAAAATAAATAAGGCACCAAAGATGTAAATAAGATTTAGTAAAAAATTAAGAAATCTAAGCTTAAATGGAAACTAACTAAGGTTTATAATAATATGGAAATAAAGAATCAAGAAAATTGATAAAGAGAAAATAAGGCAATGGGTATAAGTTTGTTAAAAAAGAAAATTTTAAATATATGTGTATGAATGCATGTGAAATGTATTATTTGGGCATCCAACACTAAGCATTTTATGCTTAGCATATAGTTATTTACTGCATGTAGGTACTTGAAGAAATAGATGGGAGTTTGAAAGGACAAACACTGGATACTAAAGGATTCGTATATTGAATAAGAGAATTTTGTTTATATGTATGTGTGGCATGTATATATATGATGAGTAAGTTTATGAAATTAGATTAGGAATATGCAATTTCATTCTCGTGAGATTTTAGATTTTATATGTGTAATTTAGTGGAATAATGTTTGACTTATGTTGTGATGATTATTGTATTAGGTTAATATTTATCGACATTAAGATGGATAATAGAAAGATTTGATCGGTAATACAATTGAGTAAGATGTTAATTGTGGCATCTCGATACTCGATCCAATATTCGGGTATAGGGTGTTACAAATCTATTCCCAATTTAAAGCAAAAATCAAAAGATTATAATTAGTTGAATCAGGTGTTCAATGTAAGTTAATTTTATGTATTTAAATGAGCTAATGGTTTCTCCTTCTTCCCTAATGCATTGAAGTGTGTTCATATTGTGAATATTTATTTGAATGTGTTTTATGCTTTAATTGAAGAAAGAGTAGTAGAAAAGGGCAAAGAGAATAGGCATATAACTAATTAAGCAAAATTGGGAAGGTATGGTAATTTCTCATCCTTTTTATGTCTATTTAGAATGATTTGAATGTATATAAGGATGTGTTGGAGCATGTGTAGATTGATGGAATTTGAAATTGAGGCTTAATAGCTAGATAAAACTTAATTTTTGCCTCATTTAAGGAGTTGATGAATCTCTACTAGTTGCCACCCTGACTAGTTTTGGTAATTTAGCTAAAACCCAGCCTATAGACCCTTAAATTAAGTGATTTTAAATGCATATGAAAGGTATAACATAAATCTATAACTTTGTAGAAGAAGCCAAATTTTCATTCAGCCTCTAATACCATTAAATTTTGGCTTGAAGTTAAGTGATGGCTATTGCCATACTTCTGAAACAACTTTTGATGTTTAATTCATAAATCATGATTTATAAGTCTAAATTTCTTGATTTATAATTCTATGGAAACTAAAAACATGAAACAATTTTTAAGAGACAATTATGCCTAAAAACCCCGTTTGCTATGTCAAAATGGCTGCACAAAATGACTTGGGAATCTATCTTTAAAAATTTCGTAATTGTGCACCTACACAGTTGTATTGATTTCAATCTAGTTGTGTATTATGCATTCTATACCTCAATTTTGATAGAATATGGCTTATATGGCTAGATGTGAATTCATCCATATACTATGCATTTTGTGCCTTAATTTCGATAGAATATGGCTTACATGGCTATATTGATCTCAATCCAGCCATATGTTATGCATTTTGTACCCCAAAATTTATCCAAGATGATTCAACATGGTTTTCTTGAAACCAAAATAGTGGTGTTATACCCTGTTTCAACCAAATGGTGAGTTTTACTTACCAAAAAGGTCACCAGACCTTACCCGAACCTTTTTGGATGTCTATAAAACTTTACAAACACATTTAAAAGGGATAATATAAGAATTATTGTGTTTGTATTAGGTATATATGTTCATGGATCTTATTCATGTAATATTGAAAATGTGATTGTATAGCATATATAAATAAGCTTCTGCATGATAAATGCTTCGCATAATAATGTAAGCATATTTGATTAAGTTTATATATCAAGAATCTTCTTTCTAGCACTGTGACTCTAAAATGTTATAATATTACTCAAACATTTTGGTTTTGGCATGTAGAGTCTTAGTTGTGGGTAAGTAGACATACCTAGAAGGGTCTGCAATTGCTTCTGTGACACTATGGTGTCTTTTGATATTGAGACTTATGTCTCAATTATTTTTCGATTCAGTTCTATGACACTTTCTAATATGAGATTTATTTAAGGTTTATACCTTTTCTGCTTATATCTTTTTGGTATTTGCCTTTGATACTCAATACGAGTATCTTTTGTTTAGTAAGTAGTCTGATAAATGATATGTTTTTTTTTCAATATAGTTTTATATCTTGTTATAATAAAATTAGCAATAAGATTCTCATGAATGATATGTGCTAACTTTACTTATTTATTTATTTGGTTTATATCATTCCTTCTTTCTTTTTAATGTATGTTTCATATACATATGGATGTTAGACAACTGCTATAAGTAATTGCCATCATGCATGATTTTTCCTTATTAAGCTTTATGCTTAGCACAGTGGATTTCCTTTTTTTTTCTTCTTCGTGTAGGTTTTGTTGAGCAAGCTTAGAATTGGAACAACCATAGACAACCATAATGGTATTTTCGAGTTATTTTGAATATTTTTCTACTAAAAGCATTCTATTGTAAATAGAGTGCAATGAGAAACTTGAATAATGCATATAACAACTATATTTTGTAAAGGAACTTCATGTAAGTATTATTGTGACATCCTGTCTGAAGTATGACAAATGAATATACATGTTATAGATTGCATTAAATGACATCATAACATAGGAAATTTTAATTAATCCAGATTTTTAGTCTAACATGCACCCTACATCCCCCTAAGGGGTGTATGAGTGTTACATGTTAGGTGTAGTTGTAAGGTATGTGTGCAGATTTTAAAGGGCATTATCAATTGTTTATTGTTGATTTAAACTTCAATGCTAAAAATAATTTTAAAATAAAATAAAAATTTGTGAAAGAAAGCAAAAAGTTTGAAGTTCGCCCTTGCTTTAAATCCTTAAAGATATTTAAGCTAGCTAAAAATACAAAGTACAAACATGTGAATCAAATCAATTTAGTTAAGTAAGTGAAATATGTAAAAATTCAAGTGTGGGGTAGTAAAAATCTCAAAAATAAAAGTATGATTATAGTACTTGGGGATTTTTGAATTTGATCCTGATATAATACTTTCTTCTTAGCTTTCTTTCTGAAATTTAGTTCAAAAGAAGTTCTAAAGCTCACAAATTTTAACAAATGGGTTGAGTGAATTTTGGGTAGAGTTGAAGGAAATTGTTAAAGTTAGGTTGTTATGCTTGGTTTTAGGTTATGGCAACTGAAATGTAAAACCTTCTGATCCTTGTTCATGTTTTGTATTTTTCAGAAGAGATGACCTCTACACTTTCGATACCAAAAAAGATTCCTATTGCATTTCTTGAGTTTTAACTGCAAAACTACAAGTGTGTTTATGTACTTAATTCCTAGTTCAGTTACTGGATTGTATTAGAGTTTTTTTTACACTTCATTAAATTATTTTGGCCTTGCACACACACAAATTTGGAAACTTAATTGTATGTTTACATTTGAATCCTGGTGGTTAAGCATCTTCATTAAGTGATTTATGCTAAAATGCTCTCTAAATTATTTTGAATGTTTTAGTTCCATCCTTAAGTTTGAAAGATTTAGAAATGTGGTTTTTGTTTGAGTTTGCTTAAGGGCAAACAAAAGATAAATGTGGGGTACTTGATAAGATCAATTTTATGTTATGTTTTAGTGTGTTTATTAGGTGGTTTAGTCTTTAATTTGGTTGTTTTTGTTCAATTTAGTTTAATTTAGTTAAGTTGGTTAAATTTAGAATTAATTATTGAATTAATAGTTTTTGATGCCTAATTGATGCATTTTGGTTTTAATCTAGTTTAGTGTCTTTTATATTTGTCAGTATATCGTTTTAATGTTTCTTTTGATTTTTATTTGTAGGTGATTGGTTGAATTATTAATCAACTGGAGCTATGTTTTGAGTGTTAAAGCTTGGAATTAAGAGAAAATTTAGAATCAAATTTTTGTTGCATGAGAGTAGCACACAGTAGGCAAGTAGTCTTGCCACCTATGTGTGCTTTGTAAGGCAAATTAAATTCATATAGTAAAAATTCAAGAGAGCCAAAATTGTCCCACACAGGAGGCAATGCATATTCCCACTCATATGCCTTATAAAAAGAGACAAAAGAATCGATACAGAAGCTAGACACTTGCTCAAGACTTAACCTTTTAACCTATGTGCCAAGTTGTTAAATTGAAGACTCCGAATAGGATTAGGAAGGCCGACAATAGCTATAATCTTCACTAGGTTATTAAGCCAAAGTCTTCCATTCTTGAAAGGGGGCAGACTTTGATAATTTTTCCTCTTAAATTATTTTTACTTTTTAATTTCAATTTTCTCTATAATCTTAAGTTTTTAAGTTGGAGAAAAATTTTCAATTATTGGAGAGAGTTAGTTTAGTATTTAGTTTTGTTTTTCACAAATATGAAATTTAAATCCTTATCAAAATTATATTTTAAAGATTTATTTAAAGAGTTGACGATTTTCATATCTACAATGAATATTTTAAATTATTTTTCTTCTACTCTTTTATTGCTTATTAAGATGCTTAGTGAGTAGTTTTATTTAAGGGTGAGTAAAAAAAATCGAAAATATGGTTAACCGTAAAATCGATCTGAAACTAAACTGATCTTATAGATTTGGCTATGGTTTTTAATCTCTACATTTTTGGTTTTTGGTGATGACTTCAGTTTTTGAATACCAGTTAACTATTAGACCATGGTTAACCTATTCACACACACACACACAGATATATATATCTTAATTTTTTATATTTTTCTATAAAATTTATATAATACTTTAAACTAAATTTATATTATATTATTCTCTTTAATTATATAGTAATATTCATATTCAATAACCAATTAACTTTTATATATGTTGTTTTTTTATCATATATAATACCATTTAATTACATTTTTTTTATATTTTAGAATTTATGTTTTAACATATAATATTATCCAAAATTTTATTTGAATTAGAATCAAGCATGTTAATTTCTAACAAATATCAAATCTATTTTATAATATTAGCTATTAATTTGTTAAATAAGAATTTTGGCTTTGTAAATTATGTTTGTTTGTGATTTTTATTTTAAATTATTTTGCACATTTAAAATTGAATTAAAATTTGCCTAATTTTTTTATAATTTTATGTTATACATTTTAATATTTAACCAAAAAAATCAAAACCGATATAATGGTTAATCGAATGTAATGGATTGGTTAATGATTAATGATTTTAAAAAATTGAAGTTAATAGACTAGTTATTTTTTTCTTATGGATCGGTTAACATGTCCATGCTTACCCCTAGTTTTATTATTGTTAAGGGATTTATGAATCCCCATATACCCTATACTTGACTCTATTCTTCAATGACAATATAAATTCAATTGTTTTGTTTTCTATTGTTATTCTCTATAGCTGGTTAATAATTAAATTTAACTTACAATATCAATTGAATTGATCTTTAGATTTAAGGAAATAATTGGCTTGTATGTGCTCTATTCATATATTCTTTTGTATTTTAATTATTGAATGATTCCAATATGGAGATTCTTTAGTTCTTATACAATTGATATTAGGTTTAGTGTAGCTGGAAAATAGATAGGTTTTCAAGTAAATAGGAATTTATTTGATACCTAGGATTTCATGACCTATGCTTAGGCTAATTAATAAGCTACCTTCATAATAGGAAGTTTGTTGATTAAAATAGTGAATTCGAAATGGGCACTTGGGTATAGATGAGTCATCCATAATTTCAATTTATTAATTTAATTAGATTCAGATATATGAGGGTATAGGGAGGATTAGATTCCTCGGCAATTTCTTCTATTGGTTAATTCACTGTTTTTCTTTTCATTTTATTCTTTTAATTGTGTTTTCTGTTGTTCATTAGTTAAAATTATTTTAATTGATATTTATTAATTTAGAGGTAAATAAAAATCACAACCAAACATGGGAATTCTTTAGCATAATAATCTAGCTTTCACAATCCTTTGGATATGGTAATTGTGGGTTTTAAATTTGTTTCTCTATATTACTAGATGATCCAGTACACTTGCTAGACACCGATCATTATTACTTATCATATGTGACTTGGATGATTAAACATTAAAATAAAGGATTAAGCTTAATGCATGGTAAAGGAACTTTACATATATATAGTTAATTTATATACATATTTATTGCTTATATGTGTATAGTATTAACACACAAGTTTAAATATCAAATTTATGAATGTAATCAAGTATACTATGACATGTGTAATATTTAAATGATGTATAAGAAATTATTTATTGGAATTATATGAATATTCATAGAAAAACATATTTAAACAAAGTGTATATGACATCAATAACAGAAGTACTTCTAATTTGTATAAAAGTCTAACAGTGGCAATTTATGACTTACATGTATGAACTTAAATATAGATTTTATAATTTTAAATGAATAGTATATAACTTAACAATATGTTAATTATCAAAATGACAAATGATTAAAGGTAATAGTTATAGTTGCCTAGTTTATTTTCTTTGTAGCGGATAGATAGGCATGCTTATAAGGTTACTGTACAGCAGCTATAGTTTGACACCAATGGTGCCTATTCTTCGATAATATAATGTCTCTATAGTTCAACACTTTTAGGTTTTTATAGTTTGTTACCTATGGATAACTATAGTTCAACACCTTTGGGTATCCATAGTCTAATATCTTTAGATATCTATAGTACCTATTATCCACATCCATAGAAAAGTGCTAAATGTCTTGGTCGTGGATAAATAAGCTTGTCAAATAGGGTTATAATGAAGTTACTATAGTTCAACACCAATGATGTCCATTTTTTGAGACTACATTGTATCTACAATTTGATATCTTTGAGTATCCACAGTTTGATACCTTTAGGTATCCATAACACTCGTTATCCACCTCAAAAGAGAACATGTAGGCTAAATGGTTAAACGTGAATCAAAATATGTATATTTGATTAAAGGCTACAAGATATGATGGATCTAGTTAGAGCACACATAAAATGTGTAAGCTACATGTTAAAATTATAAGTAAGTATTCTGACCTATAAGACTTAGAAACATGCACTTTAAATGAACATATGGAATGTATGATTGGGTTACTTGATATATGATTATTTTTTATTTTTTCAAGCATGAATATGATATATTTGAATGTGAATGGTGTGTGTGTGTGTGTGTGTATATGGTTTGATACGATAAAAGCATTATAAATTAGTATAATAAATTATTAAGTTATATGGATCAACAATAAAACTAGTGTAAGCAACTCTATTTAGTAAAATAACTCATCTGCATCATATGTGTTCTAGGTTAGGAAAATAGCTAATATCATAGTACAATAAGTAAAGAATTAAGTTTAAGATAGGGCTTGCGAGTGTTTACTCATAATATTTGACATTATATGAGCTTAAATGAAACACAATGAGGAAGGTTAAGGAATTAAGCACTAATAAATTTAATCAAGAATGAATAAAATGTATTGAGCACATAAAGATAAATGCACTAAAAAGTCCAAAAGCATAAACAAGATCTTGTTTAGATGTAAATAAGAGTAAAAAGTATGAAAAAATATTATTTTTAAAAGTAAACATAAAAAACAAAAGACTTGAACTAGCGTAATTAGATGGTTCTGATTCCCATCTTTGGATACGTAGGAAGCTTGGAATAAATTTTCTAAGTCCAAACCAAATCCTGTTAAACTAATATATTGATAAAGGATATCCTAGAGTATGAAAACTAACTTAAAGTTACATATACCCAATAAATTAATGCAAAGCAAATAGACTAAGAACATGAAAATGCTTTATGCATTAATAGAAAGGATTTAATGGACAAAATAAATAGTAAGTAATACGTGTCATAGTACCCAAGTTATAGCTTGTGTTCTCTCTATCAACCTAAAGACTTAAATTATTTATACTAAGACAGTTATTCACACACTTATTAATTTACTTAACTATAATAAAAAAAAAACACTCCAATAAGTATAACCTTATCATTTGAGTTTTTCTTTTGTAACATATATAGGTATGGAAGTGAAGACTAGGCTAGCTTGATGTAAAGGTCGTGATGAAAAGCTGAAGATTTCCAAAAAAGGTGTAGTCTAGGGGTGTAATTTATTAAGTTATAACACATAAGTTACAAAATGTATATTAAGCTACAATTATGTTGGCAAGTATATAAGATTGTATAATTTGGGATTGTATAAGAGTGTGCATATAGTTGAGTGATGTCTAAATTTTAAACTTTAAAGCTGATATGATAACATATGATGCGAATTGTAATCAAGCTTGTTTACATTTGTTATTAAAGCTTGATAGCACTCATATTGCCTTCTTAAGGTATATAGTGGTGTTAAAGGTGTGATTATTGCCAGCTTAGGGGTTCGACTATTATCGACTTAATTAAGGATACAACTATTG
Source organism: Excoecaria agallocha (assembly GCA_037975025.1). NCBI lineage: Eukaryota > Viridiplantae > Streptophyta > Magnoliopsida > Malpighiales > Euphorbiaceae > Excoecaria > Excoecaria agallocha. The sequence goes on from CM075807.1 coordinate 21,623,471, forward strand.
TGAGCTTAATTTAGGGCATGATTGTTGTTGCCTTAACTTACGATGTGATTATTGTTGGCTTAAAAAGGTGCAGTAATTATTGATTTAGGGATGCAACTATTGTCAGTTTAATTACGAAGTTTTGACTTAAAACTAAAAACACAAGGAAATAAAATTAAAATTTTAGAGTTAGAAATTCTTACCTTTTGATAAGGATCATGATTACCTTCCTTTATAGTCTAGGAAGTGCCATTCTTTAAGGCTGGAAAAAGGCCATATCCTAAGGTACTAAAAAAGATGCCATATCCATGAGGCATTTAAAGATAAGCCATTTCCGTAAGGCAATTGAAAAGAAGTTATTTTTTAAGGTAGGAGAAGAGAAGATATTTTTATGAGGTAGGAGAAGAGAACCCACTTCTATGAGGTAGGAGAAAAGAAGTTGTTTACATAAGGCAAAAGGAGATAAGCCATTTTTATGAGATAGTTAGAGAGAAGTATGCTCCTTCAAGTAGTTAGAGAAGAGTCGTTTCCATAAGGTAGATAGGGAGAAGCCCTTTCCATAAAGCAGGAGAAGAGAAGCCAATTCCATAAGGTAGTTAGAAAGAAACTGTTTCCATAAAGTAGTTATAGGAAAGTTATTTCCATGAGGTAGCTAAAGAATCCATTTTCATGAGGTGGAAGAGAGAATTCATTTCTATAGTAGGAGAAGAGAAATCGTTTTAATGAGGTAGTTGGAAAGAAGCCATTTTCATGAGGCAGGAGAAGAAAGGGCATTTCCAAGAGGAAGAAGAAGAGAAGCAACTTCCATAATGCATATGCATTTTTGAAAGAATAAATGTTTTTTTTTTACTACACGAATATGGTCTAATAAAATTTTGTCAAATATAGAAAATGAATGTTTTTCCTGTAATAATTTAATGAATTGAATTACAAAATTTTTCTTGAAAATTTAGAAGCTTTTTGAATGTTCTTTTGCCTAAAACTAAATGCATGACATGCGTATTTTCTTAAAACGAGTTTAACTGAATTTTGATGCAAGAAAATTTTCTTGTTTTGATGCTCAAATTGGCTAGTATGAAGAAATCTGTAAAAGAAGAAAATAATGGATATTCTTTGATTTGGTCAAGTTTTTTCTTATTTAAACCATTCTTACTAACTGTGAAGGATAATTTCACAACTTTGTTCACCGTTGGGGAGTTTCATCATTATCTTTTTATTCTTTTGAGGGAATCTATTCTTTCTAAGTTCTATACTTTATGGCAAAAAAGAGTTCTTCTACCTTTCAGATATGAACTTACCCATTTTCATTAGTTATGACCAATCCATCCAGCATGATTTTAGCCATCTGACATTTTCTATGTTTGCCCTTAAGGTTGGCTTTGTCAACTTTATCTTTTATTATTTGCTTGTTATCCTTTGTATACTTTTCATTACCTCAAAATTTGCCCCCTATCAATCCTTGTAAAATGAGCATATATGTTATTGTGGATACAACTCTTTTCTTGATGGATTTTCTTTACACTTTGCACAATGCATTTTATTTTCGATTTTAATACACTATAGACCCATTTGTTACCATTCTTAGACCATTGATTTGAAAGAAAGCTCAATTGTACCTTACTAAGCCATGATTTGTACACTGGTGTCAATGCAATACCCATAAGAAATGGGTAGAGTGTTTGGTGTAATGTTTTTAGCTTGAGAGTTTTTGCTTTAAAAGGAGGGGAAATATGTTCGGCAACAATAATATCAATTTTTAAGAAGAAAAAAAATTATTAATTATGAACAAGATACATCATATTCCTTATGCTGAGGCATTGTTCTTAAGCACAAGACATTTTCAATAATTCTTCCCTTTCAAAATTCACATTAGTCCAATCATAACCTTGAGAAAAAAATTACTTAATGAATTATACCCAATGTACACAAGACAACTAGCATTTCATGGAAAATTTTCACTAGTGTACAAAAAATATAATAATTTTTAAACAAAAAAAAACTTTAAGCATAAAAAAAGCAATGACTCTAATTGTATCAGAATGCAATTAAGTTTCAACTAAGATTAAGTCAATACATAGGAAAACAAAAGCACAACTTGCTAAGATAAAGAGAATTCACATAAAGTACATAGAACAAAGGAGCTAGGCAACTTTACTCAATTTTTCCTCTTTTTTTTTTCCTTTTTTTAAGTCTAAAATTTATGTTAGCTTGCCTAGACTATGGTGATATGACACAAGGCCATCCATTTCTTTCAATGTATACACTTAGTTTTCAAACCTAAGCAGTTACTAGCTCTATTCATGATTATATTTCTTTGATGAATGGCAATTTTTGAGCTTTAATGGCTCACTTTGGGGGTAAAGCTCTCATAGCTTAAATCATCTCTATTCACAATTTTCAATTTTTAATTTCTTTTAAGCAGAATAAGTGTCATACCATTGAGCCAATCAACATTGTTAAACAACAATTAATAGCCAATGTAGCAAATTACATTTAAGCTCTTTTTTAGCATTAAGATTACAATCCTGGACTATAACGCCCCCAATATCCCGAGTACATAAATAATACTTTTCTAACCGTAAATAATGCCACTAGGATGAATAGTATCACATGGGGCCAATAGGTACTTTTCTAGATCATTGAAAAGTACAATTTATGGGGAGTTCGAAAATGTAATTTGAGCTAAAATCGGGATCAAATAGGGCCTCAAAAGTTGAAAAATAAAAATAAGTAACGAATTAATGTGAATAGTAATCATATTTGATCAAACTTTGATTGACTATAAAAAAATTATTTTGGACTTCAAAAAATTATTCTGAGTATGGGAACTCATTAGAAATAATTAAAATGAATTTTTGAAAGTATTAAAATAAAACTAATTTAAAACAAAAAAAATAGTTTTTTGACCTGAAAAGGCAATGTCGAATTGAAAAAATTACCAAAATGATCTCATTTTGACCCAAATTTTAGACACATCCTAAAAAATATTTTTTTTCCCATATTTTTGGACTATTTTCAATGAATATTTGACAAAAAAATCTTGGAACTAATGGAAATGTGACATTTAGCTTAATATAAGCTATTAGATCAACTAGTAACTTAATGAATCATGGCCATCCAAGTGGAAAGTACATAAGAGACCCAAAAATCATATTTTCTCTTGACTTCTCTAGTTGAATCACGTTACTTCTTTCTCCTCTTAGAACCGTATGGTTCTTAACACCATTTTCTCCATTTTTCTTGCTTCCAAACTTCCAAACTTGAACTTCTTCTGGTTTCTACCATAAATCCCAACTCTAATTAGATATTTGACCTCCTCTCTATTTTATATCTAACTAGTTTGAGAAGGAAAAGGCTTGGAATTTTGAAGATGGTGTGTAGAGAAATTCTAACCAAGTAAGTAGAATTTTGTGTTTTATGTTAAAATTAGGTAGAAAAGGGTAGGATTAAGTGTTATATTGTGACTTTGGGTTAAAAATTGAAGAGGAAACTCATGAATTCCTTCTCTATAATTTTGGCTAGGTGGGCATATAGAAGAAAAAGAGAAGAGGAAGGAAGATAAAGGCAAAGAAAAGGTGAATTAAAGAGAAGAAAGAAGGAAAAAGATTAGTGGATATTTACACTATTTTATTTTATGAATTTAGGTTATATACCTTAGGAAAATGCATGTTAGATGTGACCAAAAGTGAAATTGATGCCTTATAAATGTAATTGAATGATAAACAAGCAAATTAGTATGTGTAAAATGAGAAAACCAAGCTTGAATATCATGTTTAATTTTGGTCCATGTTGTGTAAGTTAAGGAAACAATTGTATGATACTAAGATAAAATTAATAAAATGATAGAAATAGGGTTAAAAGACCATAAGGGAGTGTATAGAATAAAAAGTAAGTTGAACAAAAAATATGTATGTTAAAACATACACCTTCGCAAAGTAGTATACATAGAGTATACTAATGAAATCTTAATGGAATATGGTTAAACTTGAATGAAATATACTCATAAGTATCACTACAAGAAAATGTTAAAATAACAACGGAAAAATAGCAATAAAAATAGAATTTTATTGCTAAATTAGCAACGAAAAAATAATTTCGTTGCTAAATTAGCAACGAAAAACTAATTTCGTTGCTAAAATTGGTTAAAATTTTTTTATTTAGCAATAAAAAATAAAAATAGTTATTTTCCATTGCTAAATATGGAGGGAAGTTTTAGCACTAAAATATAGCAACAAAATGCTTATACCGCTGAGAAATAAGGCACCAGCAGATGACGCAAAAATTTGAAATGAAAATCAGCAACAGAAAAATTATTACGTTGCTAAAATAGCAATGAAATAGTTTTTCATTGCTAATTTGGAACTGAAAATTTTTAAGGTTTCCTAAATAGTAACCGAACATATTTTCCGTTGCTAAAATAGCAACAAAAATTATATTCGGTTGCTATTTTAGGAACCTTTAAAATTTTCAGTTGCGAAAATAGCAACCAAAATCTTTTAGCAACGGAAAATAAATTTCGTTGCTAATTCGGAACTAAAAATTTTTAAGGTTCCTTAAATAGCAACCGAATATATTTTTCATTGCTAAAATAGCAACAAAAATTATATTCGGTTGCTATTTTAGAAACCTTTAAAATTTTCAGTTGCAAAAATAGCAACCAATCTTTTTCATTGCTAATTCAGAACTGAAAATTTTTAAGGTTCCCTAAATAGCATCCGAACATATTTTCAAGATAATAACATTCAATTTATAACAAATTGAAATATTAAATATATTTTTAAATGTTTCATTCTTAATGAAAAATTTCAACTACTATAGTTGAGATATCTCAACTATGAGTCTACATTCTCTCTTTATATATATATATATATATATATATATGTATGCGCACACTTTTAAACAATATATACCGATAAATTAAATTTTAAATCATTACATTAAATATAATAAAGTAAGCTATATGAAACAATAATTAAAAAACTAATTAATTAATTATAAACAAGTATATAATTATAATAATTTTCCCACGTGGTGTCGTGAGAAGAAGGATCATGGGTATTATATAGAAAGATTAGTAAAATAGAAAATAAAAAAGAATAAGGAGGAGAGAGAGAGAAGAGGGAGATCGGGATCGGGATCGGGAAGGAACCAAGGGGAAGGCCGATCAACGGCGCAGATCCTCGGCGATCCTCTCGCCATTGTTCTCTCTCCGTCACCGGTCAACTGGCATCGTCAGTCCGCCATTCCTCTTCCATTTTTCCTCCCCTTACCGAGGCTTCCTTTCTCCATTTCGGAGATCTCCGATGGCCTATCGCGACACCATTTTCACCGGTGAGTTCACTAATGGAGGCATCCATTCCAGCACCTTCCATCCATCCCCTATTGCTGGCAACACCCAGATCATAGAGGGTTGAAATCGGTGATTCAAGGGTGATTTTAATGGGTACGGTTTCTAATTTTAATGGAAGAAAAATCCCCATTTCTGATTTTAACGGAAGAAAAATTTACTCTTGTATGGTTTTACTTTTAAGCTAATTTACTTGCTTTCATTTTTTAGATGAATGATACAATTATGGCTATGTGTATGAATGATATTGTTTTATAGGTGTTGACTTGTGAATTTATATGGGGTTGTTAGTTAAGGTTCGTATAACCTTGATTTTGCAAATACAAGGGCTTTCGTATAACTTTGATTTTTTGAATACAGGGGCTTTCGTATGTTTTCTGATTTAGTTGATTTAATAGAAGTGATTTGAGATTAAGTGATAATTAGAATAAAAAGAATCTTATCCTATGGGATCTAATCCCCTCATTGGAGCTTTTGAATATTTATTTTAATTCTTTTTTGCTGCTATTATGTTTAGATTACTCATAGATTAATAGTTACTAAGTTCCCACATTGTATTGCAGCACGGAAAAGTTTCTGAAGCCGAAAAGTCCATAAGGACACTCTATGGAAAAGAAAGAGTTTCTAAGGTCATGCAAGACTTATCTGCTGCAGGTCAAAGTTCAAGTGAGGCAGAAGCAGGATGGTTTGATCTATTTAGCAGCTGCTACTGGAAAGGTACCTGTAATAATCATGCAATTGTGCTTCTTTGCTTCTAATGACAATGGTAGATATTGGGTTATTGGACTTTGAATGTTTTTGAACTGTTGTTAAACAAAAAGCTGGAGCAGATTATATTATTTTCTCTCGCTTGTAGAATATTGTTGCAATTTGAAGTCTTGAATGGTCCAAAACTTTTTGAAATACTTATAAACAAATATCTGGATTTTACTTAATTATTGATGCATTAGTTAAGCCTACTCTCATATGCATAAATGCCATGAGGTTTTATTGGATTTATCAGTTAGTGATCATTATAACTGGTGGTGCTAAGAAAAAATAATAACAATAGTAAGGGAAATAGAACTGCATCCCTGTTTAAATATAAGCCTGACCTAGTTTAGATATTGTGGCCAATCTAAATAGTGGTTCATATGTGAAGAACCCAAACAAGCATTTGGCCATGTGTTCCCAGTGCCTTCGTAGGAAAACACTATGTCTGATGCAAAATAGCAGCATTACGAGATAACTGATAGTGAATTGGTTTCTTAGAATTTCATTATTAGTTTAAATAAAACTTTCCTCCTATTAGGAAATTAACTGTCACATTTTTAGTTTCCTATTTAGAACCTGGAAATTGGGTTCTGCATCTTATTTCCTAATTTGTAAACCTATATGTAGAGGAAAGTTATTCATGACTAAAACATGTTGAATTTCCCAGCAAACTAAAGGTATGCGACTCCCTTAGTTCCATGGTGTGTGACTCCCTTAAATGAGTTGTATCATTTCCACAACCATAGGAAAAATTAGGAATTGAAATAAGCGCAAAGACATTGATCTTGGACCTGATTTTTCTGTTAACCATCCGGTGACTCAATCCAAGACCCAGGATCTTAACAACATAAATTTCTAAGCTGATCTTGCTCTTTAATATTACTGCAACCTTTTCTTGTTTTACTATATTTGTCTCTATTTTTTGTCCTTCATCTCAAACAACTTTATTCTTTGCCATTTAATTGTGAGTGTTGGTGTGGCCCTTTTCTTCTTCTAGCAGATGGCCGGTATAAATGTTGTGCTGTATTATTCTACTGCTGTGTCTCACAGTGTTGGAATTGCATCCGATGATGCAGCAAGTGCACTTGTTGGGGCATCAAATGTCTTTGGTAATTGTCATTTTCTTTCTTTCTCAATTGTTGGAAAATTTACGGTTTATTTTTTCATTCAGTGTTTAAAATTACTGGCCTCTTCCAGGCACAACCATAGCATCATCTTTAATGGACAGATAGGGACGAAAAAGTCTACTAATTACAAGCTTTTGTGGAATGGTACGTTTATTTTTGCACAACTCGCTACCTTTAACAGATGAGTTAGATTTTTTTGGATAATAATTTCCCTTGTAGAGCACGTGGCATAAACTCCTTGAGTCACACAAACTTGTATATTTTCTCCCCAGCAGCTTTCCTGCTTGAATTTGAGTTATTATTGTTATTTGTTTGTTTGATTTAACTTGTGATTTTAATGCCTAATGTAGAAAAAGGGAATTAAAAATGACTTAGATCCCTGTATCAATTTTATTGTGAAAGTAAATATCTGTCTATCTATTCATGGAGGGATTCTTTTATTCATTTTCATTTTGCATCTTTTGCTTGCAAAGGCTGCTTCAATGTTGTTGCTTTCCTTGTCCTTCACTCGGAAGGTCCTGTCACCATATTCCGGCACCCTTGCTGTTCTTGGGACTTTTGGTAATTTTCTTATTTCTTCCCAGACTGATGAAATCTTTTGGTTTATGTGATTGTTTTGTTCTTTTGGCTTATGGAACTTCCACGTCTTCAATCTCTGAATGCAGCTACGTGTTGTCCTTTTCACCTGGTGCTGGTCCTGTGCCTGCTCTTCTTCTGCCAGAGATATTTGCCTCCAAAATTAGAGCAAAAGCAATTGCTTTATCCTTGGGTATGCATTGGGTAAGTGCTGAGAATACAATTTTGCTACTAAATATAAGTGGCTGCCTCTACAATCTAAGCTTTCTATGTAGGAATAGTGTTAGGTGGACAATAAAAGACTCTGGTTTCCGAGTGAATCAATTCAAATCATGATTCATTAGTGGCTTTCAATTTCATTGTTTACAAATGCATTCAAGTATGCTTCTGGTAGAATCCATAATACACAGTTTGTCATAGGTGGTGATTAACTGTTCATTTGTTCATTCAATTTAGACTTTTCTACAATGGTGTTGCTCTTTTATATATGAAAATATTCCTTGCTATTTATTGTTTCAACTAGTTGGTTGAAATTTTCATATTTTTCTGAAAAGAAGGATAAAGGTCACTGGTGTTCTCATTCTGACGTCATCTCATTCAGACTGTAAGTTCTCCATAATTGCTTGAAATTAAATATTTATATTTTTTAGCTTATGCTGTTTGAGCTACTTGTTATTAGTTTATTTATGTGGAATAGCTTGCCTTACTATTTTGTATGATTTAACAGGAATTTGGTTCTCGCTTTTGATTTTTTTATTTTCTTGCAATTAGATAGATTGGTGAATACTGATAATCCTACATGCTTGCTCGTATTTTTGATGATGTGGTAATTAGAGATACTTGTTCATATTGGTAAAGATCTCGAGCTTTTTGTTTAGGTTATTAAGTGCTGAGAGATAGCGAACTTTAGCTTAGATCGGAAGGTTTTTATATATATATATATAATTTGGTTAATTTTGAGGTACAAGAGTGAGTGAGTGCATTATCATTTATTTAGAGGCACTTCTTTAAAGCCACTGGCATTTCATACACTGCTTAATGGTTTTTTTTATGTTCGTCCAGGCTAATCCAGTATCATAATATTGCTTCTTTAAAGCCATTGGCATTTCATACACTGCTTAATGGTTTTTCATGTCTATCCAGGCACTTAGTTACACTTAGGCTCACTAACAGTTAGCTCATATCTTAATGTAAGATTCCATATGATAAATGCTAAGGTCTATTTACTAAGATCCTTGCAAGTAACATCATCAAGCATTAACCTTTAAAGTAAGATTATCAAATATTATGAAATCTTTAAAAGAAGGTCGAATGATGCTTGTGATCATCACCAACTAGTGTTTATTGGAAAGGTTGGATTACAGATGTTATCACTGCCAGGTTATTTTATTTTATTTTTACTTTAAAACAAGTATGATTTTAACATCTTGTTGCCTCTACTTGTGTATAGCAATTAGGAGGCATTTAGAGAGGAATAGATTGTGTTTTGCTAATTAATCTGCTGTGGAACTGTCATCATGGGGATGGATGTGTCTTATGGCTCTCTTAGGCATTCTGGCCAACTCAGTAGCTGTAGCTAATGTGAGCTGAAATCAATTTCACAATTGAATTTAGATTCTATCAAAACTGGTGAAAAATATTTGACTACAGTAATTTTGTACCCTTTTACTAGCTAGGCTGAGATGGTTTAGGATAATATATAGTTTGGACTTATATTTAATTTGTTCTTATTGATATTTTTTCCAGGCTTTGAAGAGAAGCAATTATGACGCTGAACCCATGTTACAAACATGTGGTATTTCAATCAATACCAAACTTTGCTCCTGTTATTTTGTTTGCTCTTTGTAGTCTAATGTCTAGTGTTAAAGAAGTAAAGGATTGGTAAAGGATTGTAGTGCTTGTATTATAGTCCCAATGAATGAAAAAAAATCAATATATCTAATTTAAATTTCTTGGGGTGTGCATCTGATTGGGACTGGTTGTCATTCTTATTTCTACGCTCTCAATATAATAATTTTCCTTTCTTTTGGGACTGGTAATAATTCTCAACTAGAAAAAATTGGATTTATCGGTTCACAAGGACGTATATTCTTCATTTGTCAGTGTAATTGCTAAGATTGTAAAATCTGTTTCAGCTATAAGTACTTCTTTGATTTTATTGATGTTCAGTACCTGTTTAATTCCAACTTCATTTATATTTTCACTTAATGACCTTTTGGGGTATGATTTGCTTTCAATTTACTATTTTGTCATGAAAGTTTCTTCTATGGACATATTGTAGTTGGGTATTTTCATGCACTTTGGTACTCCAGATATTCTAAAAAGGAAAACTTATATCTTTTGACAAGTACCAAAGGATGTATGTTTTAACTAATAATTTCCTAGAGATTAGAGTTAATAAGGGATTGTAGAGAAAAATGTGCATGTATACATGCATCTGTTAACAGAAATTTGCTTATGTACCCTATATAATAGAAGCAGTATTATCTTTTATGTTAAATTTTATTTTTTTCTTGTCATGTTTGTATTTAAGTGTCATCAAATATCTTAAGTACAATAATGGATGATTGCAAGTGCACTTTTATTTTAATTGTAAGACATAAGCTTATGCATAAATATTGATTTTCTAATTTCAAAAGTAAAAGTAATTGTGTAAAAAATCAACAATAATTCAGTGACAGAATAGAGATAATTTCGTCATTTTTTAATACTGACCGAATTTAGCAATGGAAACTTTAATTTAGTTGCTAGAAATAGCAACGAAAATCGATTTCGATTGCTATAAATAGCAATGAAATTTCTATTCGGTTGTTAAATATTGCAATAGAAATTGATTTCGGTTGCTAAAAATAGCAATCGAATTTCTATTCGGTTGGTAAAAATAGCAACGAAAAGTCTAATTTCGTTGCTAAAAATAGCAATGGAAATTCTAATTCCGTTGCTAAAAAATACAAACCCGTCAAATTTGTAATCGAATATTTCGTTGCTATTTTTCGTTACTAATTTTTATTAGCAACAGAATTTTAATAAATTTGGTTTCTAATTTTCATTGCTATTTCTTAATTTTCTTGTAGTGTATTATTAACATAAGTTATAAAGAATATAATGAAACTTTGAAATGAATCCAAAGGTGGCCAAATAGGGTATATATGGGAATGAATGTTTATTTTATGTAATATTGATAAATTATAATGAAATGATGATGTATGATAAATATTAGATTAAGTGTGTGGACAATGAAACATTGTATGAGGAATAGTGTGCAATAGTGTGAAAGAAAATAACAATTATGGCATAATTGTGAATTATGTATGAATGATTTATTTTGCCCTTAGTTGTTAGAGAGTATGCCCTAGAGTCCATGTAATAGGATGTATTTCATATATATGAACTCGTATTCTTAATAAAGGGCATCATTCATTTATTAATGTTATATTTTAATACATGAGTTTGTAAATCTTAAATTAATAAATGAAGTCCTAGATATTATAAATATAATGCAAAAGACAATCATAAAAGTATTCATGATATGAGATGTCTATTGCATGCAAATGTGTTAATATCTAAATATCCCTAGTCATAGAATTAACAAGATAAGACATTGTTAATTCGGATAGACTAGCACATGTTATGCTTCTTGAATGGTTCAAGCAGTGGTCCTCATAACTGTGATTATGAAAGATAATCAAAGCTAATATGTGGATGCTTGTTAGAAGAACAAGTTCATTGAAGACCTGCAAAGAGAATCCTCATATGGATATTAAATCTATGTCAGTGAGGAATCTCTTTATAGCGATTGTGCAAGTATCCTTAAACTTGAGATCACTAAAGTTGTCTTAAGTAGCAAGTGGTATACTTTGACTCCATAACTGATTAATTTCAACTGGGGGTGAACATAGTTAGGAGGTTGGGTATATCATGACCTAATTGAAGATAGTTGAGTGATTACAAAGGATTCACCATCCCAGATTTATTAAGGGAAGTTATCTCTTATGATTCTATAATTGCCTTGTTCAAAGAATCTCTGGCCAGAGTAATATGCCAAGATGGATAGGGATCCATGAACAACATTTTGGGAACAATGGTTAAATTAATAGAACATACATAATTAGATTTATATAAGTTGACAGAAATCCATACTCAGAATCTAATTGAGATAAAGAGTGGTGAAATGAGTAATTGTACGGTAACTGTTTCTATGGAAGGGTATAGTCAAACCACTTGACTTTCCTAACATTTGGGTAGTCATGATGCCGAGCTAGAGGCCAATCATGACTTGTATAATAGTGTATCATAAATATCAATAGGGATTGATAAAATGATTTAAAGAAGTTTAAATCATGTGAGTTTTGAATAAAACTCACAATTACATATTATACTGTCAATATGGACAGAAACCAATAGGTCACACACATATAGAGAAAAAGATAAAATGGTAAAATGACAAGGATAATAATATTTGATATTATTATGAGAATAGAGAAGTGAATAAGAGAATAATTAATTAAAGAGTTTAATTAATTATGATCAAGTAAAATTGTTCGCAAAACTTTTTAGAAATATTCTGTAAAATGAACCTAATTGAAATAATATATTTCATAATTAATTATTATTGGACTATAAGTATTATAGGATTGATATAATAATTAATAGATCCATTGGAGAAATTAAAAGGGCCTAAAGAATTGAGGTTGGCGCAGAAACCCTCTAGAGGAAGGGTTTAATGCCACCTTCTGATAGAAGGCCTTAGAGGCCTAATTTTTGGACCAAAATAAATTAAATATATTTCATAAGTGTTATGGAGCCTACATATTTAATTTGGATGGATTTGAAATTCATTTGAGTGATTAAATCTAAGTATATGCACAAAGGGCCTATTTTGTAGGTTTTGTACATAGTCTTTTGTGAAAGGACTTAAATCGGATTTAATTGAGCCCAAATAAATTATTAATAATTTCAAAAGCCCAATTAATATTTCTCTAGCAATTTTAAAGAGCCCAATCCTATTATGAAGTTGGATTTTTAACCTAACTATAAATATCCAAGTGATGAAATTTTAGGGTTAAGTGAACAATTAAAAGAAAAAGATTTTCTCTCATTCTCTAAACCTAGTCGCTACTTCCCCCTTGCTAGCATCAAGGGATTTTGGCCAGCCTTGTAATCCTCCATTGTTGGTTCATTCAATCCTTCTCTGGTGTGGATTACTCATTGGAGGTGTTCAATTTTGAACACTGTGGTTTGCAACAACCTGATGAGAAAGAAAATCAATTGTTCAACAAAACTTAAAGGTGAATTTTCTTATTCTCATTATTATATATGTTGTAAATTCATGGCAAGATCAGATCTATTGGTTAAAAAATTTTAAATTCCGCTTATATATGAGATGCATGTAACCAATAATTCCTAACATGGTATCAGAGACAGGTTTTGCCATTAATCTACAATTCTATATTTTTGTGAAATAGTTTTTAGTTTTTAGTTATTTATTTCATGAACTTTAAAATATCAGATTTGATTGGTCACGAATGAGAAATATTGATTTTTTGATGTATGTGATCAAATACATAAAACGATTCTTTTGAGAAAAGAATCATGGCTTTGGCATGAATAGCTTTGATTTTTCAATAAATTTTAGGGGCTCTTCTAAATTAAAATTTTATTAATCCAATCTAAAATTATTTTGATGATAATTTATGTGTTTAATATGTGATATTAAGCCATAGGATCGAACAAATTTTGCATGAAAACTAGTTTAATCGAAAAATTTGATAAATTGGTGTTCTTGGTGTGTTCTTGTTTAGAACGATTTTTTAATTTTCTAAATATGATATATCTGATATATGAATGTATTTTTAATTAATTGGATTAATTAAAATGGGTCTTAAATTAATTGGATTAATTTTAATTTATTAAAACCACTTAATGGGTTTAATTATGTTTACAGACTTGATTTAAATTAGTGAATGACTTGGTGGGCCCAAGGAGCTGATTTAAATTAAATATTATAAACTAAAATTAATTTTATTAATGGGTTTTAAGGGTTGGGGTGGGCTTGGCTCATTTCAAAAGGCCCAAATGGTCCAATAGACACAAAACTAGTTTGTGTCTGAACACACTTTAGGGTTTATTGTGTGGGTTTCGGCTTACCCTTTATTTTAAGCCCAAAATTGATTCTTTAATTATTTAATGTGATTAATTAATTAAATAATCAATTAATAATTAATTAATAAGAAATTAGATTGATAATTGAGATAAGAACACATGCATGCAGAAAGGTTTCCTAAAATGAAAGTTTTCAAAATGGAAAAAGTTTCCTAATTTGATCACATTATCAAAATAACTCAAAAGTAAGTTTCAAGAGTTGAAACAAAGTTAGTAATCCATTATATGTTTTACTTTATGCATTAGAAATGCATATAAGTGTGTATGATTGGCATGATGGATCGTTATGGACAAGGCCCAATGTGATTGAGCATAATGCATGTTTCGGCCCAATGAGGACTTTCATGTCCCAGCCACTTATTTTTGGTATGTATTTCTTTTCAAATTGTAATATGTAATTAGATTACTTAGATTAGAATTAGAGATAGAAATGGAGACCACTATCAAGGGGCAAGATAGGCCGGATGGAGATCCAACAAGTTTGAAGATAATGTAATTATTTTTACTTGTTTGAATCATGAATATTACGTAGGTTTGACCTTTTGATTTCCCTTTTGGCTCGGGGAAATCAATGTAGTAATGTCCATAACTATACCATATTTGTATGCTTATATTTATGAGATAGATATAAGAAGCATACCAATGTATGCCAACCATGTATGATGAGACTTAATTAACTAAAATTCCTCAAACTAATATTAAGGTATATAAGCCTTCCATTAAATTGAGGAAAACCAGAGTTCTTTATAGTGTGGGTTGTTGACCACAGTCAAGCTCACATTATATCAAATATGTTCGAATCTAATTAAATGGATCATCTTAGCTAGCCCATTAGCTTGTTGACCACAGTCAAGGCTAATGGTTCTAGAGGCAAGATTGGGGAATGCATATATGATATGAATATATCAAGAGTTGATAACCTAATGATCCAATAGTTGTGTAGAGACATAATTGGTTTAGAGATACCTACCTTTCAAGGGTATGGAGTTTGATTTGTTGACCATAGTCAAGGTCAAATTTTATATCAAGAATTGGATATTAGCCCACTAAGAATACCATCGGATTTTCTCGGATTAAATAGTGAGGGCTATTAATTCGCAATAAAATAGTGGGAGTAAATGGATTAATTAAAAACCTAATTAATGCATACATATATAAGAACATACTCTCATATATTTTCTTTTTCAAATCTAGGTCATCATCATGAGCACATCAAACATTAATATACGATCAATCTTTGATAACAAGCTGGTTGGCAGCAACTATTCTGACTGGATCAGGCAAGTGAGAATTGTTCTCAGAGCTAAAAGATCCATTATGTCTTGGATAAAGATACAACACCACTTCCATCAGATGATGCCATTGATGAGATCAAGGGCACTTATCAAAAATACATGGAGGATAGTGAAGTAGCAACATGTCTGATGCTGGGTGCTATGTCCTTAGAGCTTCAAAAGCAACATGAGATGATGGATGCTAGAACCATCATTTTGCATCTAGAGTAGCTTTATTCTTTTCAGGCTAGAATTGAGCAATATGAGATTGCTCGAGCTCTATTTAGTTGCAAAATGGTGGAAGGCATTTCGGCTGCTACTCATGCATTGAAGATGTATGGGTATGTTGAGCATTTGAGTAGACTTGGCTATATAATGGATAATGATCTATACATAGATTTAATCTTGTACTTGTTGGCTTCAAGTTATGCACCTTTCATGCTTAACTTTAACATGAACAAGATCCAAGTAACCATTCTTGAGTTAATCAACATGCTCAAAACAACTGATGGATCCTTCAAGAAGGATTCTAAAAGTGTCATGGTTGTCACTTCTACTAAAGGCAAAAAGCAGAAGAAGAATAAGATGACAAAGGCACAACCAAAGCATGGTGGGATTTTTCAAGAAGAAGGTTGCTAAGAAAGAGAATCCCAAAGAAACTTGCTTCCATTGTGAAAAAGATGGTCATTGGAAGCTTAACTATAAGGCCTATCTAGATTCTCTCAAGGAGAAGAAGCAAGCTGATGCTTCTACTTCAGGTATTCATATGAATGAAATTAATACTTATTCTATTGCTTCAAAATAATCTTGGGTATTAGATACCGAATGTGGATCTCATTTGTGTAATGATCTATAGGGGCTTAAAAGTAGTAGAAGAGTTGAAAAGGCAGAAATATGTCTACAGTCAGCTACTGGAAAAAATATCTCTACAATAGTTGTGGGGACTTACCATTTGCCTCTTCCAAGTGGATTAATACTGGAATTAAATAATTGTTATTATGTTCCAGCTTTATCTAAAAGTATTATTTCTTTCAGTTATTTATTGAATGATTATGATATTTCTTTAAAGGACAAGTGTTGTTACATTTTTAAGAACAATATATTTTATGCAAAAGCTATCATTGAGAATGGCATATTTGTTCTTGATTTAATTAAAGAAGTGCAAAATGTAGATACCAAGAGAATGAAACAAGATAATCTAAATACCTCGTATTTATGGCACTATCATTTAGGACATATAAATGAGAAGCGCATGACCAAATTACATAAGTCAGGTGATTTGGGATCATTTGATTATGAATCATTTGATACATATGAGTCTTGTTTGTTGGGAAAAATGACAAAAGCTCCCTTTATTGGTAAAGGAGAACGAGCTAAAATGGTTTTGAAATTACTACATTCAGATATATGTGGTCTAATGACTACACATGCTAGAGGAAGTTACTCCTACTTCATTACTTTCATATATGATTATTCCAGGTTTGGATATATCTATCTAATGAAATATAAATCAGAAGCATTTGAAAAGTTTAAAGAATTTATAAATGAAGTAGAGAAGCAACTTGGCAAGAATATTAAAACACTTAGATCAGATCGATGTGGAGAATACTTAAGCCAAGAATTTCAAGATTATCTTAGAGATATTGGGATTTTATCTCAATAGACTCCACCATATACACCACAACATAATGGTATATCTGAAAGGAAAAATTAAATACTATTAGATATGGTTCGATCCATGATGAGCCGAGAAAACTTGCCTAAGTCCTTTTGGGGATATGCACTAGAAATTATTGTTTATGTGTTAAATAGAGTTCCTAGTAAATCGGTTGATGGTACTCCATATGAGATGTGGAATAACAAGAAACCCACACTTTCTCATATGAAAGTAAGGGGTTGCCTGCTTATGTGAAGAAGACAGTATCAGATAAATTAAATGTTAGGTCTGACAAATGTTTATTTGTGGGATATCCAAAAGAAACGTTTGGATATTATTTCTACCATCCCTTATAACAAAAGGTGTTTGTTTCAAGGCATGCTATCTTCTTGGAAAGAGAATTTCTCCTACGAGAGGATAGTGGGAGTAAAATTGAACTTGGTGAAGTTCAAGACCCACAAATAGAAGTAGAACAACCGATTAAACCCGAGACTGAATTTCACAATGATGAGATTATAGTTGAACCTAATTATACATAAAATCCTATAAGATCTACTAGAATGCATTCTATCCCTGTGAGATATGGATTTCACATTGATTCAGATAGATGCATAATTATAGTCAAGGACAATGAGCCAACAAGCTATCAAAAAGTTTTGAATAGTTCAGAACGTGATTTATGGCTTAAGGCTATGTAGTCTGAAATGGACTCCATGTATAAGAATAAAGTATGGACTTTAACTCAACCACCTAAAGGGATAAAACCCATAGGGTACAAATGGGTCTTCAAAAAAAAAAGATCGATATGGAAGGTAATATAGTTACCTATAAAGCTCGCTTAGTAGCAAAAGGCTATCGTCAAAAAGAAGGTATTGACTATGATGAAACCTTTTTTTCTTGTAGCAATGCTTAAGTCTATAAGAATACTTTTAGACATTGCAGCTCATTATAATTATGAGATTTGGTAAATGGATGTGAAGACAGCTTTCCTAAATGAAAATCTGACTGAGGATGTGTATATGACACGACCAGAAGGGTTCACATCAGGAAATAGCGAAAAGGTATGTGACCGGATGCTAGCAAGTGTACTAAATTGGCTAAGTAATATTGGGAAATATAATTATAATCCAAAATATCGAACCCAAGGAAAACTTGTGCTTGTATGTGCTATTTCAATTTTAAAACCAATTTTGTGTGTAAAAGAAAGAAGAGGAATCCCAAAGTTGTGATGATTGAGGAATTAAAACTAAAAGCAAACTAAAACAAAATAAAGAGTTAAAATAAATAAAGATCTAATAAAAGCAAGTAAATTGAATGAGGTAAAAATCAATATTAAAAACAACTTTCACTAAAGGACTATCCACCTTAACAAATATTGCTATAACTTAAATAAAAGAAAACATACAAGTGATTATGGAGAATTCAGTTTAATAAACCTAGATAACTTTATTCAAGATTACCATTCCAAGCATTAAAATTTTCTTATTCAGATAAACTTAACACTTAGCATAGAGAACTGAATTAACTCTCCTAGATGTCTATTAAAGCCTTTCTCAAGAGATTTAACTTCCACCTATTCATAGTTACACCTTTCTCAATCTTAACTTACTCAAATCAACACACAATTATAGCTTGTTCATATTATAATCATGCATTAATCCAAATAAATTAACCTAAAAACATGCAAGTCATTAATCAACTTAAACCAATTAATTAACCAATGCTTAATCAAGTTAACAATCAACTTAAATTTGAGTAAAGACAAGACTATGTTTAAGAACTAAGAAATAATCAACTTGTATTGAATTGAAGAAAAAACTTAAGTCATAACAATACAAGTTAAGGATTCAAGTATCCTTTAGCAAAAGTTAAAGAAAACTACTCACAAGACATACTTAAAATTAAAACAAAGTGTTGAAGAAAAACAGTGAAAGTAAAACAACGTAAAAATAAACTAAGGAAGTAATGCTTAATTATAAGGTTGATCTCCTTTCTCTGGTGTTTTGGGCTGCTATTTATAGGGCAAAATCGTAGTAGATTCCTTCTTAAACTCCAAACATAAAATAGGAAGTGAACTCTGCTAAATCAGGAAGCTCGAGAAAATCCTTCATGAAGTGGGAGTCTTCATCATGTGGCCACGCCCTTCCCTTCACTATTTTACACGTGGTCACTTGTCCAATAAGTCTTCCTCACACGTGGTCATGTGTCCAATATGTCTTCCTTATATGTGGTCACGTGTTTACTTGGTTTTCTTCATTTGTTCTTTCACGTGGCCATGTGTTTTCATGCTTTACTCCTTCACGTGGCCATGTGTTCCATACTTCACTTCTTTACATGGCCACGGGTAGATTTCTTCATTGATTTCACGTGGTCACGTGAAAAGTTTCTGGACTGAACGCTCGTTTTCTCACCTAAATTTTTCATATTTGCACTTTTGGCCCTAATCTTTGCCTTTTTTGCAATTTAAGCCCTTTCATATCAATTTTAACCTGAAAACCAAACAAAACATGGGATTAACCTCAGAAACATAAATATTTACAATTTAACTCGATTTTAACCTAAATAATACCAAAATAACTAAATAACCAAGCTTAAAACATATTAAAAACTATATATAACTAACACTTATCAATATGTAAGCTTCAAAGATCCATTTATGGATTGAAGCAAGCCTCTAGCAGCTGGAACATATGATTCAATGAGACAATCAAAGAGTTTGGTTTCTCACAGAATAAAAATGAACCTTATGTGTATAAAAGGGTCAGTTGGAGTGTAATTGTCTTCCTAGTTCTATATGTGGATGACATATTGATCATGAAAAATGACATTTCTCTTCTCCAATCTATTAAAATATGGTTATCCAAGCAATTCTCCATAAAAGACCTTGGAGAAGCATCCTATATTCTGGGAATAAGGATCTATAAAGATAGATCCAATAGGTTGCTAGGTATTTCTCAAAGTACATAGATAAAGTATTGAAGAGGTTCAATATGGATCTCTCTAAGAAAGGGTTTATACCCATGGTGAATGGGAAATACCTTTCTAAGTCTATGTGTTAGCAAACACTAGAGGATAGAGAGAGCATGAATATATTACCATATGCATCTGTAATTGGTTCTATCATGTATGCTATGTTATGTACACGTCCAGATGTAGCATTTGCTTTGAGTGTCACAAGCAGATTCCAATTCAATTTTGGAGAGGAACACTGGGTAGCTGTCAAGAATATCTTTAAGTACTTGAGAAGGACTAAGGATATATTCTTGGTATTCTTTATAAGCTTACAGAAAATGAATTTTGTCTTTTTCAAAATAAAAGGATAGCTACCACTTTAATTAGGGTTTAAACTATATATATCACTATATACATAGGTGATCTAACCCTAATTTAGAGAGAGAAGATTTCGAGCCCACATTTCTTATTAAAATAAAAATTATAATATTAACCTAAAAAATTTTTATTTTGAATTTTAATTTGTCACTAAATAAAATTTGAAATGCTCGAATTAACCCTTAGTAAATTCATCACATTTTATGTGTACGACCTAATAGGTTCATATTATATTGACAGTGGGCTCTAATCTCATCATGGGCCCTAATCCTATCATAGGCCCACAAGTCTTAAGCAGCCTCTATCAATACATTATAACTACTCACATAATATGAATATTGATAATTCAATTTTAACATAATAAAACATATTATAATCCCTTATTACATGATATCTTGTTTAAATATAAGTCATGGTCTATGTCAAACTCATATAGTCTGAATATAAAATCTCTCGATCACTAGGTAGACTGATGATAACTCCAATTTAGTACCTAGTTTTTTTATTCAATTTTAGTCTAACTTTAGTGGTTTTTTTTGTTTGTTGTTCTATTTTTGTTGCTTTTAATAAGTTTTTCCAAATTTAGTTGAATTCTATCTTTTATACACTTTTGGATAGCATTTGATAGTGTTTTGTGTTGAATTGCAAAAAATTCAAGCACATCACAGTGGCAACCAAAAGGTTGTGATTGTGTCTTAGTCAAATTAGACAAAACACAGAGTTTCAAGTACTTACAGTCACAAAAAAAACTATTGTCACCGTGATCTAAGATGATTCAGTATAAAAGTGAAATAAAAAGCACCTCAAGGTCACAACAAATTTATTATCACTATGAGGTATTAAAGTTTGGAACAGAAGCAAATTAAAGAGCATCTCATGGTCGTAACAATTTTATTATGATCGCGACCTCTGTAGTCTAGTATAGAAACAAGCACCTTGCAATCACAAAGAATTCATTGTGACTGTGATCCCTTCGAGACTATAAATTATAGAATTGTTGTTTAGCAAAGGAGAATCTGGATTTTGAGATCTTTTTCACCTGAGATTTCTTTTATTCTTTAAATCCTTACATTTTTTACATTTTCCATAGATTAAATACACAAATATAGATTATATTCACAAGTTTTAGAGATTAGATTTCATCATTTTAGATCAAGATCATTATCCATTAGAGATTTGAAGAAGGATTAGATTTGGATTCAGCTGGGTTTTCATCTCAACAATGATTTTTTGGGTTTATTCTCTCATTTCTCATTTATTTAATGTAATAGATTGTGAGTAGTGATTAGTTGTTTGGGGGATCTTTGAATCCCCAAATATCCATGTGAATATTGAGCTTATATATAGATTGATGGTTCATTTTATTGGTTCTTGAATGTTATTTCATGGGTTTTGATGTATTAATCACATTATCTAGTTTAGATGACTAATTTTAATACTTGAACGCCATGAATGTTTTTATTCTTTGTTTTTTTATCTTATATGTTGTAACCTTGAGATTGCTCTGGAATGGGACTCGATAGGTTATGGAAATATGGTATTAGAGCTAGAGTGGAGGTAAAATGAATGGGTTTCTTGGTTGTTTGGTTTCAAAATGGGAAAGTAATTTGGAACCTAGGATTTTAGACCTTTGCATAGGCTAATCATGAGACTTACTTGGGATGGGACGTCTTGTGATTAGAGTAGCTTGCTCTAAAATGGGACACTTAGGTGTAGTGGGTTATCCTAATTTAATCTATATAACTTAAGATAAATTTAATTCACATTAGGTATAGGGGAAGATAAGTGAACCTAGACAACACTTTAGCTTGTTAATTTTTAAGAACAAAACTTTGCATCTTTTTGTTTAAATTGTTATTTAATTTTAATAAGATTTACTTTAATTGGTTATTTTTTTACATTTCTCATTATTGTAGACAGCATATCACTCAAAATTATGGGAATTCTTTAGCATATTGATAATTTTCATTTGCTTGAAACCACAATCCCTTGGGTACAATAATTTTGAGTCTTAATTTTAACACCCTGTATTACTTAGCCGATCTAGTACACTTGCTAAAACTCGGTTATGTTTTTGCCATCATTGCCGAGGATTGGCATGTTTGTGAGTTTTGATTGTTATTTATATGTGTTTTTCTTTTTCTTATTTTATTTTTTAATTCTTTTTGGGTGCTTATAGTGCATGAATAGACTGTGACCAAAACAACTAGCACCTTATGACCCTAAAATCGAGAGGACCCTACATCAAAGAAAGAGAGCTAATAGAGACATCAACATGAATTCGAACCCTTCTATTGGTGAAATTCCTCCTGAGAATTAACAAATGCCAAGAGCACAAGATGAAGTTTTGGATAGGCCAAAGGAAGAGATGCCTAAGCCGAGAACAATAAGAGATTATGTTACAACTAGGTGGAATGAAGAATATCGGACTATTATGTTACCTAGAGCTATATAGTTTGAGTTAAAACCAGCCACTATCATAATGGTTCAGAGAAATCAATTTTCCAGTTCGAAGTTAGAAGACCCTGCTCAAAATTTTGATATATTTTTTAAGGTCAGCGACATAAATCAAATTTTGGGTATATCAACATATGTAATTCAGTTAAAATTATTTCCTTTCATACTTAGTGGCAAAGCAAGAGAATGGCTTCAAATGTTACTAAGCCAATCATCATAGATATGGGAATAATTGTAGTAGAAATTTTTAATGAGATTTTTTCCTCCAATGAAGACAGCAAGCATTCTTAGTAGTATCATTAGTTTTCATCAAATGAATGAGGAGCCTTTTCACGAAGCATGGGAAAGATTCAAGAGGCTGTTGAGGAGCTATCCACATCATAAGATAGCTATTTATTAGTTGATGACTATTTTTTATGTAGGCATTACAACACCTACTAGATCCCTCTTAAATGTTGCATCTGGTGGGAGTTCCATGAACAAGTTACTAAAAGATGCTTTCAATTTGCTAGATGAGATGGTAGCAAATGATTCCCAATAGGCAACCATACAAGTAGTACCGAAGAGGCAGGGTGTATATAATATTAATGAAGTTGCGATGCTGAAAGCTCAAGTAGAGCTGATAAAGAAAGAATCAAGTGGGCTAAAAGTGCAGAATTTGGCATTTATGTCTGAAATTTGTGAGTTATATGAGAGTGGACAAAGTGTTCCAGAGAGTATAGCAGTAGGGGATGTCAATGCAATGGGAGATTTTAGAAGAAGGATCCTTACAGGAATAGTTACAGTCCGGGTTGGAGAAATCACCCAAATTTTTCTTAGAGAGAGGGAAATCAAATGGCTTTATCTTTTCAAACCCAGCCAAGAGCTCCTTTCAACCAAAATGTCACTCATCATCATAGTCAAGCTTACCATTTATAAGTAACCACACATTACCAAACACCATACCTACCATTACAACATCAAGGACAAAATTCAAAGCAAAATCAAAATCAAACATATCATCCACCTGGATTTTAATCACAATGACCTATGCAAGAAAAGAAACCAAACCTTGAAGACATGTTTGCTAACTTTATGAATAGTCAACAATAATTTATGGCTAATCAATAGACAAGGTGGAAGTCATAAGAGCAATGAAACCATAACCAAGATACTTCCATTAGGAACTTAAAGACATAATTGGGCTAACTTGCCAACTCAATTCAAATAGAAAACTGAGCACTTTTCCTTCCAATGTAGATAGGAATCCTAAGAAGGAGGCCAAGGCGATCACATTGCAAAGTGGTAAGAAGGTAACATATGGAGAAGAGCTAGGTAAGTCATCTTCACCTTCATCTTTAAATGTATATGAGCTAACATGGAAGGTAAGTGATTCTAAACCAATGGTAGAGGAAAATGTAGATGCTCTAATCATTGAAAAAGGTAAAAATATTATGAATTCCAATGTAGTGGATCTTGATATTAATAGGTTGCCATTTCCTACTATAACTTGAAAGGAAAATAAAAATGAGCAATTTGCTAGATTTTTAGAAATGTTCAAGAAATTGTATATTAATTTGCCATTTCCAGAAGCTTTAGCTCACATGCCTAACTATGCTAAATTTATGAAAGAAATTAGAGGGGTGTGGAACTATGTAACTTACTGAGAATTGTAGTCCTATAATCATGAACAAAATCCTTAAGAAATTGGAAGATCCTGATAGTTTTAACTTGCCATGTGAAATAGGTGAGCATTTTTCAGTAATGCATTTTGTGACTTAAGAGCTAGCATTAATTTGATGCCATACTCTATGCACAACACTACAAGAAATACTCAATTAGCAAAAGAAATTAGCAATGAAAATTGTTGATTTTCCATTGCTAATTAAAATTAGCAATGAAAATTAGCAATGGAAAGAGTGGTTGTAGATTTGATGATTGCTATTTTTTAGCAACGGAATTCAAAATCCATTGCAAAATCCAACCAATGTAAAATTCAATAAATTGGTCAAAATTACCAACGAAAATAAATTTTTTTTGCTGTTTTAGCAACGAAAATGACAGTTTCTATTGCTATTTTTAGCAACGAAATTAGTAATTTCGTTGTTATTATCAGCCACCATTATAAAAAAACAAATTGCGATGAATTTTCAAAGCAATATTGATCTTATTGATCTTCTACTAATATGTGATACTATAAGAAAATACAATGATATTTTCAAAAAGGAACTCAAGATCATTATTAGAACGAAATGAAAACCAGTGCCTTGTTATTAAAATTCCAGCGTCCATTTCGTGGGAAGAAATCCTCTCCATTGCCTACTTTTCAGCTATTAATAATTAAAAAAACTTGTGAGGCTTTGAACCAAATTTCTCTATCACATGGAAAGACATAAAAATGATCAAATTCCAATTGTGGTTAACAAAATGGAATTTAGAAATTAACAAAAACAAGCACACAAGCAAGCTAGATATATACTCTACGAGCGGGTAAAACACGACCATTAACTGGAGCAAAGTTGGTATCAATTGAAATACCACATGATCCTAGCATGGGTTTAGCATCATAATTACTTCTCTTTAAGGCCTGGAAAAAATATCAATAAGAATAAATTAAATATAAGTCCATATAAAACAAAACATAAAACCTAGTTTTGCCATCCATATTTGATAGAGTAGTCATCCTTTCTTGTGGTTTTTATCTAGATTTCTCCATTAAAGAGGCCTTTTGAAGACTGTTGAGTGCTTTTGTATATTGTTGCAAGGAGACCAAAGAACAAAGATAAAAGAAAACAAACACATTAGAAAAATAAATACACCAAACAAGAAGCATTCAGTTTAGCATTCAAAGACCAACCACTCAGTGAAGCTCTTGGATTAACCATTCATCAACATAAAGTAGGTCAAGTTTAATGAATACTGAAGCTCCTAGATAGCTGTCAAAGGAATGAGTAACTTCATACATAAGCTAGACATCTTTTGCACCTAAAGTTTGCCAACACCTGGATAGGTGTTGCTGTTCAACCTCTCTTAGGGACATATGTTGTGTTGTGACCATTCTAAGGCTAAATCAACCTTTAAGCAGTAGCATAGTTGTATACTAAGCATCACAATGTAATTAAAAGCCAAACAAATTCAGTACATTTGTTCAAACGGAGATCAAAATATCATTTAAGCTTGAAAATGTACAACAAATATAGGCGCCATAATCCTCCCAATGGAATTGACATATATTTGTTCTAAAATAAGTGTTTATCATCTCGAATCTTAATTTTCAAAGTCATCATAACTGTATCATAATGATCATGTAAGCAACAAGTCAATATATAAGGATCAAACAAGGAAATTGGATGATAGATCCACTAGAAAATTATTGACTAACAAACAATATATCTAACTTTACTACATTTTTAAAAGGATTCCAAAGGAAAATAAAATCTAAAACCTAGAGATTTCAACTTTTTCATCTCGATAGTCAACTTGTACCATAATTCACAAAAAATACACACTGCCATCAACAAACAAACAGCGAATAAACATATAAACACAAGCAAAATAGAAACTAAATTTGAGTCACTGTTTTTCTCAAAAACCAAATAAGTAAAGAAGTAACATTAGGGTTTTGTAAGTAGAAAATCAAATGGTGAAGGTTTTAAAAATGCATAAAGGAAGGAGACAAATACCTTATAAAAGACCATAGCCAAGAGACCGAATTGGCTAAGTAAGTAGAGAAACAAGAAAATCAAATCCCATGCCATCTTTGGCTTCAGCCAGATATAAAAACTCATAGAATGCAAGAATGAGACCAAAAAATTAAGGCTTTGTATTTAAAATGGAGGGAAACTTTTACTCTACGAATTGGTCTGTTTGCTAGTAGAAATAAGATCGCCACCACACCACAGCATTGATGAAACGTAGATACATCTTGCTATAGCCAATAAATATATCTCAACTCAACCAACATTGGTTTTTTTGAAACTTTTCTTTTTTTCATCACTAACCGTAGTAGACATTTGAGCTCAAAACCTAGTTTTTGAAGATGGAGAACCTATGAATTCATAGACCTAATAATACAATTTAATATCTAACACAAAAAATATGTTGGAAAGGGAATCAATATCTAACTCAGATAGCAAATTAAAAGAGAGAGAGATAGAGAAATTTACCAGTGGCCATATGGCATGGGAGAAACTAAAGTTGTTGAGATCAAGGCAGATGGAATGCAAAGGCATGGGAGAGGGGAGGCACTGGTGTTGGAAGGAAAAGGAGAGAGAGAAGGTGAGGGAGAGGGAAAGGGAAAGGGAGGAAGAAGCAAGATGGCGAGGCAGGGAGAGAAGGAGGAGGAGGAAAAAATGAACAGAGAAAAAATTTAGCTTGCAAAGGGAACAATTTATACCTAGGGAAAAATGAAAATAGCAACAGAATGTGTTTTTGGTTGCTAAAATAGCAACCGAATGTGTTTTCGTTACTATTTTAGTAACGAAAAATTATTTCATTGCTACTTTAGCAACGAAAAATAGCAACGAAAAACAAATTTCGTTGCTAAATTACAAATAGAATTTGTTTTCATTGGTGATTTTCATTGTAATTTTTTTACTGGGGCCTTATTTGGCAATGAAAATGCAATTCCGTTGCTAAATTCCTTCATAAAATATTGACGCTAAAAGTTCCCTTTATTTTTAGCAATGAAAGACAACCATTTTCCAATTTTGTTACTAAAGCTAAAAACTTTCACAGATTTTAGCAACAAAATTTGATTTTTGTTGCTAATTAGCAATGAAATTTGATTTTCATAGCTAATTAGCAACGAAAATAAATTTCATTGCCAATCTTCCGTTGCTGTTTCAAAATTTTTTTGTAGTGTAGGAAATTGAATCTTAGTGACCTAAAAGAAATGGGTATGAGGCTCCAATTAGCCGATAGGTCGGTGAGAAAACCAAAAGGAGTGATAAAAGATTTGTTGGTGAATGTGGGGAAATTTATTTTTCCTATAAACTTTGTAGTGATGGAAATTGAAAAGGATAGGAAGGTACCATTGATTGTAGGAAGGCCATTCTTAAATATAGCAAAAACACTGATTGATGTTCATGGCCAAAAGGTTACCTTATGGTTTAACAATAAAGAGCTGGTAGTAGATATGAATAAAGCCATAATATATCCATCATGTGAATTAGATGATTCTATTTGTTTTGTGGATGAAGTATCTGATGGAATATGACATGGCATATACATGATGATCACATTGTGGAAAAATAATAAAATTGATCATACATACCATGTAATCCATAACAAGAATCGAAAACATGCAATTTTAGGGTTTTGAAAATTACAATCTTAGATGCACTTTAAATCTTGATTTTGTTGATGACCAGCAAATAGGATGAACTTATATGCTTCAGATCTTGATCACCAATACCAAAGAAACAACCTTTACGCCACTCCTCTCTATGTTCACACACATAATTTCAAGGAAGGTTTAAAACTTAGAGTGCTAGCTCTAATCTTTGTGTATATGGCAATGGGTATTAATCTAAAGACATAAGACCTAATCTTGGTCTTTCTAAGGTTTTTCAAATGCTGCCCAAAATCCAAGAGAAGAAGGAAGAGTCCTTTCCCCTTGAGAGTGGCGACTTAGAGAGAAAAACTCAACTAAGCCAAATAGAATTAACTTATTTATATCACTAGATTAGAAAAGCTTTATGGTTGCTGAAATCCCTTAGAATTAGGTCTTATATTCAGCCTCAATCACTTCCTAATCAATTGATTTAAATTAGTTCAAATTCTATTAAATTTTAAATTCAAATTAATTTAAAATGGCATAAGACATTTAATAAAAAAACTACCACTTAATTAGGATATACACATGTGTCAAAATTCACAATAATTTCATTTTTGAATTTCGGCCATTCTCTCTCCTATTTAAGTATTTTATTTTGATTCAAATGCTATTAGGCTATAATACTCAATTAACTTAATTAATCCAAGATAATTAATTAATTAAAATTAATCCTTATGGGCCTAATTTCTCTCTCTCATGGACCAAGGTCCAATTAGCAATTTTAATACCCATTTCATACATTAATTTGACTTTAATTAAAAGCCTAAATTAATGCTCAATACTCTATTTAAATATTTTAAGCCCAATGCTTTGTGTACGATCCTATAGGTCCATTTAATATTGGCAATGAATTAATAAATTAATTCAAAGGCTATATATATTCTCTAGCAAGATATTATAGCATTCCAAATTAAATAAAAATGCAAATGGCATTTAGTGACCTAATGCAATTTTGCATAGTCCCTTATTCTTAAATATCAAAATTAATATAAGGCATGGAACTAGTCATACTTATATATATATATATATATTAATTCCTTTCTTGATATTCCAGTGACACTGAACTCTTAGATAAATAATGATTACTCATTATTTCATCTCGGTATGGCCATACACTTCTCAGTTTACTGATCAAATGGCTGATGATATTTTCTCTCTTATTGAGAGGGGTAATCCCTTCACTTCTCTCATGCTCTCTAACATGAATCAATGCATACCCAAGCATACCCATACTTGTCACCTTGTTATGAGCACGTTAGGTGTATGTCAAAGTATACAGTAATTCATAAACAGTTTCATAGAGAGTTTAGGTCTAAGAACTTCGATGCAAAACTTGCACATGAGAAACACTTATGACTTGTACCATGTAGTGCTCTCATGAACGGATCAAATCCAGATACCATGTTCTAAACATATATCTATGATTTTTGATTGATACTCTTATCCTTATGATCCATAAGACATAACTCAACTTATCAGAGAGATCATACTAGCCTTAATTCATTTGTTATTCCCATAACAATGACCGACTAGGGATATTTAGAATGAAGTCTCTATTGTTTCAAGGTCTTACAACCATGTGCCTCCTACATGATAACTTAAATTAAAACAACATTCTTGGATAGTTCTATCAATTGATATGCACAGGAATACAATAGATAAAATAAATGCCTCATTCATTAAATTAAATGCTTTATGACAATGTATTGGGGTCAGGGCTTGCACTAACAATATAAGGTTGTGTGGAGGAAAATCAAAAGAATATTTTGTTGAATGACCCATTGAATTTGTGTTTAATGCATTCTATAAAGAATGATGTGTTAAAAGGAGTAAAAAGGGAGATAGTGGTTATCATAGAGAAGGAAAGTGAAGAAGAAGTGAAAGAGGATGAAACTCTGAAAATTCCTAAAGATAAGACACGGGCTCAACTTAAAACTTTGCCTTCTCATTTAAAATATGTATTTTTGGAATAGAATGGCAAACCAGTAATTATATCTTCCTCTTTGAAAGGTTTGGAGGAGGAGCTACTAATTACTGTGTTGAAGAAACATAAAAAGGTGATTGGATGGAAGACTTCTAATTTGAAAGGGATTAGTCCAAGCTATTGCATGCACCGGATACCAATGGAGGAAGATTTTAAGCTAGTGGTTTAACCCCAAAGGCAACTTAATCTAGTGATGTAAAAAGTTGTAAAGAAAGAGGTACTCAAGCTTCTTGACTCTGGTGTTATTTAGCCAATCTCTAATAATAGCTGGGTTAGTCCTGTGCAGTGTGTTCCAAAGAAATGGGGGACTAAAGTAGTGGAAAATTAAAAAAAAATGAGCTCATTCAAACTCGTATAATTACAAGTTAGAAAGTATGCAAATATTTTAGGAGATTTAATGTTGTAACCTAAAAATGCCATTTTCCCTTGCATTTTATTGATCAAATGTTAGAGAGGTTAGCAGGTAACATATTTTATTATTTTCTAGATGGATATTCAGGGTATCTACAAATATCAATTGCCTCTAAGGACCAAAAAAAGACCACGTTTACTTGTCCTTATGGTACAATCGCATGTAAATGCATTCCCTTTGGCCTTTGCAATGCACCATCTACGTTTTAATAGTGTATGATGGCCATCTATCATGATTTCATTGGGAATTTCATAGAAGTATTTATGGATGATTTTAACATCTATGGGAAGGACTTTAATAGTTGCCTAGCTAATTTAGAGTCAATTTTAGGGAGATGTGAAGAAACTAACCATGTCCTAAATTGAAAAAAATGTCATTTTATGGTTAGAGAGGGGATTGTATTGGGGCACAAGGTTTTTGAGAAAGGGATTGAGGTGGGTAAAGCAAAAATAGATGTCATTGGAAAACTACCACCTCTTACTACTGTAAAAGGGATTAAAAGCTTCTTAGGACATGTTGGGTTTTATAGGCGCTTTATTAAAGATTTCTCAAAAATTGCCAAACCTTTGTCTAATTTGCTTGTCAAGGATGTTGCATTTGATTTTTATCAAGAGTGTTTGCAAGCATTTAACACATTGAAATAGAGACTGATTTCAGCTTTGTTGATTGTCTCTCTAGATTGGAATCTTCCATTTGAGTTAATGTGCAATGCGAGCGACTTTGCAATGGGAGTTGTGCTAGGGAAGAGGAAGGAAAAGGTCTTTCATACTATTTACTATGCCAGCTATACCTTGATAAGAGCCCAAGTCAATTACACCACAACTAAAAAGGAGCTTCTTGCTAAAGTTTTTACATTTAAAGAATTTAGGTCTTATCTTTTTAGTGCTTAAATTGTTGATTACTCTGACCACACAGCATTGAGACATCTACTCACTAAGAAGGAGTCTAAGTTGAGGTTAATTAGATGGGTGCTCCTATTACAAAAGTTTGACTTGGAAATCAAGGACAAAAAAAGGGCAAAGAATTTTGTTGCGGATCATTTGTCGAGGCTTAAGCATGAACATATCGAGAAGGGGAAACTCCTAGACTTGTTTCCTGATGAACGCATATGTGCTTTGTATGCTTGTGAGATTGCCATTCCATGGTTTGCAAACTTAGCTAATTATCTTATAGGTAGTTTTATGCCAAGTGACTATACATGGCAACAAAGAAAAAACCTTAAGATCGATGCGAGACACTACATTTGGGACAATCCTAACCTCTTCTTATTGTGTACTGATCAAGTGATTAAAAGATGCATTCTTAGAGAGGAGCAAGAGTAAATTATCAAAGCATGTCAAAGTGGAGAAGCCGATGGACATCATGGACCCAATAAGATGGTATCAAAAATTCTTCAATCTGGCTTTTATTGGCGTACTATGTTTAATGATGTTAAACTATTTAGTCAATTTTGCGATTGATGTTAAAGAGTAAGTAATATCTCTAAGAGCCATGAAATGCCATTGACAAACATACTTAAGGTCGAATTATTTGATGTGTGGGGAGTAGACTTTATGGGACCTTTCCCAGTGTCTTATGGGTTTGAATATATTATAGTGGCTATAGGTTATGTTAGCAAATGGATAGAAGTGATAGCCACTAGAACATATGATGCTAAAGTAGTGTTAGAATTTCTGACAAAATATATATTCACCCGCTATGGAGCACCTAGGGCCATAATTAGTGATGGTGGCAAGTACTTTGTCACACCATCAATTCAAAGCCTTATTGAAAAATTTTGGTGTTAGGCACAAGGTCACTACCTCATACCATACCCAAGCCAATGGTCAAATGGAAGTCTCAAACCAGGAACTAAAATCGATTCAAGAAAAATAATGAATGCATCTAGGAAAGATTGGTCTCTTAAGATTGATGAAGCATTGTGGGCATATAGGATAGCTTTTAAGATGCCTATAGGGATGTCCCCTTTTAGGATAGTGTTCAGTAAGTCTTGTCACCTACCAGTTGAACTAGAGCACAAAGCTTATTAGGCCACTAAATTTTTAAACCTTGATCTTAATAGTGCAAGAAAGTGCAGATCATTACAGCTGAATGAGTTAGATGAGTTGAGATTTTAGTCTTCATATCATGCTAAAAGCTACAAGGAGAAGACCAAGAGACGGCATGACAATAACTTGATGCTTAAGGACTTTGTACCTGGAATGAAGGTTTTACTCTATGATAGTCATTTGAGAACATTTCCTAGGAAGTTAAATTCCAGATGGAAATGACCTTTTGAGGTTGTAGATGCAAACAAGTTTGGAGTGATAACTTTAAGGCATCCAAGAGATGAGAAAGAATTTAAGGTAAATGGACATCACATAAAGCCATATTTCAAATCGAGATTTGAAATTGTGTCAGTAATTGTCACTTTGTCAGAGCCTTGACCACACATGAAAGTCTAGCTATGGACTTGATAAATACATAACTACTTCTTAACTTTAATCTTTAGTTAGTATTTTAATTCTGTTTAGTAGGTTTTTCATTTTGGTAGTGCTTGATATTTAGTTCAAAAGTAAGGTTTATTGGACTATATTTAGTATTTTTCTTGTTGAAGTTTTTTTCAAGTTTAGTTTGTGGTCGTGAAGTTTGGATTCTAGACTAAAAGTTTGTACCTCTTGGTCATAATGTTTTGCTTATGACTGTGACCTCTTTAAAAAAATTTGCAGAATGTAAGGACCCAATCATGGCCCTAACCGGATTATAGTAAAGTGACAAGAATTATGGTTAATTAAGGCAAATATTGAATTATTTTGCATTGTTAAGGTTAAGTCCCATTACGGGTATTTTGGTAATTTCAACATGTATGTAAATTGAGTATGGTTAAAATTAAGATAAAAGAGGGATATAGTTAAACCAAATAAGAAGTTTGAGTGTTAGAGGTTAAGAAAAATAAGTTGATGGGGTTAAGTGTTATGAGGGTAAATTTAGAATTCACATAATGAGATATTTCAATAGCTTCTTGGAGAAGGAAAGCAAGGGTTTTGAGAGGGGGGATCAGCATTTTGAGGGATAGCCCTCTCTCTCTCTCTCTCTCTACTGGTTACGAGTTGGAGAAGGGGAGCTAGGGTTTGTGAGTTAAGATTTAAGGTAATGTCTTCCCTTGAAAATCTCTTCTTCCTCTTCATTTCTTCATTTATGATTTTTGGTCATGAGGGATAGTAAGATCATGTTGTTCCTATGTATAAGGAGAGAGGAGAAGCAGATAGATCAAGACTAGGAAAAGGAAGAAAGAGCTAGATATGTGGATTTTTGAAGGAGATGAAACTGATATTGAGGTATGAAACTCTGTATAAATGGTTACTTGATGATTTTCCTATGTTCTTGCATGTGTTCCCTTAGTTGAAGTGAAGGTTAAATTTTAGTGTTTAGATGAACAAAGAATGATTTAAATCTAAGTACTTGAGGTGAGTCTTGTGTTTCAAAATAATTTGACCAAGAAATCGGGATTTTTAACCCAGTCTGCCGAAATTCCTTACGTGGCCGTGCAGCTTGTCCCTTCTTCCTCTGCGTGGCCATGCATGCCTTTGTTTCCCCTTAGCTATCTCTTTGAGTGGCCACATGATTTCCTTTTATTTTGCATGAGTGGCCGTGTGATTGCTTTGAGTGGCCACGTGATTTCCATTGGATTTCCATGCTTGGTCGTGTGTTTTATTTGGTTCTTCATGTATGGCCACATGATGGCTTGTTTCTCTCCTTGCATGGCCACGCACTGCATGCCTTTCTCCTTGCTTGGCCACGTGAATGGCTCCTTTATTCTTCTACGTGGCCGTGTGTTTGGCCCTTGTTCTCCTTACGTGGCCACGTGAATGAATTACTTTTCCTTTTTTTTGGCCATGCGTTTGGCCTTTGTTCTCCTTGCATGGCCATGTATGCCTTCTCTTTTTTCTTAAGCACGACCACTCGTATGTTTTCTTTTAATGGTTCTACTTCACACTCTAAGCTATAAATTCTTCATGAATCATGAATTCCGTATTATAAAATATAATTGGAGAGAATTAAATGGACCATAAGTAATATACATGATGATTAAGTTCATTAAAGTGGTGGTTGATAAACCTTATGATTTCTAAATGAAATAATTAAGCTGTGAAGTCTTTTAAGGCATTATGAATGACATAGGTAGATGTTAATCTCAAATGTGAGTACTTTCACTATTTGTGAGACACCGAATGTATGTATATAATATATATAGGATGAACTAAATGTAGAAAGATTAAATTAAGTATAATAAAGTAAAGGAAATGGTTTTGAAGAACCACTCAGTTACGTTCTTCTTCAGTGAATATGTTTTTACGTGTGGAGTCATGTGATCATGGTTTATATGACTATATGTATGGTTTCATTTTCATGAACTATCACTGGGTATTACCATAGTTAACCTTGAAATTCAAATCATGTTGTTACTTCATGATTTTATGTTCAATGATGTGTATTGCATTAGGTTCTTAAAACATTGTTTTGAGCTAGTATTGCATAATACTCAGTTACCATTATGCTAAAGCATCCTAGTGCATGATATAATTTATCTGGTAGCTATGGAAGTATATGAACAGGCAATATGTATCATTGAATATCCAGGCTTTAAGCCAGTATATGTGTTCAATTATGGAAAACGGCTTTAAGTAAATGTTATATTAATTAAGAAAGAATATGATGAATGAAAGATGTTCTTAAAGTGATAAAGCTTGTGGGTCTTAGTTCAGTTGTGGATTAGATAAGCATGCCTAGAGGGATTTTGCAGCTGCCATAGTTGACCCCGTTTGGGTCTTGTTCTTTTATGGAACCATCGTTCGACCCTTTTCGGTCTATTGTTTGTTTCTTGCTGGAACCATTGATGACCCTTTTTGGATCTGGTGTTTTGTTCATTTATGGAACCATAGTTCAGCCCTTTAGGTCCATCTTTTGATACCTTCGATATCCATTATTCCCGTTATCCACCCTTTGAACGAGTACTTGGCAGGCTATTAAAACTTTAAAAGACTCAGCAATTTATATATATATATATATATATATATATATATATATATATATATATATATATATATATATATATATATATATATCATTTGCTTCACCTATATAATGTGAAAATGATAATGGCCTATTATATTTCTTGGTTTAAATTTCTTTTTGGCTAGAACGATTTCAATGAAATGTAGTTCTCTGCTCTGTATTATATAACTAAGACTGTATGACATATGTGAAGTATCGACGTGTAACACCCGATAGCTGGACATTGGTCCGAATACCGGCGTCACACTACACTGCAGTGGTCCACAAGTTATTATTAAATTATCCATCAGTAACATTCGATATTTTAACCATTAAGTCATAGGTCCCACATTTTAAAATATCTTATTAATTAATCTACAGAAATTCGGACATCATAATGGCTGAAATCCAAATTCTGCCTTCCTGCAATATCTACAAAACACTCCCAAAATTGTTCACAAACATCCAACCCAACCTCCACAACCTATATAAATACTCCACAAGATCATCCAAGCACAGAAAAATAGAATTTTCCAAAATTTTGCATATATATAATACAATTCTTGTGCTTAACCCATCTACTTATTTACAATACATAACAGATATGTATAAATCCAAAACTATACACAGTCCCTCAAACTAGTCATGTTGTCCTACAAGGCAACATCTATATGTATAGTCTACACAAAATCACAAAAAAGTTGGATCCTTCTAACACTGATTTCCTTCCAGCACGAACTCAGTCTCTGTCTCCTGCGTGCAGTACAAAAACCACACGCTAAGTACAAAAGTACTTAGTGGTGAACATAAACTTAAAACCCCAGAATTTCACTACAGTTCATTCACATATTCTTCATAGTTGTATTTCATTATAATACAAAAATTTTTCAATTAATTTCTAAATTTCACTTTTATTGACAAAATTACTATTTTACCCTTGCTTGAGAAATCCGTTCTTAATTATAGCTTTTCAAGTTTTATTCTCAAATTTTATAGCTTTAAATTTGAATTTTTCACTATAGGGATAAATTATCACTTTAGTCCCTAAAGTTTCAAATATGTACTTCTATCCTAATTTCTTTGTTTATCAGTTCTTTTAGGCTTTTACCCTGATTTTTCAGTACTCTTTTATCCAAACAATAATTTATTCTCACTTTTCAAGTTTTACATTTATACTCATACAGTATCTTTTTATGCTTTAATCAATACAGTATTTTAATACTCTTGCCACACTCATACAGTATCTTTTTATACTTTAGTTAATACAGTAGTTTCATACGTTTGTCATACTTATACAGTATCTTCTTATGCTTTAGTCAATACAATATTTTCATACATTTGCCCCTAGTATAGCATGAAAATGTATCACTAATTAGGATGAGCAGAACTATGGATCTCATCGGTCCCAGTACTCCAATAGTATCAATTACACACATATTATTTTTCTTTCTTTTTCTTTTTTCCCAAACACTCCAATACAGACGTGGAACCATATCAAAGTTACCACTATACAAGTCGCCATAACTCGCTGCCGCGATTACAGAAATATCCCTATGGCTAGCCATGTACATCTTAATTTCTGATTTCACACATAATACTAAGGGCAAAATACAATTACAATTTAATACAATTTACAATAATGCATCATTACCGATTCATGGTAATAATTAGGATATATTATTAAAAACAATCTCAGTATTTCAAATATACCAGTTTTTCAATTAAAATCATATGATTTAATAACAATTATTTCATTTATTTATTTTATTTATTACTTTCTTTTCCAATACATGCTCCTTACATGTCATATAAATTAATTATATTCTATTTTGCATTTATTCCGATTTATATCTCAAAATTTCCTAAATGTTCTTAAGGTCCTTATTCGGTTACCTTATTCCAATTTCCTTATAAATTATATTTTCTACTCAATTAATCACAATAACATAAAATCATCTATTTTTTTATTTATTTCAATTTAATTCGGAAAATTTCATTTTAGTCCCTAAATTTTTTTTTAGTTACCGAAATTTTTCCTAAAATTAAACTTGTCTAAATTTTAATTAAATACCATAATTTCACTAATTTATCTTCTAATTGCACAATTCCAAGTCCAATTTCATACTTAATTCGTAATTAATAATTAACCTAAATTTTGTTTCTAATTATATATACAATATATATATATTGTAAAATTAAAGGGTTTAAAATTATTCACTTACCAAATCACTCAACAATTTTGTCTTTCCCCTTATTTTTGGTTGGTTTGCTTCCCTCTCCTTGCTCTTCTATTGGCAATAAATTTATGGCCAAAATCAACATAGTAGTCGAGTTTTTGCTCAAATAATACTCACAATACAATAATTAACACTTAATTACTCTAATTATCAAATAAAACTAAATTTTTCCCAACTCACCAATTTATCCACTTGAAGAATTAGACTTTATTCACCTTCTTTCATCATCCATAGCAACCAAAGGTGAAGGAAAGCAAGATAAAATAATTTAATTTTAGATGAGGGTTGAGAAATTTTGTGAATTTAGATTAGAAAACTAAGAAATAAAGGAGGAGAAGAAGAAGAAGAAGATGAACTACGGCAAAGAGGAAAAGAAATGGCCTTTAGGTCGGCCAAAATTCAAGAAATAAGGATCTCTTAATGCCCATTAATTGGTTACCCACTTTAGGACAAAAATAATTAAGTCCTAAGTGGATCCAATGTCATATGTCACCATTTAATTGGTCAATATACTTTTAGTTGTCAATTTTTTATAAAAATTATACCAAAAATTTCTAAAAATGTTAATTAGGCCATACTTAAAATTTCAGGTCAATCCGAGGTCATTTCGATATCAAACCAGCCCCGAATGTAAATTTTAATCAGTCCGAAAGTTGAATTTTCAAAGTCTTCAAAAAATTCATTTTATCATTCCAAAAATTCATATACATAATATCTAGTCAATTTGTTCAATCGAAATAATTTTATGAAGTCCAAGGAATATTTTTAAGCCAGTCAAAGTTCCCAGTCAACTATATCAGTCCAGTTAATTATTTTATTTTTCCCTGTTTGAAGACCTATTTGACCTCAATTTTAACCCAAATTATAACACTATA
Source organism: Excoecaria agallocha (assembly GCA_037975025.1). NCBI lineage: Eukaryota > Viridiplantae > Streptophyta > Magnoliopsida > Malpighiales > Euphorbiaceae > Excoecaria > Excoecaria agallocha. The sequence goes on from CM075807.1 coordinate 21,661,992, forward strand.
TTCGTTATGAATTATACTTTTCAATGGTAAAGAAAAAATTTTATGGGCTCGGTGGGCCTCGGGTGGCACTATTCACCTCGGAAAGTACTATTCACGTGATCGGAAATTCTTGGGGTGTCACATTTCTCACCTACTAAATAAAAAATTTCATCCTTGAAATTTACCTAGTGAAAATAGTTGCGAATACTGCTGTCGCATAGTCTCCTCTGGTTTCCAAGTCGCTTCCTCGACGTTATGGCGAGTTCAGAGTACTTTAACCAGCGGTATCTTCTTATTTCTTAACTATTTTACTTCCCTATCCAGAATTCTCATAAGGACCTATAAATCTGGGACTCAACTTTCCTTTCCTACCAAACCTCACAATCTTCCTCCAAGGAGATACTTTCAGGAATACCTTCTCACCCACTTGATACTCTATATCTTTTCTCTTCAAGTCAGCATAGGACTTTTGTCTATCAGCTGCTACCTTCAAATTATCTCTAATCAATCAGACCTTATCTTCAGTTTCTTTAATCAGATCAGGTCCGACTAATTTATTCTCACTAAGTTCAATCTAGCATAATGGAGTCCTACATCTCCTCCCATACAATGCTTCATATGGTACCATTTTGATACTAGATTGATAAGTATTGTTGTATGAAAATTCCGATAAAGGGAGATATTTTTCCCAATTACCACCAAAATCTAGAACACAACATCTCAATGTATCCTCAAGCACTTGTATAATACTTTCAGACTGTCCATTCGTCTGTGGGTGAAAAGTTGTACTAAAATATAATCTGGTGCCCAATGATGTTTGTAGTCTCTCCCAAAATCTAGCAGTAAATCAGAGATCTCGATCTGAAATTATGGAGATAGGAACACCATGAAGTTGAACAATCTCATTAATATAAATCTCAGCTAACCTTACCAGAGAAAAGTCTTATCTTACAGGCAGAAAGTGGGTAGATTTAGTCAGTCTATCGACTATCAGCCAAACAGTATCATGCTGATGTCTAGTGAGTGGCAAACCTAATATAAAATCCATGGTAATCCTATCCCATTTCCATTCAGTACAAAAATAGGTTGAAGTAATCCAGAAGGAACCTAATGCTCAGCCTTAACTTGTTGACAAATCAAACACTTAGACACAAACTCTGCAATCTCCCTTTTCATCCCAGGCCACCAGTAATAAGTCTTCAAATTCTGGTACATTTTAGTACTACCCGGATGCATTGCATAATTGCTACTATGTGCCTCAATCAAAATCTTTTTCTTTAACTCTTCATTAGCAGGTACATACAGTCTTCCCCTGAAATACAAGCTATCATCTAGAGCTAAAGTGAACTCAATATCTCTACTCTCACTGATATCCATCATAGCCTTAGCCAACCTTTTATCATGTAGCTGGTTGGCTTTTACTTGTTGTAACAAGTCTGGCTTAAGTTATAATTCAGCTAGAAGTGCTCCATCAGTAGTCAGGGACAATCTCACACTCATAGCTCTTAAAGCTGCCATATGTTTCCTACTGAGTGCATCAACTACCACATTGGCTTTACCCAGATGGTAGTCAATGTAACAGTCGTAATCTTTAATCAACTATAGCCAACGCCTCTGTCTCCAGTTAAGTTCCTTTTGTGTCGGCAGGTATTTCAAACTCTTGTGGTCGATGAAGATAGAACATTTTTCACCAAAAAAATAATACCTCCAAATTTTCAATGCAAATACAATTGCTGCTAATTCCAAATCATGAGTGGGATAATTCCTCTCATGAGTCTTCAACTGCCTGAAAGCATAGGCAACCACTTTACCCTTCTGCATCAAGACACAGCCTAACCCATTTTTAGAAGCATCGCTGTAATTTATAAAATATTTTCCTAACATTGGCTGGGTCAAAATAGGTGTTTCTATCAACATCTTCTTTAATTGCTCAAAACTTTCTCTTGACACTTCTCTAACCATACAAATCTAACATTCTTCTGAAGTAATCGGGTCAAAAGAGTAGCAATAGCAGAAACCCCTTTACAAACCTTCTGTAATAACCAGCCGGATCCAGAAAACTTCTAACTTCTGTCACATTTTTAGGAGTTTTTCACTCTAATATCACCTGTACTTTCTTGGGATCCATAGATATTCCCTGTGCAGATACTATATGTCCCAAGAATGCAACTTCCTAAAGCCAAAACTCACACTTACTGAGCTTTGCATACAGTTGCCGATCCCTTAGGATCTGAAGTACTATCCTGAGATGTCTATCATGTTCTTCAGGAGTCTTAGAATACACCAAAATATCATCTATGAAGACTACCACAAATTGGTCCAGGTATGGGTGAAAAATCCGGTTCATGAGATCCATAAAAGCCGTTGGTGCATTTGTCAATCCAAATGGCATTACTAGAAACTCATAGTGTCCATATCTGGTACGAAAAGCTATCTTATGCACATCAACCTCCCTAACTCCCAATTGGTAGTATCCTGATCGTAAATCAATCTTAGAGAACATCCCTGCACCTTTTAGCTGGTCAAACAAGTCATCATTGCGAGACAGTGGATATTTATTCTTGATAGTAACCTTATTCAACTGCCTATAATCAATGATAACCGCAGAGATCCATCCTTCTTCTTTACAAAGAGTACTGGTGCACCCCAAGGCGAAACACTACGCCTAATAAATCCTTTCTCTAATAAATCCTGTAACTGAACTTTGAGTTCTTTCAACTCAGTAGGTGCCATTCTGTATGGAGCTATAGAGATAGGTGCAGTACCCAGCAAAATCCAGGAGCTTCTCATTCAGTCAAAAATCACATTAACTAATCTCAATAAATAGTTACTTTGACAAAACAAATCTCAAATTCTTGTCAGATTCTTTCGGTGCTCTTAAACACATCAAAATAATACCAATGAAGATACTCATAAACAAGTCCAAATAGGGATAGAAAACCTTATTTATTAAGTCTATATAGGCATTCAGTACATGCAAATCTAAATGACATAACCAATAACTCATAATGGCCACATCAAAATCAAAAAATAATATTGGATACTCTATTTCTTTTTACTTTATCATAGTACAATAGTAATCCTTTCTAGCTGTTAGGTCATTTCTATGCTCATCATATCTCCTATCAATTTTTCCATATCAGGTGGGGTCTATACAAATGATATGATGCAAATCAGATGCTGTCACACAATGTGAAATGCTATGTGATGAATGAATGATTTCATATATGCAATAGAATACTGCCAAGTATTCTCATATAATACAGATATCATAGTCCATCCCAGAACTATGACACATCTAATCAAATACTCCCACCTATAAGGAATCACCGACAAATATATATATAGAGCATCTTAAATGACCTTAATTTATCATCATAACCATATCAACTATCAGAAACCTTCTCTAACTGTATCACTTCTAATTCGAGAACAATGTAAATCATGACACGGAAGTCAGGGTTTCTCTATGTCCCTTACAGTCTATCTGAGCTTAATACACAATTTCTTTCTGAATTTCTAACATACCCTTTTTATTGCACTCATCAACGGACTAATTCTCATTCACAATAACACTTATGTACTTGGATCACACTCAAGTCCAATTAACAATTCATCACTTTACTTTAGCCTCCAAAGGACTTTAACCAGCAATGCTTTTATTCTGACTTTCTACTATCTTCACTGTGCATAATCAATCACTTTACACCTGAAAATATTAGTCAGATGTCAAATTTTCACTTTAAAATAAATAGGGGAGCAAGTACATGTCAAACTCCTTAACACTTCTTCACCTATAATTGGCATGTATATACAGATAAACCTATCACTTAGGCTTATCCCACTCCGATCTTAGGACCGCCTAAACCATTGCTCTGATACCACTAAATGTAACACCCGATAGCCGGACATTGGTCCGAATACTGGCATCACACTACACTATAGTGGTCCATAAATTATTATTAAATTATCCATCAATAACATTCAATATTTTAACCATTAAGTCATGGGTCCCACATTTTAAAATATCTTATTAATTAATCTACAGAAATTCGGACAGCATAATGACTGAAATCCAAATTATGCCTTCCTGCAATATCTACAAAACACTCCCAAAATTGTTCACAAACATCCAACCCAACCTCCACAATATATATAAATACTCCACGAGATCATCCAAGCACAGAACAACAGTTATTTCCAAAATTTTACATATATATAATAAAATTCTTGTGCTTAACCCATCTACTTATTTACAATACATAACAGATATGTATAAATCCAAAACTATACACAGTCCCTCAAACTAGTCATGTTGTCCTACAAGGCAACATCTATATGTATATTCTACACAAAATCACAAAAATGTTGGGTCCTTCTAACACTAATTTCCTTCCAGTACGAACTCAGTCTCTATCTCCTGCGTGTAGTACAAAAACCACATGCTAAGTACAAAAGTACTTAGTGGTGAATATGAACTTAAAATCCCAGAATTTCACTATAGTTCATTCACATATTCTTCATAGTTGTACTTCATTATAATACAAAAATTTTTCGATTAATTTCTAAATTTCACTTTTATTGACAAAATTACTATTTTACCCTTGCTTGAGAAATCCGTTCTCAATTATAGCTTTTCAAATTTTATTCTCAAATTTTATCGCTTTAAATTTGAATTTTTCACTATAAGGATAAATTTTTAATTTAGTCCCCAAAGTTTTAAATATGCACTTCTGTCCTAATTTCTTTGTTTATCAGTTTTTTTAGGCTTTTACCCTTATTTTTCAGTACTCTTTTATCCAAAAAGTAATTTATTCTCACTTTTCAAGTTTTACATTTTTAATCATACAGTATCTTTTTATGCTTTAATCAATACAATATTTTAATACTCTTGCCACACTCATACAGTATCTTTTTATACTTTAGTTAATACAGTAGTTTCATACGTTTGTCATACTCATACAGTATCTTCTTATGCTTTAGTCAATACAATATTTTCATACGTTTGCCCCTAGTATAGCATGAAAATGTATCACAAATTAGGATGAGCGAAACTATGGACCTCATAGGTCCCAGTACTCCAATAGTATCAATTACACACATATTATTTTTCTTTCTTTTTCTTTTTCCCCAAACACTCCAATACAGACGTGGAACAATATCAAGGTTACCACTATGCAAGTCGCCATGACTCGCTGCCGCGGTTGCAGAAATATCCCTATGGCTAGCCATGTATATCCTAATTTCTGATTTCACACATAATACTAAGGGCAAAATACAATTACAATTTAATACAATTTACAATAATGTATCATTACCGATTCATGGTAATAATTAGTATATATTATTAAAAACAGTCTTAGTATTTCAAATATACCAGTTTTTCAATTAAAATCATACGATTTAATAACAATTATTTCATTTATTACTTTCTTTTCCAATACATGCTCCTTACATGTCATATAAATTAATTATATTCTATTTTGCATTTATTCCGATTTATATCTCAAAATTTCCTAAATGTTCTTAAGGTCCCTATTCGGTTACCTTATTCCAATTTCCTTATAAATTATATTTTCTACTCAATTAATCACAATAACATAAAATCATCTATGTTTTATTTATTTCAATTTAATCCGAAATATTTCATTTTAGGCCCTATTTTTTTTTAGTAACCGAAATTTTTCCTAAAATTAAACTTGTCTAAATTTTAATTAAATACCATAATTTCACTAATTTATCTTCTAATTGCACAATTTCAAGTCCAATTTCATACTTAATTTGTAATTAATAATTAACCTAAATTTTTTTTCTAATTATATATACAACATATATATTTTGAAATTAAAGGGTTTAAAATTATTTACTTACCAAATCACTCAACAATTTTGTCTTTTCCCTTATTTTTGGTTGGTTTGCTTCCCTCTCCTTGCTCTTCTATTGGCAGCATATTCATGGCCAAAATCACCATAGATTAAGTTGAATTTTTGCTCAAATAATACTCACAATACTATAATTAACACTTAATTACTCTAATTATCAAATAAAACTAAATTTTTCCCAACTCACCAATTTATCCACTTGAAGAATTAGACTTTATTCACCTTCTTTCATCATCCATAGCAACCAAAGGTGAAGGAAAGCAAGATAAAATAATTTAATTTTAGATGAGGGTTGAGAAATTTTGTGAATTTAGATTAGAAAACAAAGAAGTAAAGGAGGAGAAGAAGAAGAAGATGAACCACGGCAAAGTGGAAAGGAAATGGCCTTTTGGTCTGCCAAAATTCAAGAGATAAGGATCTCTTAATGCCCATTAATTGGTTACCCACTTTAGGACAAAAACAATTAAGTCCTAAATGGGTCCAATGCCATATGTCACCATTTAATTGGTAAATATACTTTTAGTTGTCAATTTTTTATAAAAATTATACCAAAAATTTCTAAAAATGTTAATTAGGCCATACTTAAAATTTCAGGTCAATCCGAGGTCGTTTCGATATCAAACCAGCCCCGAATGTAAATTTTAATCAGTCCGAAAGCTGAAATTTCAAAGTGTTCAAAAAATTCATTTTATCATTCCAAAAATTCATATACATAATATCTAGTCAATTTGTGCAATCGAAATAATTTTATGAAGTCCAAGGAATATTTTTTAGCCAGTCAAAGTTCCCAAACAACTATATCGGTCCAGTTAATTATTTTATTTTTTTCCTTTTTGGAGACCTATTTGACCTCTATTTTAGCCCAAATTATAACACCAGATTCGTTATGAATAATACTTTCCAATGGTGAAAAAAAATTTATGGGCCCGGTTGCCCTGGGTGGCACTATTTACCTCAGAAAGTACTATTCACGTGATCGGCAATTCTTGGGGTGTTACACGATGCCTAAAATAACTCTTATAGATGATGTATGATATATATATACTCCCTTATGCTTTGATTGAATATTGATGGCATATCATATATAATAAATGTGATTAAATGCTTACGATGAAAGTTGTACTACCAATTACTATGGAATCTAGATTATTTGTAAGAATAATGTTCATGTTTAGGATTGCAATTCATTTGGTATAGCAAGGGTGAGATCGTTTAATATTGTTGACTTATATGTTTTCCTTAATTTAAAGGGTGGAGTGATTTCATGATATTTTATTAGAGTTTATCCTTGGAGTTGGTTTTCCCACTAAGCTTTATAGCTTAGTATGGGTTTGTTATTTGTGTAGGTACTGGTTAAGCTCTAGTGGTTCGATAGCTGGTGGCTAGTCAGCCTTTGAAGAGAAGATCCAACTGAGTGTAGTTGCTTGAGGATTTCATTATGTATTTTCTTTGGCATTATGTTAGGCCTTTTAATTATAAGTTTATTTTAAGTTATTGTGGCATGTAATTATTATGGCCTGTGCTGTTTATTATTATCTATGCCTTATCTTGCTAGGTTATAATGGTGATTGATGGTTATGCTTGGTTAATGGATTAGGTTGTTACACAGAATGTGAAACGTTGGTAGGTCACGGTGGCTAATTTTTGGTTGTGACCATGACATGTAAAAATTTCATTATATAATCAAAATAGATAGTACCTTACGGTCAAAATGTTTTGGTTATAAACATGAGCCCCCCCCCCTTTAACTCTAATTTAAAAATCCAATTTTTACCTTTGTCTTTTTATTTCTTTTCCATTTTGTTCAATTTTCTTTGCTTTTGTCTTGCTTTTGGTTGCATCTCCTTCTTCTTCATCTATTTTCTTTATTTCTCAGTTATTTTACTTTTGTTTTAAGTTTCATCTTATTGATTTTCTTTTCCTCTTCATTAATGTTCGTTTTATTGCACAAATCATTAAACTCACAAAAAAAAAATTGCTGCATTTTATATTATCTATTGCATTTAAACTCTTCTTACTAGTTTAATCAAATGGAAATTTTTGTGGTGTTTAAATGCACGAAAGCTTGGTTAAATATGGGATAAAGGTACGTAGACTATGAATATAGATATAGATTTTCTTTCTGATTTTATTAAATATTGATGATTGTTTAGACACTTGGCACTTTAATCTTCATCATCTCAACTTCAATTTCAATTTTAAGGTCAAATTAGTGCATGAATACCCATTTTTGTTGAGTTAAAATTATGCCCACCAAATGTTTGTTAGAATGCCTTAACAAGTAATTTTCTCTATGCTTCAGTGTTTTCTCGTGAAATTTGAATTAAGTAATGGTATTTTTAATTAAGATGCATGTCTATTATTACTTCTGTTTCAAATTTTCCATGTGGCTGACATTGCTAGAAATACAAATTTGACTATATTGCTTCAATTGTGAATTCGAATGTTTTGAACATCCATGTTGAGATTGTTTATATGCATTCAAGTAATGTTTCCACAACAAGTTCGTATGAGATATGCCAAACTTCTATACTTCAATTTAACAATTGATTTTCCCTATTGCGGTTTCTTATTGATTTAAATGGTTGCTTTGATAAGGGTATATGCAATACTTGTTAGAGTTTGGTGTTTGTTGATGCTATTGATATCTTCTGTTGTTTGGGAGTTTGGATTTAAGGCATGAAAATTTAGGAGTTTGGCCAAAGGGCTTTTGTTGTTTTTCTTTAAAGAATTTATGATTTTTGGAATTTGGCACTTTAGTCTTCATGTTCTTAACTTAGTGTTCAAATTTAGAGTGCCCATTTTGATTAAGCAAAATTGTTGCCCATCACTTGTTGTTTAATACTTCAAAGAGCAATTTTACCCATACTTAGATGCTTTTTTGATAAAAATGAGTTTGATGCATGTGATTTTGATTTGACCTTTGGTCTTTGTGCTCATTATGTTTTTAATTTGTAATGTGGTTGACATTGATAGGGAATCCATATTTGGTTGCAAATTTTCATGTACGATTTGGAATGCTTATTAATATGTTAGTTGAGAGTGCGTATCTGTGCATTCTTATGCTATTTACAGTGCAAGTATCTCTCAAAGTGCCTAACCTTATATCTTTGACTGTTAACTATTATTCCTTTATTCAAATGCCTTTAGTATTTTTGTCAATTGTGAATTGAAATTGGGTGCTTTAAAGAGGGGATTTACAAGTCTTGATTGAAGTTGAGTAATTTTTATTGCTTCTTATGGTCATTATTATCTTAGGAGCTTAAACTGCTATTAATTTCCTTAAAATGACCCCAAAGCGAAGTTGCAATAATAGTGCTCCTAGCTCATTTACCAAACTGATAGTGATTATATCTAAAGTGCTATATTGGGTGCCAAAAGATATGAAATAGACCTACAATCACTTTACAAAGTGTTCATATGTGCCAACAGCATACTTAGACATGGAACTGCTTGAGAATTTGGGAATTAAAAAAAATTCAGGGTCTCATTGCTAATAATGGATGGGAGCAATTTTTCACATGTCAAGAAAAGGTCTACCCTGACTTGACAAGGGAATTTCTATCTACAGTGTGCTACAGAATTGTGAGGCATAGTGTCACTGATCTAGGTTATGTTTGTTTTTATTTGGATTGTAAACTGCATGAAATGACTTTTGTTAGATTTTTAGAGCTACTAGGTTTCCCTTCACATACACCGAATTATTTTGATGGATACGACAAAGATAGTGTATGGGAGATGATTAGGGACCCCTAATACAAACACTTTGTATAAGTCAAGGGTAACAAAGGCACACTATCTTTGAGTTCATACACTCCGAGTCTTCCACAGGTTTTTCTCAATGTTGCTTATATGCCATGTCAATTCTATTGGGCAACTTAACTTAATTGCCTAAAGCTCTGTTCCTCACATATATGGTACATGGTTTCCAAATTAACGGTCATACATATTAGTGGCATAAGTTGGAGGAGCTGCAGTGGAATTCGAAGAAGGTTAAGAAAATATCTCTAGGAGCATTGGTGACGATATTGGCTAAGGTTGTAAATCATCCTTTGATAAAGTATAAAGTGCTACCCTCTATTTCTTACACTAACAAAAAGCTATTAAAGAATATGAAAGTGGTCACTAATGATGAAGCAGTGTATTACGGCTATTGACTAACTAGCAGGGAGGAATATTTGGAGCAAAGTTTAAGTTGATTGGCTCCAGCTCCAGATCAAGGAGCTGTGACTTTAACTTCTCTCTAATATGCACCTTTGGTCAAGAAGGTGGATGCCATAGTGGCAACTCAAGTTTCATTATAGTCTCAACTCGATCAGGTGATGCTGGGCATTACTGCTTTGACATTGCATTTTGATGCACAGTTTCCACATTTGCCACCATAAGAATCTTAATTTGTAAGGAGTCCCCTATCTCATTTTGTTGTTTATTTTTTTTAACTTGCTGAGGACAAAAAGGTTTGATGTGTGGGTAAAGGGGAAAAATAAAGATGATTTTGATTTTTGAAGATTAAAAATGAAGAAAATTTTTGCTGGAGAAGATGAAGTGTTTTGAATGAAGATAGTTTTTAAATTGCTCTTAATTTGAATACCTCACAGTGACAGCCAATTGGTTGCGAACGTGACCTAGTAAAATTTTTTTAGCTTTTGAACATAAATCAATTGTTTTAGTTCTTTTTATTTTTGTTTATGTTGTTTTTTAACAATTTTAGTTAATTTTAGTCTCTTGTTTAGTTTAATTTTCTTTATTGCTTTATTTTATTGTTTGCCTTTAATTTAGTAGTTATTTTGTCAACCTTTTTCTTAATTACTTTTTTGTTTTTGCTTTTAAGTTTATTGTTTTGGTTGTGCTGAGTTGTTTTTATTTTAACATCCACAATTTAATTTGCCTCTCGATTGTTCTTAATTAGAATTGATTTAAACTTTAATTTGTGAACGAATTATTTAAAAAACCTAATTCAGTAAGAGTGTAGTTGTATGTTTTAGTGAGAATCTTTTCCAAATTAATCTCATATTGGTCATAAATCTTGTGAGTTCATATCCATTGTGCACTTTAGGCTATTTTGCAAAAATCTTGAAAAAACTAGTATGTGAAAGCATTTGAGTAAAGAAATTCTAGGATAGCTAGAACCTTCCTCATCACCCTTTGAAATAATGTAGCAACTCCGGTAGATTAAGACATGACCTAGGTAGCCCTTCTTTAGTAGTCACATATAAATGACCTTTATCCACCCTATGTACATTTTTACCATTGCTAGCTCCATTGAGCTAATTCGGTATGCTAAAAGCATATTATTCAATGAATTTTTATTGTTACACTTTGTTATTCACCATATAACTTAAATGCTTTTACCTCCCCTATCTAAGATTTGGCCACTCTAGGTTAGGTTGTGTTATGCATCATAAGGGTGAAAATGGGTTGCGCTTAATTGATCAGAGTGTTAAGAATGAAAAAAAATTTTGAGTTTAGGGTAGTATGAGTTAAAGAAATTGTAAATCTCAGGATACCACCAAATGGGATGTTAAAGGAAGAGATTGTTGGATGCCTTTTTATTTCATTTAAAAAAATAGAATAAAAATTTCTGAGTAAGAACTTTGAGTTAGTTATTCTGTGCAAAGAATAAGTGTGAGGTATAAATCAATCATGTAGAAGTTTAAAATATATTGAGCAAATTCAAGAAAAAGAGAGTGATAGCTCATTTTTCCTTTTCATATATATCGAGCTTGGTGAATGTTTTCTGAGATTAATCTTTTAGCTTTGCTAATGAAGGTGTCAATTATAGGGTAGGGTTGCCTATTGTAGAGAGTTAGGTGGAAGGTCTGGGGTAGTGTGGCTAATCTTAATTTGTTGACTTGAACTTGTCTTTAGAGCCAATACCTTAGCCTAACATTACAACCTTAAAGTAAGACCTAGTAATCCTATTCTTATCTTGAGTTGTTCAGTGGAAATGACCCATGTGGTTTCGATGCTAAAAGAGAGGCCTATGACTATCTTAATTTTCAAGTGCGAAACCATTATGCAAAGTTTTTATTTATTCTTCTTTTTGCTCAAGTGTTGGAATTCACCAATAGTTTTTGTTTTGAACAAGTGGTGAAATTGTTTTGGCCTAACATATAGGCACAAAGAAATCGCTTGATATAAATTAGTCTAAGTCTTTTTGGTTAAATTTTTCATTAAGTACCTTCTGCTAAATGTTATGTTGGTTTGTCTGAATTTTCTTGTTCCAGGTTAGAGTTTGAATTTTCAGAATGTGGATAATTCATTTGCTTTAGGACGAGCAAAGTCTAAGTGTAGGGTATTTTGATAACTCTAATTCAATACTTAGTTTTTTATTCATTTTCAGTCTGATTTTAGTGTCTTTTTTGTGTTTATTGTTCTATTTTTGTTGCTTTCAATAAGTTTTTCCAAATTTAGTTGAATTCTATCTTTTATACACTTTTGGATAGCATTTGATGGTGTTTTGTGTTGAATTACCAAAAATTCAGGTAACTCATATTGGCAACCAAATGGTTATGACGTGACCTAGTCAAATTGGTCAAAATGTAGAGTTTCAAGTACCTCATGGTCACAACAAAACCATTGTCACCATGACCTAAGATGATTCATCACAAAAGTGAAAGAAAAAGCAACTCACGGTCACAACAAATTCATTATCACCGTGAGGTATTAAAGTTTGGAACAAAAGCAAATTAAGGAGCACCTCACAGTCACAAAGATTTCATTGTGATCGTGACCTCTACAATCCAGTATAGAAAACAAGCACCTCATGGTCACAAGGAATTCATTATGATTGTGACCCCTTCGAGAATATAAATTGTAAAATTGTTGTTTAGCAAAGGAGAGTCTGGATTTTTAGGTCTATTTCATCTGAAATTTCTCTTATTATTTAAATCCTTACATTTTCCATAGTTTAAATACACAAATATAGATTAGATTCACAAGCTTTAGATATTACATTTCATCATTTTAGATCAAGATCATCATCCATTGGAGATTTAAAGAATGATCAGATTTCGATTCAGCTGGGTTTTCATCTCAACAATGATTTTTTGGATTTATTATCTCCTTTCTCATTTCTTTTATGTAATGCATTGAGTAGTGATTAGTTGTTTGGGGGATCTTTGAATCCCTAAATACCCATGTGAATATTGAGCTGATTTGAGTTTATATATAGACTGATGGTTCGTTTTACTGGTTCTTGAATGTTATTTCATAGATTTTGATGTATTAATCATATTATCTAGTTTAGATGATCAATTTTAATACTTGAATGCCATGAATGTTTTTATGCTTTATTTTTCTATCTTATATGTTGTAACCCTGAGATCACTCCAGAATGGGACTTGATGGGTTATGGAAATATGGTATTAGGGCTAAAATAGATTTAAAATAAATGCATTTCTTGGTTGTTTGCCTCCAAAATGGGAAAGCAATCTAAAACCCTGGATTTTAGACACGTGCTTAGGCTAATGACAAGATTTGCTTCGAAATGGGATGTTTTGTGATTAGAGTAGCTTGCTCTAGAATGGGACACTTAGATGTAGTGGGTTATCTTAATTTAATATATAAAACTTAAGATGAATTTAATTCACATAGGGAGGATAAATGAACCTACACAGCACTTTAGACTTGTTAATTCTTAAGAACAAAACTCTATTTATTTTTGTTTAAATTGTTATTTAATTTTAGCAAGATTTACTTTAATTGGTTATTTTTCTACATTTTTCATTAGTGTAGACAACATATCACTAAAAATTCTGGGAATTCTTTAGCATATTGATCATTTCTATTTGCTTGCAACCATAATCCCTTGGGTACGATAATTTTGGGTCTTAATTTAAACACCCTATATTACTTAGTCAATCTAGTATGCTTGCTAGGACCAGATCGACTGATAATATCAAATGATATTGATCACTCCATCAACTCATTTGAGTATGGCCATGCATTTCTCAATCATACTTATCGAGGGGCCTAATTGATATCTCACTCATAAGAGAGTGACAAATTCCTTCTTGATTATTGTAATGCCCTGACCTTTAATTACTTAATTAATAACCAAACTAGCCTGATAATAAAATGAATAATAAATAAGTGAGCATTTAAAAATGTAATAAAATATGGAAATAGAGAAAAGAATAATGTATATATATGTAGGTGATTTAGGGGCAAAATGTAAATAGAAGGAGTGAAGGGTTGATTGGGAATTGCTTCCCAAAGAACCACCGCCCCTCTTCCTTTCCTATCTTCTCCTTTTCTCTGATTCGACCATGCCAGCAGCCCCACCGTCGCAGCTGTCCATGCCATCGCCTCCTTCTTCTTCTTCTTCTTCGCATGGAAGCAACCCCGCCTTCCCCTACTTCTTTTCCTCCTTAGTTTGGTCCCTCCTCCATCTGACCCTCTCTTGTGTTGCTCTCCTTCTCTACTTGTTGGGTAAGCTTCTCTTTACTCCTAATTGTTGGTTTATGGTGAGAAATTTGAGGGAGAAGTGATAAAAATTTAGATCTAGGGATTTATTTAATTAGGGAAAATTCTAATCCATGGTGGTTAGATGAACATTTAGCTAAATAATTGTTTAAAATTGCTATAATTTATGAATTTGCACATTATTTGTTGAGAAATTCTTGTGGGTTATTTGTTGAGATATATATTGATTCAAATTCTTTTGATTTAATCCAAGATAAATACATAAGACATTTAATCAAATAATATCACTTAATAAAGAAATTCACATGTGCCGAAATTCCTTCAATATTTATCTTGGAATTTCGGCTAAGACATCCCTTAATTAAGTATTTTAATTTGATTTAAATATCATTAGGATTTAATACTCAATTAACTTAATTAATACAAGATAATTAATTAATTGAAATTAAACCTAATGGGCTGAATTTTTCTCTCTCATGGACCAAGGTCCAATAGCAATTTTAAAAACCATTACATACATTAATTTGACTTTAATTAAAAGCCCAAATTAATGCCCAATACTTTATTCAAATATTTTAAGCCCAATGCTTTGTGTGCGATCCTATAGGTCCATTTAATGTTGGCAATGAATTAATAAATTAATTCAAAGGCTATATATATTCTCTAGCAAGATATTATAGCATTCCAAATTAAATGAAAATGCATATAGCATTTAGTGACCTAATGTAATTTTGCATAGTCCCTTACCCATAAATATTAGAATTAATATAAGGCATGGAACTAGTCACCCTTATATATATTAATTCCTTTCTTGATATTCCAATGACACTGAACTCTCAGATAAATAATGATTACTCATTATTTCATCTCGGTATGGCCATAACTTTTCAGTTCACTGATCAAGTGGCCGATGATATTTTCTCTCTTATTGAGAGGGGTAATCCCTTTCACTTCTCTCATGCTTTCTAACATGAATCAATGCATACCCAATCATACCCGTACTTGTCACTCTGTTACGAGCACGTTAGGTGTATGTCAAAGTACACAGTAATTCATAAAGAGTTTCATAGAGATTTTAGGTCTAAGAACTCCGATACAAAACTTGCATATGAGGAACACTTATGACTTGTACCATGTAGTGTTCTCATGAGCGGATCATATCCAGATACCATGTTCTTTAACATGTATCTATGATCTCTGATTGATACTCTTGTCCTAATGATCCGTAAGACAGAACTCATAATATCAGAGAGAGCATACTAGTATTAATTCATTGTTATTCCCATAACAATGACTGACTAAGGATATTTAGAATGAAGTCTCATTTGTTTCAAGGTCTTACAACCATGTGCCTCACACATGATAACTTAAACCGAAACAACATTCTTGGATAGTTTTATCAATTGATATGCACAGGAATACAATAAATAAAACAAATGCCTCATTTTATTAATTCAAAGTGTTTTATTATAATGCATTAGGGCTAGGGCTTACACTAACATCAATCTCCTTTGATTTTTATTTATTTTAATTATACAAATTATGTTTTGGTCCTTAGAATTTTTCCTTAAGTGGAAAGATTACCGTTTGATCCTTGTAACTTTCCTTAATTGCAGTTTTACCCTTGTTAGTCAAATTATCCATCTTGACCACTTTAACCACATTTTTACCAAAGTTTTACCATTTTGCCCTCGGTTAATCACGTAATTACGTTTTTACCCCTATTGGACATATATACCTCATTTTTCACCTTGTTTCACTTTTATTCACATTTTTAATATTGTAAATACCCCTTTTTCATAGTTTTATGTGAAAATGCCATTTTACCTCTAGTTGTAAATAGTAGTAAAACCATGAACCGGATAAGTGGATGAGCAAATCCAGTAAGCGAGAGCAACTATACCACTATGGTACAATGCTACTCCTTAATATATCAGTATAATGAGCTGGCTAACAGTGCAATCTCACTTTTTTAGTACAATAACAGTAGCATGACAGTTAAACAACAGTACAGTATATAGAACACTGCAGGGTTGGTGCCTTCATGGCTAGCCATACTATCCTAGGGTCCTAGGTTACCCACTGAGTACTAAAGGCATAATAAATTATAGCATTTTTTACATCATATTTTTTTACGTTGTTTTACATACCAAATATATTATGTTAACATTATCATAATTTCATTTCTATACATTCAAGCTCATTAATTATACATTTCACAATTTTACACACATTAACACAAAAATATAATTAAAACATGACATTATACACATGTATACCATTCAGACACTTAAGGGCCTCATACCTACACATTGTTTTATCCTTCCCTTTTATGCCATACACATTTCTATATGCCTTTCAAGCATCATTATGGCATAATACACATAGTTTACCTTAAATTTCTTATGATTCATAAACTCCCACCATTATGTAAACATGTACATAATTAGGTATAAAATTCATTTTACATTCTAATAAACTCCATTGTTTTTCCCATGCCTTAAATAGCTCAATTATGATTTAATACTTCATTAAATAACATTTATCATTTTAATGAATGAGGTTACATAATTCGGCCTCACTTGGTTCCACCACTTTCACTTGGTTTTGATCACTAATTTGAGTTTATATTAGTCTGTTTCATCATTATATTAGGTTATGTCAATTTATTTCACCAATTCTCCCAACCTTGTATAGTTACATAATACAAATTTCATGAAAAATCCCCTAAAATAAGTGAAATTAAAGGTAAATTGTATCCACTAACCTCAATTAGGTTGTTCTCCACCTAATCTTCCTTTTCCTTCCCTTCTCCACTTTGGTTCCTTTCTTCCTCTATGTGTTCCTCTTTGGGATAAATTTGCAAGGGAGAAAATCACATCATTAATGCATGTTTTCAACTATTTAAAATCATCACTATAATTTTCTAGCCCAATTCTACATGCCTATAAAATTTTCCCTTCAAATTCCACCTAAAACTCAAGAAATCACAAAATCTTACCTTAGGGTTTTTACCTTAAATTCCTAATTTCTTGGCCTCCTTTTGATAAAAATCCTTTTACAAGTTAAAGAGGATGAATTTCTAAGCTTTAGGTTGTAATTAGGGCTTGTGATTTAATGAAATAAAGCTTGGGATGAAGAAAAATGGAGGAGAGGCAACAAAAAAGAGGGATTTGGTTTTTGAAGAAAAAGAGGAGGAAGTTGTAGAAATTCTAGGGTTGTTTGTAGATTTTAATGAGCTATTATAAGGTTTCTTTGAGCGTACCAAAGGAGAGGCCAAGATTCAATCACCTCTATTAGATCCAAGGGCCCTAATTTTTGTCGCTTATTGGCCATACATCAAGACAGGGTCATCCTACTAGCCTAATCTCACTCACACTTGAACATAACCTTATATTAATGTCTAATTTATATTTTTAGGGTCAAATTTTCTGGTTTGACCCTCCAAATGACCTGGTCTCAGTTTTGCATCCTGAAATATGAATTTTCGTTCCCAATATCAGATTTCCCTAAACTTTTTCATCAAGTGTCTTTACATATTCAAGAATGTGTGGTTAAAATTTTAGCCCATTCTAACATCGTCTCGGTATATTTCTGGCCTCGACAGCCTGTTTAGCCGGGCTGAAACCTAAAATTCCAAAATTATCAGAATTAGTATTTTTCAGCTCCTAGGGTTTCTTTACATTAGTTACGTATTATATATGAAATTTTTGGAAAATCAGAGATCACTAGGTCCCTCAATGGCTCAGTCAAAGTTTTGGTCAACCCTAGGTTGACTCATGAAAGTTTTCTTTATTTGCCCATTTAGAGACCTATTTGATCCCAGTTTCTCTTCAAATTATACCATTAGACTCCACTTAACCTGTACTTTCATTTCTCAGTCTCAAGTCACACTGTCCGCTGGGTCCCCTGTCTCTAATTTTTCGGTCCGATCCAATTACCCCTTCATACTTGCTACCGAGTTTGCTCGCCCTATTCAACTCTGGTTTTCCCAAAATTTAACCTAGGGTAATTTTTTGTGTTTTTTAACTTAACATGTATGACAGATGCAAAAATTGGGGTGTTACAGTACTCACCCCCTTAAATAAAATTTCGTCCTCAAAATTTACCTAGATCGAAATGGTGGGGGTACTATTGTCTCATTGCCTCTTCAAGTTTCCAGGTAGCTTCTTCCACATTGTGGAATATCCAAAATACTTTGAATAATGGGATCAATTTATTCTACAGTTGTTTGGTTTCTCGTACTAAAATCCCCATCGGTTTTTCATTATAAGACAAGTCGGGCCTCAACTGTATTTCTTCTGATGTGATAACATGAGAAGGATCCAAATGATATCTCCTTAACATAAAAACATGGAATACATCATGGATTCTTTCCAGTTTAGAGGGTAGCTTTAACATGTACGCCACTGGTCCCATGCGTTGTATTACCTCATAAAGTCCGATAAATCTGGGGCTAAGCTTACCCTTTT
The DNA here is from genome assembly GCA_037975025.1 of Excoecaria agallocha. Classification (NCBI taxonomy): domain Eukaryota; kingdom Viridiplantae; phylum Streptophyta; class Magnoliopsida; order Malpighiales; family Euphorbiaceae; genus Excoecaria; species Excoecaria agallocha. Next base: position 21,680,752 of record CM075807.1, read on the forward strand.
TACCAAATCGGAGAACCTTCCTCCACGGTGAAACTTTTAGAAATACTTTATCCCCCACATTGAAATCTATGTCCTTTCTCTTTAAATTCGCATATGACTTTTGTTGGTCTATTGCTGCTTTCAAGTTATCTCTAATTAGTTTCACCTTATCCTCCATTTTTTTGATCAAATTGGGTCCCACTAACTTGCTTTCACTCAATTTTGTCCAGCATAAAGGTGTTCTACATTTCCTCCCATATAGTGCTTCATATGGTGTCATTTTAATGCTGGACTGGTAGTTGTTGTTATAGGCAAATTCAGTTAATAGAAGATATCTCTCCCAACTGCCTTCAAATTCTAGTACACAACACCATAACATGTCTTCCAATATCTGTATCACCTGCTCGAACTGGCCATCTGTTTGTGGGTGGAAGGCCGTACTATAATCTCACAACCTCATTCACATAAATTTCTCAAAGTCGGGATAAAAAGAAATCCGATCTCATTGGGAGAAAGTGAGCTGACTTAGTCATCCTATCTATAATTACCCAGATGAAGTCATGCTATTTTCTTGTAAGTGGTAAACCAGACAAAAAATCCATAGTGATCTGTTCCCATTTCCATTTCGGTATAGTAATAGGATGTAATAGTCCCCAAGGTACTTGTTGTTCAGCCTTAGCCTGTTGACAGGTTAAACATCTTGTTACAAAATGCTTCTATCAAAATGCTTCTCTTTAATTTTGCATCACTGGGTACGCATATTCTACCTTTATAGTATAAGCAATCATCACGACCCAAGGAGAATTCAATGCTTTTACCTGCTCATGTCTGAGGATGAGAAATAATGGAGGCTAGTCTTTCATCTCGTCTCTGAGTAGCCTTTACTTGTTGAAGCCAATCCGATTTTATTTGCATTTTAGCTAGGAGTGCTCCATCCTGTGCTACATTTAATCTCACTTTCATAGCTCATAGGGCCACAAAATACTTCCTGCTGAGTGCATCAGCTACCATATTTGCTTTGCCAGGATGGTAGTCAATCAAGCAATCATAGTCTTTGATGAGTTCCAGCCACCGTCTCTGTCATAGGTTGAGCTCTTTCTATATAGGCAAGTATTTCAGACTTTCATGGTCAGTATAAATGTAGCACTTCTCCCCATATAGGTAGTGTCTCCATATCTTCAAGGCAAACACAATGGCTGCTAGTTATAGATAATGGGTAGGGTAATTTCTTTCGTGTGGCTTTAACTGTCTAGAGGCATATGCCACTACCTTTCCCTCTTGCATAAGTACACACCCTAATCCACTTCTGGAGGCATCACTATAAATGACATAAGGTTTACCTGAAATGGGTTGAGTGAGAACGGGAGCTTTAGTCAACATGTTTTTTAGTTTCTCAAAACTTTGCTGGCATTTTTCAGTCCATTGAAATTTAATATTTTTCTGTAGTAACTGAGTAAGTGGGGAGGCTATCATAGAAAACCCTTTCACAAACCGCCTATAATATCCAGCTAATCAAAGAAAGCTTCAGACTTTTGAAACATTTTTAGGTGGCTTCCAATCAAGTACGGCTTCAATTTTTGTGCGGTTTACCTTAATGCCTTCGGCTGACACTACATGACCAAGGAAAACAACCTCATTCAACCAAAACTCACGTTTACTAAATTTAGCATATAGCCACTTATCTCTCAGTGTATGTAGTATAATTCTTAAATGTAGATCATGTTCTTCTGGTGTCTTAGAATAAACTAGGATATCATCAATAAATACCACCATAAATTGATCCAAATAAGGATGAAAAATACGATTCATCAAATCTATAAAAGCAGCCGGTGCATTAGTGAGACCAAAAGGCATAACTACAAATTCATAGTGCCCATACCTCATATGAAAAGCAGTTTTAGGATATCTACCTCCTTTACTCCAAGCTGGTAATAACCCGATCTTAAGTCAATTTTTGAAAATGTACTGGCACCCTATAGTTGATCAAACAAATCGTCAATTTTGTGTAATGGGTATTTATTTTTGATGGTGGCTTTGTTCAGCTATCTATAGTCAATGCATAGTTTGAGAGACCCATCTTTCTTCTTTACAAATAACACTGGGGCTCCCCAGGGGGAAACACTCGGATGGATGAATCCTTTTTTCTAACAACTCCTGCAGTTGAATCTTTAGTTCTTTTAATTCTGCTAGTGCCATACGGTAAGGGGCCATGGCAATAGGTACCGTACCAAGTAATACATCAATACTAAATTCAACCTTCCTCGTAGGGGTAATCCTGGTAACTCCTCAGGAAAAATATCAGGAAAGTCTATAACCATAGGTACATCACTAACCTGCAGCTTCTGAGCCTCAAATTCAACAACAAAAGCCAAGTAAGCTACATACCCTTTTCTAATACATTTGTGCGCTGCAGTGGCTAATATGACATTAGATAAGAAGCTAGATCATTCTCCTATAACCACAATTTCCTGGCCTTCCAAGGTTTTCAAGGTGATCCTTTTCAAATGACAGTCAACAATTGCCTAGTGTTTATAGAGCCAATCCATCCCTAGGATAATATCAAACTCATGAAAAGGAAGTTCAATCAGATTTGCAGGGAAAGTAATCTGTTGTATTTGGATAGGACGACCCATATATACTTTGTTCACAACCACACTATGCCCCAAAGCATTACTTACTAGAATATCTTGATCTAACTATGCTTTTTCTAACCTTTTTCCCTATGCAAGTCTAGTGCTCAAATATGAATGTGTAGACCCAGGATCTATCAATGCACAAACATTATCATCAAATAGTTAAAACTTACCCACAATCACATTCAGAGTGTCCTGTTTTTCTCGGGCTCTGACAGCATAAGCCTTGGCCAAAGATGGCCTACTGGAAGCTGGGGGAGCTGGGGTATTGCCTCGAGCGAATACAGCTCCACTGGGTCCACCTCTACCTCGACCTCGGGTTAAAGGGGCACCCTGTCTACCAATAGTAGCCTATAAAACTGATACAGTAGTCTGTGTCGATGTCTTAGGGTAATTCTTCACCAAATGATCTCGAGACCCACAACTTAGACATGCTCCTGTTAGTCTCCAGCACTCCCCTACATGTCGTCTTCCACAATGCTCACAAATTGGCACCTCTAGTCTACTAGAATTCTAGGCCTGTGGGGTACTGCCCACTGATACAATAAAGGGAGGTGCCCGTGCTGTGGTGCGCTAACTCACTACCGGTATGGCTAAGGACTCCTGTGAGGGAGCTGCTGTAGGACCCCTGGTTCTCTTGCTGGACCCACCGCCCAATACTCCTGGGCCTGGCCTTCTTCTCTGCTGGAATCTGACCCGCCTACTCACTTCCTCTTGCTGAACTGTCTCCATCTTGATAGTTGTATCTATAAGCTCCTTCCTATTTGTGTATTCTCATACTGCTAAAATCTTCCTCAAATCAGTATGGAGACCTCTCTCAAAAAGCTGACACATCTTCTCTGGAGGGAATTTATAGTCCTTTATATAGAAACTCAGCCTCTCAAATTCCCGATCATACTCCTGAACTGTCTGTGTACCCTGGCATAGTCGCCAAAAAGCCTCCTTCATGGCTCTTAGGTACTCTCTGTCCACATATTTATCCCGAAACTGCTTATAGAAGTAATCCCAAGTAACCTACTCTGGTGGTGTATGACGTTTAACTGTGTCCCATCATATGTATGCTAGTCCTTGAATAGTGCTACTACTCCCTCAAGCTTCTCTTCTAGTGGACTATGTGTGATCTGGAACAACCTTTCCATCTTACTAAGCCATTCTTCTGCTTGGGTAGCTATGATCGGCTCTTTGCCATAAAAGTCTTCTACTGTAAGGCCCCTAATATGACCCTAATTTAATTTGCATATTTTTTTAATGGGATTTTTTATTTGATTAAGATTAAATTAAATGAGAATTTTGTATAAGTATGGGTCAAGGGGGTAAATTATCATGTTATTATGCTAATTGCATGAAAATAAAATTTAAGAGTATGGTTAAATATTAATTGAGGGTACAATTGAAGTAAAAAGGTATTAATTTGGGGTAAATTTATAATTTTAGAAATTTAGGGGTTAAATGTGGATAGAAGCATATATTGAGAGGTCAATTTAAGAGATGAAATTAATTGATAGGTCAATGTATGAAAAGAATTAAAAAGAGGGGTTAAAGATTAACATGCAAAGAATAAATAGGTAAGTATGAGACATGCAATTTTTAGGGGGACCAAAAGAGAACCTTTTTCACCCCTTTATAAAGGCTTAACTCTTGCATGTGGGAGAGAGAAATGCAATGGTTGGTTGGAGATGAGAGTGGGATGGCATAGGGAGGAGATTTTCAGATTTTGCTTCTTCTCTCATCTTTCAATTCTCTCTTCCTAATCCTTGCATGCATGAAATTTAATCAAGAAGTATTTGTGCAACAAATTAAAGGTAATTAATCATCTGAATTTCTTCTTCTTCTTCTTCTTCTTCTTCTTCTTCTTCTTCTTTTACTCATTTCGGTTGAGGTAATTGTTGAATAAGGTGCTGGAAATTTTAATTGATTGAATAATAATGATGTTTGTGAAGGAGAAGAAGAGGGTAGAAAGAGTAAGGGAAAGGAAATTGCAAGGGATTGAAAACGAGGGGATTCGGCCAAGGTATGGGAACTTAGGGATGTTCATATTGCATGTGAAATTATCTGCTGGAACATGTTGTGGTTGACTTGAAATCTTGAGTAAATTAAAGAGAACACAAGATAAGAAATGCATATGAAGTTATGGTGTGATTCCTTTGACCTAATGACAGAAATTTCAGTGTAAGTTATAATAGAGACCTATAATTGTAACAATTCAAATTTCTGTAGTTATATAAGACCTTTTCCTACAAACTTGAAGAAGGAACCTAGCTTCAATTCTGCCTCTAGATATTTTTTATGATTTATTGAATTTAGGAGAACTTCTAAATTTGGATTCTGGACCAAGTTGGGGAAAAATTGAGATATCTGTATGTACAATGATCATAATGACACGAGATTAATTCCTATGTAAAATAGACTCATAAATACACATTTTATATGAAGGAAGTATGACTTACAAATATATGAAAGCATGTCAAATGTTGACTTGAAATTCGTTGAATCTGAATGTACTGTTAAGTGGACAGACCTTAGGAAATTGGGCATAACTTTTTGTAGAGTTGTTAAAATTCTACAAAGAAAAATTCTGGTAAAACTAGAGACATGAAAGTATAACTTTGATGAAGAAATTTTGGTCTAAATCCCTCTTAATTTTATGCTATGAATTTTTATAAGTGACAGTACACACTGTTTTGGTTCTATGAACAGCCTATAGTATTTTTCAAATATCTCGAGCTATAGGTCAGATATTAAGGTGAATTTTGATCATCTGGAAATTAGACACATAGGGGAATAAGATGTAGAAGATCATTTTGCCTAAAAATGAGATCTTCAATTTCAAATGTGGCTCACAAGTCGAGTCCAGAATGCTGCCCAGTGCAGATTTTTTTTATACTTTATCTTATGATTTTTAATTAATTGAGATAAATAGGTGTTTATGTGATTGCAAAATAAAATTGGATAAAGCATGTAATATGACTATCAATGAAGGATCATATACATACATATACATTCATATGTGTACATAGATAAAGATTAGTGATAAAAAAAAATCTAACCTATATATGAAAATAGATTTGTACATGATTGTCATATGCAAAATTTATGTAAACATATGTAATCCTATGATGAGAAAGTGCATATTTTGACATATACCTATGCTATGAAATAGGGAATATAATAGTATGACCATGTCATATGTATATGCCCATATAAAAACATGTCAATATATGTATAGCACATGATTTGAATAATGATAAAGGTATACATATTGATAAACATGCTTATAAGAATAAGCCTACTATATGCGAATGTACCTACAAGTATGTACCTTTATGATTATGTATATGAGTGTATGAGCATGTAATTGCCCTATGAAAGAACTCTGTACCCAATCTCTTTAATTGCTCCAGTATATATCTGTTAGATGGCTAATGTGGTGCCTGTTGTTGAGGCTAAAATCTCTGAAAGAACTCTGCCATCATCCACATAACATCGACTATGGCTTCTGGCTCTAGACATATTGCTAAGATAGTGAGTGATACTGAGAGCGAGGCTCTTGCGAGCCTAGAAACACATGAATCAATACCGAGTACTAGATCGCAGTAGCCTACCCAGCATGCTCTTACACCATAAGCCATAGTCGATACTGAAAATGCACAATGGACAGGTAAGATTCAATCCCAGCATTTATATCACAATATAGTGTCATGTACTTGTATCATTATTATATTTCCACCCATTTTCGAAGTTAACGTCACATTTTACACATTAACTCCAATCTTAAGACCGCCTAAACCATGCTCTGATACCATTACATGTAATGCCCTCTATGCAATTCCAAGTCTGTATTACTTTATTAACATTTCTACAATAGTCAATTTACTATTTAGTTTGAGAAAAATTCCGACAGCATGATGGCATAATATTCATGCTTCTTAAATCTACAATATTCAAATTGCACTCCCAAATATTATTTTTCCAACTCCCAAACTTCAACAATCAACACAACACTTCAAAATGATTCATCATACAATCAACTAAAAGCATCTCTTCAAGCACACCAACCATAAATTTTACTAAGGCCATAAGTTATTACAAATAACTCCACAAGGTATTATAAAAATCGTGCAAAATATTTACAACCCAAAAGTAGCAAAAGTAATCCTACTGTGTCGTCAGGGCACAATGACGACATCGGAGTCAGGTGATTGCCAATGCTAGTTTGCCTTCTTTCCCCAATTTCGTTTCCCTCTTTCTCTCTTTTTTTTTTTTTTTGTTCCCCTCTTGTCCCCCTCTGTTCTTTTTTTTCTTTCTTTCTTTGTCTAGCCCATTTTAGAACCCAAAAATAAACATTTATTTTATTACTGTATTATTATTATTATTATTTGCGATAGAAGTTTTCTAGAGAAATTTAGGTTACTCAAATTAATGGTCTATTATTTTATACACATATATATTTATATTTATTTAATTACTTATCTATTGTCATATTTTATTTAAATAAAAATATTAATTTAAAAACTTAAAATTGATTATTTAATTCCACCACTAATTTAAGTCTTCATTTTACAATTTAATTATCAACTTTAAAATTTTGAAACGTTACATATTCATTTAGATTTTGCTGAAATTCGATTCTAGTAAATAAGAATCCTAAAATTTTTACAAACTTTGTAATTTTAGTTAAGGGTATTTTGGAGATTTTATCCCTCAAATATTCCTTTTGGGACATTTCGTTCCATTTAGCATTCCTAAATCCAACAATAGACAAAGCTCATTGATTTCAACCGTACCCATGAATAAAACGTTGGATAGACGAAGCCGTGAATATTAGACTAGCGACCGTTAAGTAACGGTTTAAGCATTGGTACGGCGGGATTACATGAGATCTACCGGACAACCAATGAGCTCAAACTGGGAAATTTTCAATATTTTTAGTTTTTATATAGATAAAATTTCAATATCAATCTATTGAATTATGATGGTAAATTGTAGGGGGTGTGCATAATTTGGTTGTAATCATATAATTGAACCAATCAAATAAATTATTCAGTTCAATTATTTGGTTATTCAATTCCATTTCAATTATTAATTTTGTAGAAATTTAATTATTTCAATTCACTTTGTTTGTTAAGTATAAAAATGCAAAATAACCAAACAAATTGCAATTTAAAAAAAATATATTTATTTTTATGAAATTTAAATTGTCCGAGCTCTGTCTATATTAATATTTTCTTTTTGTATTTTTTTCTCAAAATAGTGTTAGTTTAAATTTATTTTTGTTATATAATTTAAATATTATATAATTGGATTAATTGAGTTTGTGCTTCTAAATGTTACTTTTTATTATAAAATTCAAATCATATATAATTATTTTGTTAATATTAGAAATTTTTAAGTTTTCAATTACGTTAATTTCATCTAATTATAAAATTTATTTAAATTTAGAATGCACTTAGATATGGGCTCAACTTAGCAAAGCCCAATGGAATCCAAATATTTCAGTTCAATGGTATAAAGTATTCAGTTCGATTCCGTTTCTCAACGATTCCATTTTCATTTATTAGGTTGGGTGCAGTTGGATGCTCACCCCGAGACTAAACTGTCCTTTCACACATAGACAAATACAAACTGATGTCGGGACATTACAACAAAAAGCAGACCTATAGAATTTTGGAAATTTACAATCTTACACGTCATAACATGCTACAAAATACGCAATTCTTTTATCTATTATAAGGAAACAAAAGGACGAGCAAACAGTTGAGACTTAGACCACTTTATTAACATGTAGATCATTGGTAGGAAGATGTATGCTTAGATCATCCAAGCTGTCGCATCCATGGATGCTCAATCCATGCTCATTTGCCAAATGCAATAGGCATATGAAGCACAAATGTGGAGAAATGTCCTTGACACTTGGTGCAGCATTGCAATCAATAGGAAACCTGGCCAAGAGATTCTTGAAAGATACTGCATCTTCTTGTTCCTTCTCATCAACAGAAATTATCTAAAATTAAAAATTTTCCATAGAATAGCAAATATGAAAATTACCCACTACAGCTACCAGCATGACAATAATCCTCATTTTATCTGAGGTTGATGCAGTCAGCTTTGACTTTTCTCTTGGTATCAAGCATCAAAATTATTTAGCTAAAACAGAACACTGTAATTACTAATTAGTATCATGATAACAAAAAGGTATCGTTCTGCCCCTGTTATAGATAAGTTATCCATGGCATGATAATGGACAACAGAAGGAAGAAAAAAAACAGTGATCATACCTGAAAGGACGTTTGAGGTGGACCTTGTATATGGTTCCAAAGAGTTTCCTTCAGTGTCTGGACATCCACTTGCTTAGAAGTTTTTTCATACTGGACTTCGAGTTTACTTACCTGAAATTTTCATGAGGAAACAAATCACAACTACCAGATAAGCCTTTCAAATATTATGAAATATTCACAAATCACAGACCAAGAAAACAAATACTTTTTTGTTTTTGTGGATTCCAAATGACAACAGATATCGAGGAGACATTGGCTAACTTAAAGCAAGAAATGTCTATTTTCTTAAAATTATACTAGTTGTATATTTTGAGCATAACTTGGACCTATATAAGTTATTATTTTCCTTATATTTGATGGCAGAATTCAGGGCCATTATTTCAGGAATTTGCACCTAAGCTTCTCAATAATTTGAAGAGACAGGAATTATATTATAAACCAACCTGCCGTGGCTGAGAAACAAGTATGTTGGGGTCTTCCACATCACTGTTAGCATTTCCATCATCAAAATCGCCAACAAAAACACTTCCCTCATCCCAGGATGGCTGTGCTCCATAATCATCTGATTGTAGCCTCAGTTCATCTGAAAATTGCCTCGGTCAGACAAAGTGTGTATTTTGGAGGTTTTTGGATTGGAAAACGCATTGAAAACAATGCAAAAAAGAAAACCAGAAGTTGCACAAATGCTGATCTTAATGAAAATTCACATCTTGGCAAAAATTAACCAATAGCTAGAAGATTAGTGTGGTAACATCATAAGTTCTTCTGCCGAACAATCAAACAAAATCAAGTAGAGGGAGAAGGCAAAAAAAATATAATGTCTATCATCCCATTGAATGAGATTAATCAGATCCCTTATATCAAATCCTCATCTTTAGCAAATTTTAGGAACTGAGGTATTTGCCAAGTTGATAAATTAAATGATGTATTATATGTCAATCCACGATCTCTTTCATTTCCCTTCCCCAAAAAATTTTCACACCTAACCTTCCTAAATCCTAAAAATTTGGAATTAGGCAAACATTTATTCATACGAACATTTTAACAATTCATTTCCAAGTTGAGATTCAAAAACAATATATGAAAATTTGTAAATTAAGGCAGAACAATTACCGTGAAATGTTTTGATATCCTACTGACAGAACCATTGGCATTAATTGTTGCATTCAATGAGTGAAAATCACAAGTATGAAAGTTGTCATGGTACCATATATGCACATTATTTTTAAGCACATCCTAGGAACAGGAACACTTGAAATGACGTTCTAGTAATATATCTTTGAATTAGAAAGAAATTACCTGATGATCTTTTCCTTCTCTTCCCAAGGCACTAGGACAAGAATAAGCATTTCATCAATAGCAGATGACACGGAAGAAAATGGCAAATAATCCCAAAATTATAGTAAGTAGAACTACCATTATATTAGGCAGAAGAAATAATTTAACCAGGTCTTCTGGTTGATAATGGCAATCTTCAGGTAGTGTTGTGTTTTTTGGTGCTCTAGTTGCTCGCAAAAGTAATGACTTGGGATTCTTAGGAGGAATAAAGACAGCTGGCAATATTTCATCCAAGGCTTTTGTGAAATCAATATCAAGTTCTGCTTGCTTCTTTGTCTTTGGCCTCTTAGTTGTTATTGGTGATCCATTTTCAGGTGCAAAATGATCCTCTAAACCTATAGACCAGGTTCTGCATTAGAATTGCTAGCTAATAATCCACTTGAACAAAACAAGCATGATGTTACATATACTGCCATACACCTTACTTTGAACTTTTCGATATTTCCAGTGATCAGGCCCTGCCCAAGCATTTTGTTTTGATGTCAATCCCAAACTGAAAAACAAGTATCCGTCAACTTTCTCAAATCTATCATCTGAATCAGGCCCATGGAAAGAAAACGATTCACTTCCCTACAAGGGTTAATCACAACTTGTCAGCAGCGACATTTAAGCTCATTTAATTAACAAGGATAGACAAAAAGGTGTAAATATCACATAAGCTATAATCTGTGGCATAAACCTCGTGAAAACTTGGCAAAAATGTATCCTTAGCATCAGGATCGTCATCACCAACACCGCTTTGCTCAAAATGTTCAGAAGTCCAGGTCTCAGAATTCTCAAATGCATTTCCTCCGAAGTCAGCCTGTTCATTATAAGTTCCATCAACCTGGGGACAAGATTTCTGTAGGGAAGGAATAGTTTCTGATGGCCTTGTATTATCTTCATCAAATTGATTGACTATGCTTCTTAATGTTGGGGAAATTTCACCCTTTGCTGGCATTTGCAGCACCATTTGTTCAATGTATTCTGCATTGCCAAAGAAGAAACAGCCAGTCATTAAAACTGAAGTAATACTCAAATTTTGAACAGAAAACTAACAACCAGTAAAAAGATTTCCACAAATTACAAAAACAGATTGCTACACCTCTAGCAAAAGAAATATCAACCGTATCTTGCCGTTCATGTTGATTTTCAAATGATGTGAACTTCCCTGGTACTTCTTGTGAATCAAAAAGCACTCGACACCCACCATAGACTCCAAGATTGCTTAATAGGAGACCTTTAGCTCCACCTTCATCAAATTGTGCAGACGTCTGGTGATAGAGAGGATCTACAGCAAATGCAACTGGAAGGAAATACAATTTCATCAAAGCCTGCATTTGATATCCCATGCTAGAAACTAAAAGGATATATGATGCACTATTACCATCAAATTTCTTGACATTAAGAGCCTCAAATGATGACTCCAGAGTAGATAAAGGTGAAATCTGCATGTATGAACTGCTGTGAGATTGTATTCTTAACAATTAGTTTCATTTATAAATCTGGAAATCTTCAACCTTTCTTTCTGTCTCTTTTCTAGAATGGCATTCCTCCTGTGATTTGCTAATGTCTGCATCCTCAACGATACCATCTAAGATGACAAAACATTGGGAAATCAACAACTACAAAAGAGGCATGAACAGTAACATAACCTGATGCTACAATTCAGCAACTTAAAAAGATAGCTTAAACACACTTAGTAAGTATATTCCAACCCTCAAATCTCAAAAACAATTACAGGATGGTTTGCGGAACCTATTGATGACACTTTATAGACTGTGCTGCCCGCTAATGCAGACCAAAAATGACATTTTCCTCAATTGAGCTATTCAGTAAAGCCAATGGTTTTTCCCCAGATGATAAAACTTATTTAGAATGGGAGAAAAACTCCTACCTCCCGAAAAAAGTAAACAAAAAGAAAAACATTTTTTACAGGTTAATAGACTAACCCTGTTCATCTTCTAGGCCTGCTCTACTAATCCCACCAAGAACCTTGTATGCTTCTGAATGCACAGAATCCACTCGTAATGAGTAGATTTTAACTCCAGCTTCTAGTGTGCAACTGGCCTGTAGAAACTCAAAACAACAGAATTCATGCACATTTAGTGAAACCTAAAAGGATGCATATAATTGTATGTATATGACAGCTATGTTTGTGCAGTTTAGTGAATCCCATAGACATCTATACCTAATCCTGACTGGCAGTTCATATGAAATTTGAGGTGTGCTCCAACATTAACTTAAGATATTCAAATAACAAGACTAATTTTCTTTGACTGAAAATTTAGTGAACTTCAATAATCGATGGACCAGTGCATGATAGCTATGTTTGTTGAAGATCTGCAGCATCTAGCATTTTCAATGTTTCAGAACAACAATAAACCCAATAAGAATAATCAGTCACTTAACAAAAGTAGACATTAGAAAGTCAATATCCGTAATCTAAACTCTCGATGTAAAATGCATTCAGCGTTTTCCAATAACATCCGTTCTCATTACAATTCCCTCAAAATTCATTACAACCTCTGTGCAAATAAAATTAATGCCAAACGAAATCACAAATTGAATAAGGAAATAACGAATTAAAATATATCTACCTTTTGAAAATTCGTCTCCACATCCTCCTCTTCTTCGACCTTGATAATCTCACAAAGATGGTCTATCAAATTTAGCTCCCAAGTATTCTTTTGATTTATTTTCTGCACAGTTAACAAATCAAACATTGAAAACCACTAAAAATATCTGAAAATCTTATGCTAAACCACTACAAGAAAGGAAAAGATATATATGGAGGCAAAACGGACATTTTCGCTGGCAAGCTTGATGCAATTCTGAAACAGATCGAGGATTTGCTGCTTTTCGAGGCAGGGATCGGAATGCTGAGAAAGCGAGTGAGTAGTCTGGGAGGAGATGGGCTTACGGCGGATAGCGGCGGCACGGGCAGCGCGTGCCTGAGCACGCTCAAGTTTATCGTCATTGGAGCCGAGGAAGAAAGGCGCAGTTGGGGATTGGATCCTTGGAAGTCTCTGCTTAAGCGAAGTGTTAGGGCTTAGAATTTCAGCCATGGAATTGGAATTAGAGTTTCCGGTGAGCAGATGGATTGAAAAAATGTTTTCTTTGGGTTTGTATTGTGTGCCCTTTTGTTTTTTTCCCTCGCATCAGTGTTTTGAATTTTGGCGGAGAGATTATCGTGTGTTTCTGTAGTTGGATACGTCCATATTATCATGGCGTAACTATTATATGGCAGCTAATGTTTCCTCCGCTGGGTTTTGTTGGTTCTAAAATAATGCAATATTTCATATTCAACCCCCACTTTTCCTTCTTTTAAATCTTTTATTTTGTTTTTGGTTTCAAAATATAACAATATTTCATATTCGACCCCATTTTTCCTTCTTCTAAATCTTTTTAATTATCTTGTTCTCTGACAAGTTAGTTCCTGGGGTCCAATTTTAAAAATGGTATTTTTTGGAAAATTATTTGGATTTTTTATGTGTTTTTTAAATTATTTAGAAATTTGGGGTATTTTCTCATTTTTGCTGGAAATATCAGCGAAAATGACAGGGACGGGCCACGGCATGAATTTTGATGTATTTCATTTTCGCTGACATTTCCAGCGAAAATGTCAGGAATGAAGCCCATGACAGATTTAATTAAATTAATTATCTCAAAAATAATAAAAAAAATAAAATATATCTCATTTTTATGATCTGATCTTAATCTTTTCCTGTCTAGAAAAAAGAATACATAAAATGGAACACAAACCACAGATGTTGAGTTTGCCCAACTTAATCTTCATCCATATTTCTAATTAAATAAAATTTAACAAAATTAATATCACTAAAATTTTAAAAACAACAGTGAATTAAATTAATTAATCTGATTAATCAATTACTTTTTTTCAATTTATCAATTTTTTATTTAAGTAAATAAAATATTTTTATTGAAAAAAAGTAATTGATTAATGTTTGCCCAATTTAATCTTCATCTATATTTCTAATCAAATAAAATCTAACAAAATTAATATCACTAAAATTTAAAAAATAACAGTGAATTAAATTATTCTGATTAATCAATTACTTTTTTTTAATTTATTAATTTTTTATTTAAGTAAAAAAATATTTTTATTGATATTTTAACTATATTTCAACAGTCAAGCTTTCTTCGTATATTTGTTTTTTCTTTTAATCTCTTATTTTTTTAGCCAGTAATATCATAAAATTAGGACAATTATTTCATTGATTCAAGATATAGGTTGACTATTTTTTTAAATCAAGTTCTAATTGTATTAATAGACAAAAAAAAAATTCATCAATTGCAACCCCAAATTGATAAATTTTATTTATCTGTCACTTTTAAACTTTTAATTTAATTTTATATCAGTAAAAATATTTTATTTACTTAAATAAAAATTGATAAATTGAAAAAAAGTAATTGATTAATCAGATTAATTAATCTAATTCACCGTTATTTTTTAAATTTTAGTTATATTAATTTTGTTAGATTTTATTTGATTAGAAATATAGACGAAAATTAAATTGGGCAAACTCAGAATCTGTCGTTTGTATTCCAATTTTACGTATTATTTTCTCTAGATGGGAAAGATTAAGACCAGATCATAAAAATTGAGACATATTTTATTTTTTTATTATTTTTGGAATGATTAATTTAATTAAATCTGCCGTAAGTCCCACCCCTGCCATTTCCGTTGGGAATATCAGCGGAAATGAGAAACACCAAAATTCATGCCCATTTCCGCTGATATTCCCAGCGAAAATGAGAAAATACTCCAAATTCTCAAATAATTTGAAAAACACACCAAAAACTCAAATAATTTTCTAAAAAAACACCATTTTTAAAATTGTCCCAATTCCTGGTGTTGTCCTCTAACAAGTTTTGTTTTGTCTTCACGTTTGCTTCTTATTTTGTCGTGTTGGTTAGAATGTGAAGCATATGTGTGCATATCCTTGGATTAAGGATAATGAAGAAGGACTAGGGATTAATTTTACCCAAAGTATTGCACTTATGCATAAATAACCATTATGTCAAAAAAGAATTTTTTTTTTTAATTTGAATATAACGTTTTAAATTTTGCAATCGATGTCACTTTGCTTGAAAATTGAAGAATCTGTGGCCATAGTGACACCTTGGCATGAAACGTAGGATGTGTACCGATTAAACGAGGACACGACATCTCATTTCATCACTAGTCAAACCTTGCGCCATGTCAACAACCCACATAAGATGTCTATGTGCACACAAGGACGCATAAAAAAAAAAACAAAAAACTTTCATTAATTACTTTTGCCACCAATAATCTCAACCTTCAAAAAACCTTTTCCCCCCTTTTAGTAATCAATTCCCGTTTTCTCCATTTTAGGGTTTTACTATCTTTCTCCAAACCCTTCCTTATTTTATCAACCATAAGGATTGAAAACCTTAAGAAGTCTAAAGAACTAGAAGCTGAAAATCAATGTTATTAAAACCGGACCGGATAAAGAACCGGTAAGACTGGAGGTTCGTCGTTCGATCGATTCAATCAGGTTCAACCAAATTTTTTTTTCTATTTTAAAATATTATAGTTATTATAATTTTTTAAATATTATTGTATAAAAATTAAAAAAATATTCATCAAACATTAAATATGTATCACAAATATTCTAATAATAAGTTACAAAATATAATTTTAATTTTATTATTACAAGTGATTAATTATGGATTTTGAATATCATATGTTAAAAACATAAAAATACAATCATATCATGAAAATAATTTCATGTTTAGATGGAATACTAATGAAGTAAACACAAAAAATATTAACCTTGTATTTATGAGTATAATTATATTTAATTATAATAAATTCAAATAGATAATAAGTATATTAAATTATTAAGTGACATTTTTAGAATTTAAAATTCTAGTTTTTAAAATAAATAAATAATAAAAATTATATATATATATATATATATGTATTTATATTTTAAATTTTCATTATTTATTTATTTGGAAAAATTAGTATTTTAAATTCTAAAAATATTACTTAATAATTTAATATACTATTACAATGATCTAAAAAGATAATAAGTATATTAAATTATTAAGTGACATATTTAGAATTTAAAATACTAATTTTTTTAAATAAATAAATAATAAAAATTATATATATATATATATGATTACAATGAATCAAAAATATAATAAGTATATTAAATTATTAAGTGATATACTTAAAATTTAAAATACTAATTTTTTTCAAATAAATAAATAATGAATATATATATGTGTGTGGGTGAAAATATACAAAAAAAATAATTTTTTACACTTTTTAGCAAAAAATCCTGTTTTGTCCGGTTTTCCGATTTTCGGTTCAATTCGGTTTTTTTGGTTCAATTCGGTTTTTTGCAGTTTAAATCAATTGGTTGGATAACCGGTTCATGGTTAAACCGGTTCAACTGGTTGGTCCGGTTCGATTTTAATAACTATGCTGAAAATGAGATCTTCTCCAATGTTGGGATCCTCCAGCACTCCTTCTTCAATTAATTGAATAAGGAATATGCATTGCAAGTGTGGTATTCATTATTGGTTTCTAACATATAAGACTCCAAGGAATCCTGGCCGATAATTTTACAATTGTCGCATTTTTTTTTTTGAATGGACAATTGTCGCATTAGGAAGGTAAGAAGAGCAATTTGTTTTCCTTACATGGTTGGGTTATTTTTTAAAGGGAAAATGCTTCATTTTAGTATTCATTATTGTATCTTGTAAAGGGGAAATAGAGGGTGTGATTTTTTTGAATGGCACGATGAGGAGTTTACAACAAGATTTGTATATCAATGAGGTTATGGGCAAGATGAAAGAGTTTGAAAGTGAAGTCTCTATTTATAGGAAGGGTGTTTTGTTCTAGAATTGGAAAAATATCCTGGCCATTATGTGTTTTATTGCTCGTGTTCTTATTATGTTTTATTGAAGGTTTTGACATTAAAAAAATTTAGGTTTTAGGTTTAGTGAAAAAACAATGGTTTAACTTATTGGATATTAAATGGAAGATTGTTTTGTAACGATTCATAGTTATCAAAAGAATCCAGTTCACTTGTAAAATTCAATTCTAAAAATTTACCCTTTCATCCAAACTAAATCATATTTAAACAATAGCACAACTATACAAATAACAATTTAAATGACAATTGCAACAAAGCATCACTTTATCGGATCATAAATCAAAATGCATACCTTTCCATCTCTCAAAATTTTACAATCGTCTGGTGAGCAGCAAATGCATCAGCTATAACCATAGACAATTACGATAGTGATCCTAAACAATATATCATATCAATTAACATAATTCAAAGTCATCCAAAAAAAAGGTTCTCAATTCCTAGTCTATGCTCCATTGCCCTTGGAAATTCAAGAATTCTTCTTTGGTTTTGTGATAACGAATTCGCTTCCCAAGTAACTTGCCCTAACTTGTGTTCCTTTCTTAGTTACCTTGGCAGGCTCTTATGTTGAATTAACCACACTTGATGATTTTGACTTCCTCTTTTGTGTTATCTTGGCGGGACATCCTTGTTGATTAAGGCTTTCCTGAGTTAGAAGCAATTTATTGGAAGTGTACTTTTAGTGATCCCTACAATCCATACATGTATATAAAATTAACATTCTTTCAAGTGTCAAAATAATATTGTATCTAAATACTTTCAGCTGACAACAATTGTATATACCTAGGCTACTACTTTAGTTTCAGCATTGACATCTACCACATGACCATCAATTTGTACCTTATTCATTTTATCAACCACAAATGACACCAAATATCTCAGAGTATAAATTACTCTACATATAACAAAACAATTAGACATTGTTATCAAAATTATGAATACAAATTAAGGGTCAACAAGAATATTAAATTCAATTACCTGTATTTGATTGCTATCAACCTGTTCATTAGCTGCAGATGAATTCCCTCCACTTAATAACCATTTGTTATGTCTCTTGCATTGTGACCTATATTAGGGCAAATTGTACTTGTCATTTTAACTAAACCCTTTCTTGAAACCCTACTGGTTTGGTTCTGAATTCTTCTATTTCTTTTTCTTCTTTCTCTTTTGCATTCGTAATTTTTTCCAGCCCTTTCCTTTTTTTGGTAGTTTTTTTGCCCCTTTTTTTCTTCATAGCTTTAGGACATATCACAGCACCACCGTCTTTGCAATTTATCATACACTACAACAATGAAGTATTATTTTGTACATAAAAACAAACAAAATAAATGTTTGCGCACAAAACAAATAAAGTAAAGCTTTTTGGCACAAGAATCTTACCATATTGTAAGGTTTTTATATTACCAAATTGATACAGTGGGTGGTCCGTTGCTATGTCACTTTCTTCTAAAAACCTTAAATCTTTCACTTTTTAACTTTTAATTCCTATTTTCCTTTTTCAGACAACCCTATTCTTACATTTTATTTTTTTTCCTTCATTTAGTAATGTTGTGAGATTAAGCATTTCATGGAGTTTAGAGAAAGGATTTGTTTTCTCTTTTGATTAAGGCTTAGCAATTCAAGTCTTTTTTATTCGGAAAAAGGTAAGTTAAAGATATTTTAATTCATTTTCTCTTTCTTTCTTTTTTTTTTTTGAATTTCAAATCTAATAATTGAGATGGTTTTTTGGGGGGGTTGAATACAGCTATCCTACAATTCTACGAAAGGGACTTCACATGTCATTTTTCTATTAGACCTCTTCTATCCGATCAGCATGTGTCCCTTTCACATCAACATACTTATGTGTCAATTCTATACACATAGACTTGCCATGCGGGTTGCTAACATGGTGTAAGGTTTAACTAGTAATGAGGGGGGGAATGCCACGTGTTTTCAATTGGTTGGTAAATGTTCAACGTGTTATGGCATGGTGTCATTTCGGCCACAAATTCTTTAATTTTCGATAAAGTGACATTGTTTACAAAATTTAAGACATTTTGTTATTCTCATGTTAAAAAAAAAAATATTTTTTGGCATACTATTATTCAAGCATAATTCCTGTGACTTTAAATGAAATTAACTCAAAAGATTGGTGTTTGAAGAAGACATTGTCAATGAACTCTATTAAATAGGCCTACCAGGAATGATGAGTGCTTTAATTTGGAATTATTGTGAGATGGGTAAGCCATAGGCAGTTTGGGTTCTAAAGGAACTAATCAATAGCAAATGACCTAATATTGTTTTCCTTACGGAGACATTTACTCACAAAAGGAAACTTGAGATTGTGAACAAGCAAATTGGTTATGAAGGGAGTTTTGTAGTCAATAGTACAAGTCATAATGGTGGCTTATGTCTATTTTGGAAGGGTTGTAAGAGTGTTACGTTGATTGGGTATTCGAAGTGGCATATTGATGTAAAAGTGATTATTTAGGGCTCATTGAATTGGAGATTCACGAGAGTTTACTGTGTGGCTGCCAAGAATAGAAGATCTAAATCTTAGTAACTTATTAAAAAGCTAACTTCACTATTGAATTCGGATGGTGATTTCAATAATATAAATCTCAGTAACTTATTAAAAAGCTAACTTCACTATTGAATTCGGATGGTGATTTCAATAATATCTTGGAAATATTTAAAAAAAAATGGTTCTAGATACCCTTCTCTTAGAGGTCTTAAGCAGGCCATTTCAAAAAGTGGTTTGTTTGATTTAGGGATGGTGGTTTATGGGTTTACACGGGAGTGTGGAAGGGGGTTGGATAATTGTATTAAGGAGCAACTTGATCGTTGCATAGCTAATCATTCTTGGTTGGATGCATTTCCATATTTTAAGGTGGCGAATTTAGGTATGTTTTCTTTTTACCATTACTCTTTTTTACTTACTTTGTTACGTGTTAAGCATTTTTTAAAAAGAAGCTTTTATTTTGAAAATTTATGGGTTAAAGATGTTGATCGTAGTAGGTGGTTAAGCAATCCTGGGTTTCTTCAGCAAATGACTCTTTTTGCAAGAGAATAAAGAAGTGTGGGAATAATTTATAGCGGTGGGGAATGGTTTATCGAAGAAATTTGAAGAGCATTTTTTTTTATTAAAGAATCATATGTAAAGGCTTAGGTTACTTATGACCTAAATTCACAATTGAGTTTAATGCTATAAAAGAGCAATATTTTATTATTCTCGCCTAACAAGAAGATTGCTGGCACCAAAGGAAAAACAATTATGGTTGCGTAAGGTAATGGCAACTCAAAATTTTTCCACTATATGGCTTCTAAAAGAAGGAGGAAATGTAAAAATAACTTAGTTTAAGTATTCAAATGGGTGTTGTCGCAATTTGGTAATTATTTCAACAATTAGTTTCTCTCTTCTAATTCTGTAGGGAGTGAGATTCTAGATTGTGTTCACTCTCTAAGTTATTCAGAGCATAATGAAATGCTCCTTTGTCATTTTACTTAGGAATATGTTGAAAATGTTGTTTTTGGTATGAATTCAGATAAATCTCTCGGGCTTGATAGGATGATAGGATTAAACCTTTTTTAGCTATACTAAGATACTATTAGCAAGGGTATCTCGGTGGCAACTTTGGAAAACCAGTGTAAGGACTATTCTAATCTCTCTTAATACCTGCCATCATATATACTATAACATACATCAACACAAAGACAAGGATTACATAGAGAGCTTTAGGTTACAATACATTGGTTCTTATCTTGTTCTTCATATTACATTACTATTAATACAATATAATAATTATCAAAGATAACAAGATACGACTACATACTTAGACTCTTCCTATCTCTAGTGTTGGCCTTGCAGTAGCAAATCTTATCCCACCAGGAAGAAATCTAGCTTTGAGTACCTACACGAATAAACACCCCGTGCTAAGCTTACTAGCTTAGTGGGGAACAAAGAAATATAATCTGAAAATAATTTCTTACCATTGTCGTTGATAACTTACACACATAGGCATAGTATTAGTCAAATACAATCTGGAACCGTAGTATAAAATTTGCATAACAACTATACTTAACTTATTATTAAGGTTGCAAATATATATTGTAATCAATGACAATCATTAGTTAAATTTCATGTGAAAGTAATGAAAACATTAGGAACAAATAATGATTATTATATACATGTGTTTCTATAGCACCTTACATGTATCATAAACATACTATATACATGTATAATAAATATAGCTACATTATTTTACATATTCTTCTTATGCTATGCATGAGTTTATATATAAATAATGATGTTGAAAATCAGATCATGATTTAAATTAGCATATTATCTTATTAAATTACTCTTTATATTGCTTTTTCTTATGCCTTGTATTAAGCTTGCATTTTTTTCTAAGAGTTTGGAGAACGGGTTAACTATAGCACCTGAATGTACAAAACTGTACTGTTAGACCGGTCAGTTGGACCAAACAGGATTGGCTACAACCCAAACGGGATTATTTATGATCCAATTGGGATCAAATATGTCTTGTAGACCCAAACGGGCCAAATTTGTATCATGGACCTAATAGGGTCAAATCTATATCATAAACCCGAATAGGGCTGAATCTATACTGTAGCAGCTGCAAGATACCCTTATAGGCATGCCTATCTATCCACAACCCAGACACAGACGCAGGCACTGTAACCTTTTTACTTTAATTATCTTTACTTTTCTCTTATTGCCTTGTATGCCTTTAACTCAATTACAAAGCATATCTTTGAGCATGGCATCATGTACATGTATATACATTTTTGTGTATCATTATAATTGAGTTACTTTTATATAAATGTGTATATATATTAGTATCCTTTTGTAATCATAGCAACATAGCTTTGAGTATTAATGTATAATCTCAAGCTTATAAATATTATATAGTTTACATGCTCTAATTGTAACATCTTTGGTCATGTATGATTATTAACATGATTATATGACATACTCATAAGAGTTACATTCTTATAGAGACTATTATCTATATGCATGAATGTACATATATCTGTATGATTCATCTTGTACATGTACCATTCATACTTATACTTGAGCTTATTACATTACGTTTAATGCATCACATTATGCACACACACACACACTCACACACACACACATACACACACAGATATATATATATATATATATATATATATATATATATATATATATATATATATATATATATATATATATATATATATATATATATATATATATATATATATATATATATATATATCTCCAATACATCACAATAGTCATACATATATATATACATATAGTAATATCCATACCTGTCTACAATAATGTGGTTGTCACACAAATGTATAGTCTTGAAAGCATAAATATTCATGTATATATAGCTATAAACATATATGTACCCTATATATATATATATATATATATATATATATATATATATATATATATATATATATATATATATATATATATATATATATATATATATATATATATATATATATATATATATATATATTCATATCTATTTAGAGTATCGTTAGTTCTATTTAGCTCTATGTGCCCTTATATACATACGTATTTTCAAGCTTATATGGTTATGCTCTTATTGATATACGTGATGGAATATGACATGGTATGATAATCATGATAGCACAGCGAAAAAACAAAAATTTTATCATGCATACCATACATATCCAAAACTAGGAACGAAAACATGCAATTTTAGGGTTTTGAAACTTACAATAGATGATGCCTTTTATTCTTTGATTTTGTGATGTCCAGCAACCAAGATGCCTTTATCCACCTTAGTTCTCGATCACCAATGCCAAGGAACAGCCTTTTGCGCCACTCCCTCTATTCTCACACACACACTTGCAAAGATGGCTTAAAATCAAGAGTGCTAGCTCTATGATTGTGTATTCGGCAATGGGAATGATTTGAAGCCACAAGATCTGATCTTGTTCTTCCTTTAGGTTACTGTTTCAACCCGAGAACACAAGAGAACAAGAAAGATTTCTTTCCCCTTGAGTATTTCGGCCAAGAGAGAAAAATAGCAAAAACGGCATCCATGTTATTCATTTAATTCATTAATATATATCACTAATTTAGGTCAAGTGTGAGTGCCGTAAATTAAGTGTTAATTTCAGCCTCCATCACTTCCTAATTAAGAGATATATCCTAATTTAAATTCCATTAGAATTTAAATTCAAATGGCATTAGTCATTTAATCAAAACAAACTTACTTATTTAAGGTAAAATAAGTTGCCGAATTCAACTAGTATTTTAGTTTGAATTTTGGCTACTTTAATTTCCTCTCAAGTATTATATTTTGATTAAATACAAATTAGGATTTAATACTCAATTAACTTAATTATACATAGATAATTAATCAATTGAAATTAAACCTAGCACATGCCAACAAATTTCTCTCGTGACCAACATATTTGCCTAAAACAGCTAGCTGTTTTAGGCAAAAAACTCGTTTCACATATTTGCCTAAAACAGCTAGCTGTTTTAGGCAAAATCGTGGCTTAACAGTTTTGCCTAAAACAGCTAGCTGTTTTAGGCAAAATTGCACCTTGACAGTTTTGCCTAAAACAGCTAGCTGTTTTAGGCAAAAAAACTGTTTTTACAGATTTGCCTAAAACAGTGTTTACCCATTTTATGCATTAATTTGACTTTAAATAAAAGTCCAAATTAATTCCCAATACACAATTTAAATATTTTAAGCCCAATGCTTTGTGTGCGATCCTATAGGTCCATTTAATGTTGGCAATGAATTAATAAATTAATTCAAAGGCTATATATATTCTCTAGCAAGATATTATAGCATTCCAAATTAAATGAAAATGCATATGGCATTTAGTGACCTAATGCAATTTTGCATAGTCCCTTACCCATAAATATCAGAATTAATATAAGGCATGGAGCCAGTCATCCTTATATATATTAGTTCCTTTCTTGATATTCCAGTGACACTGAACTCTCAGATAAATAATGATTACTCATTATTTCATCTCGGTATGGCCATACACTTCTCAGTTCACTGATCAAGTGGCCGATGATATTTTCTCTCATATCGAGAGGGGTAATCCCTTCACTTCTCTCATGCTCTCTAACATGAATCAATGCATACCCAATCATACCCGTACTTGTCACTCTGTTACGAGCACGTTAGGTGTATGTCAAAGTACACAGTAATTCATAAAGATTTTCATAGAGATTTCAGGTCTAAGAACTCCAATACAAAACTTGCATATGAGAAACACTTATGACTTGCACCATGTAGTGTTCTCATGAGTGGATCTAATCCAGATACCGTGTTCTAAACATGTATCTATGATCTCTGATTGACACTCTTATCCTTATGATCCGTAAGACAGAACTCAACTTATCAGAGAGAGCATACTAGTCTTAATTCATTTGTTATTCCCATAACAATGACTAACTAGGGATATTTAGAATGAAGTCTCATTTGTTTCAAGGTCTTACAACCATGTGCCTCACACATGATAACTTAAACTGAAACAACATTCTTGGATAGTTCTATCAATTGATATGCACAGGAATACAATAGATAAAACAAATGCCTCATTTTATTAATTTCAAGTGTTTCGTTACAATGCATTGGGGCTAGGGCTTACACTAACAATCTCCCACTAGCACTAGTCCCAATTGGGCATAGCCCTAAGACCGAACGCTCTCAAATGAGCTTCGTGCAGATTTGGACGTAACTGTTTCGTCAAAGGATCTGCTACATTGTCTTCACTTGCTATCTTGCTAACCTTGACGTCCCCACGATCAATGATTTCTCTGATCAAGTGGTACCTCCTGAGTATGTGTTTGGATTTCTGGTGTGACCGGGGCTCCTTTGCCTGTGCGATGGCCCCGTTGTTGTCACAGAAAATTTCTAATGGATCTAGGATGCTTGGGACCACTCCTAATCCATTAATGAAATTTTTAATCCAAACAGCCTCTTTTGCAGCCTCACTTGCTGCAATATACTCAGATTCTGTAGTTGAGTCGGCAACGGTTTCTTGCTTTGAGCTTTTCCAGCTGACAGCACCACCGTTCAAAACAAAAACAAACCCAGATTGCGATCTAGAATCCTGAGTGCTGGTCTGAAAAGCAGCATCGGCATAACCTTGTATGACGAGCTCTTCTTGACCACCATACACCAAGAAGTGATCCTTAGTCCTTCGCAGGTACTTAAGGATCCCTTTTACAGCAGACCAGTGCTTTTCACCAGGGTCTTGCTGAAACCTACTGGTTATACTCAGTGCATGAGCAACATCCAATCTAGTACATAACATAGCGTACATGATAGATCCAATAGCAGATGCATATGGGATTCTACTCATGTTGTCCCTTTCCTCTTTGGTTTTAGGGCACTGTTCTTTAGTCAAAGGAACTCCCAAAGCCAAAGGTATGTACCCTTTCTTTGAGTCTCCCATACTAAAACGCTTTAGTACTTTGTCTATGTACTTTTCTTGACTTAGTCCCAAAAGCCGATTCGATCTATCTCTATAGATTCGAATACCAAGTATTGTCTCGGCTTCACCTAAGTCTTTCATTAAGAAACATTTTCCCAACCATTGCTTAACCTTTTGCAATGTTGGAATGTCATTCCCAATGAGAAGGATGTCGTCCACATATAGGACTAGAAATACTACTATGCTCCCACTAACCTTCTTGTACACACAAGGCTCATCTTCGTTCTTGATGAAGTCGAATTCTTTGACTGCCTCATCAAAACGAAGATTCCAACTTCGGGATGCTTGCTTTAATCCATAAATGGATTTTTGAAGCTTGCAAACCTTTTTAGGATGCTTGGGATTGACAAAACCTTCAGGCTGTGTCATATACACATCCTCAAGTAAATTTCCGTTGAGGAAAGCAGTTTTGACATCCATTTGCCATATCTCATAATCATGATATGCAGCTATGGCAAGCAAGATCCTAATGGATTTGAGCATGACTACAGGCGAAAAGGTCTCGTCATAGTCTACACCATGAGTTTGTCGAAAACCTTTTGCTACTAGTCTACCTTTGTAGGTCTTATCAGCTTTGAGTTTGAATAGCCACTTGCATTCAATTACCTTAGCACCTTCCGGTGGATCAACCAAGGTCCAAACCTGGTTATCGTACATTGATTGCATCTCAGATTTCATGGCTTCAAGCCAATTTTTCGAGTCTGGGCTTTCAATAGCTTCTCGGTAGGTAGTAGGATCCTCACGATCTACTAACTCAATAGTGTCACTGTCAGTGATTAGAAATCCGTATCTCTCAATCTCCTGACGTACCCTACCAGACCTTCTAGGTACTTGTGTAATGGGTTCTTGTTCTACAACTGGTTGTGAACTTGATCCCATTTCCAACTCATCCTCTATAGAAGCTTGTGGCACTTGAATTTCTCCAAGTTCTACTTTACTCCCACTGTCTTTCTTGAGAAGGAACTCCTTTTCCAAGAAAACAGCCTTGCGAGCAACAAATACTTTGTTCTCGGCTTGTGAGTAAAAGTAGTATCCCTTTGTTTCTTTGGGATAACCCACAAACAAGCAGACAGTCGATTTGGACTCTAGTTTGTCAGATGTTAATTTCTTAACATGTGCGTCACAGCCCCAAATCTTGAGAAAAGACATATTGGGTTCTTTCCCAGTCCATACCTCGTATGGTGTCTTCTCAACTGCTTTAGTTGGAGTACGGTTCAATAGAAACGCAGCAGTTTCTAATGCATAACCCCAAAAAGAGATAGGAAGATTAGCTTGACTCATCATAGATCGAACCATGTCCAACAGAGTTCGATTTCTCCTTTCGGACACACCATTCCATTGAGGTGTTCCAGGAGGAGTGAGCTGTGAAATAATACCACACTCCTTTAGATGACTGTCAAACTCTTGGCTTAAGTATTCGCCACCTCGATCTGATCGAATGGCTTTTATACTTTTGCCAAGTTGGTTTTCTACTTCATTCTTAAACTCTTTGAATTTCTCAAAAGTTTCAGACTTATACTTCATTAGATAGACATAGCCATATCTACTGAAGTCATCTGTGAATGTCACGAAGTAGCTAAAACCACCTCTAGCATGTGTACTTAAAGGTCCACATACATCGGTATGTATTAGTTCCAATAAGCCATTAGTCCTCTCACCTTTTTTATTAAAAGGACTCTTTGTCATTTTTCCATGCAAACATGGCTCGCATGTGTCATAAGACTCTAAGTCGAATGACCCAAGCACTCCAGTTTTGTGGAGTCTTGAAATGCGTTTTTCGTTTGCATGTCCTAAACGACAATGCCAGAAGTAAGTAGGGTTTATTTCGTTTGATTTAACCCTCTTTGTATTAATGTTGTA
Source organism: Excoecaria agallocha (assembly GCA_037975025.1). Taxonomy (NCBI): domain Eukaryota; kingdom Viridiplantae; phylum Streptophyta; class Magnoliopsida; order Malpighiales; family Euphorbiaceae; genus Excoecaria; species Excoecaria agallocha. Next base: position 21,708,256 of record CM075807.1, read on the forward strand.
TATGGACTCTTTGTTTTGTAAATCAAGGATATAAAGGCCATTTTGCAACATGGCATTGCCATAAGAAATGCCTTGGCGACGAATATGAGCATTGCCATTTTTAATAACAAAATCAAATTCATCATTATCCAAACATGAAACTGAAATAATGTTTCTGCTCATAGCAGGCACATAATAACAATTATTCAAAACAATACAAAGTCCGGAAGGTAAAGTGAGGTGATAGTCGCCTATCTCCATGGCAGCAACTCGTGCTCCATTCCCCACACGGAGGTCCACTTCATTCTTCCCAAGTAACCGCCTATTTCTTAGCCCCTGCACATTTGAACAAATGTGAGAACCACAACCGATATCCGATACCCAAGTGGTAGAAATAGAAAGGTTAATTTCAACAACAAAAATACCAGAACTGGACGCCTTGGCTCCATTCTTCTTTTGTTCTTCCTTGAAGAGAGCGCAATTCTTCCTCCAATGCCCTATCTTGTTGCAATGGAAGCAAGTGCTCTCACTCTCTTTGAGCTTTGGTGCCTTGGGCTTGGATTGGGCTTGAGGTGCACTCCCAACTGTCTTGGGTTTTCCCTTTCCTTTTCCCTTTCCCTTAGCAGGTCCCTTCTTAATTCCCTTTTGAACCATTAGTACGGGATTGGTCTTTCGAATGTTTTCTTCAGCATTCTTAAGCATCCCATGAAGCTCAGTGACTGACTTGTTCATTGCATGCATGTTATAATTCATCACAAATGGATCATAAGCAGCAGGCAAAGATCCTAAGATCAAATCAGTGGCTAATTCCTTTGGCACTAGTACCTCAAGCTTCTCAAGAGTATCAAGATACCCTTTCATCTTGAGTACATGGGTACTAACAGGAGTACCCTCAGCCATCTTGCAAGAAATTAAAGCCTTTGTTGTCACGAACCTCTCGTGACGAGCTTGCTCTTGGAACATCTCCTTGAGGTGCACCATGATTGCATAGGCCTCTTGGTCCATAAATTGCTTTTGCAATTCAGGCACCATAGTGGCTAGCATCAAACAGGTCACATCATTAGAGTCACTTTTCTTGGTCTCAAAAGTTTCCTTTTGAACCACAGAAGCGTTC